>CM017559.1:40750127-41192627 GCA_007844125.1 Sinonovacula constricta | reverse complement strand
AAATATATGTACTTTTACTGATATGGACTATGCAAATAAAAAAATCAAAGTCAACCGCTAATTATTGTGACGATTGTCTTTACATTAACTTCATGCAATTGATTAAAATAGTAAGATATTGAGCGAAATCGGTTTGGTCAGAAACAAATGTCTTTATTTTGCGAGGGTTAAAGGCGTTATAAGGTTTTCAAGCTTCTAATGACCCCAATGTACATAATACAGCGTCAAAGTACACTTGCGCAAATAAAGCTGATTTGTTGAAATAAATCATAAATATTAAGTACGTTGTACGTTGTACGTTTCCAAGCAAAGAGAAACATTTGAAACCCACAGAGTACTGATAACATAATTGTATCCTTACGATTCATACGCCACGTACATGTATTAAATTGTATCCATGCTACCTTAGCGACCGCACGATGTCGGGTATAGTGTAGAAAAATTCGATGATGACCAGTAACATATATTTACGTAACACCCCTTAATCGAAAGACACCGCTGGTGTATGTAACAAGTGTAGTTTATTCATTATATTAATTATGAAATCTTTAAACTGAAGGTTCGCCTTGAAAATCAGGCTTTTGAATTTTTTTTTGAAATAATTGAAAAAAAAAATGTTGCAAGCAGCAGCTATTAAACCATCTACATAGTATAATGGGCGCCCTGACGTAGTGGTAGAGTCGCCGATTTGTAAACCCTGCTTAGACTCTTACCACGTGGGTTCGAGTCCCGTTCGGAGCTTAATGTGGGAAGGTCTTCCAGATGAGTTGCGGTGTTCCGTTGGTTCTACCCAGACATGTGTCTGGAGTCTTTCTCAATCAAAGAGCTGGACGTTGCTTTAATGATTATAAATTGTTTTAAAAACAACAACAAAGACAACAGCAAACAAAACAAAACAAAGTATGACTGCGTTTCAGATTAAACCGTCTATAACGATGCGTCAGTGTGACAATTACAAAATCATAGGAAAACAACATTTTCTTAATTTAGCATAAGCTAGAAGATGTAGCCGACTTGCCAATTCAAGAGGTAACAGGTTTTCACGCTTGAAAGTTATTGGTAATGTGTCTCTGTCTATTTATTTTTATCTTTAAAGTATCCGAAGGGATATAAACATTAAACACAGTTGATTTCACTCTTTTAATGACGTTTCGGCCTTATGGCCTTTCTCAAATAATACAAATCGCATAAGCTTCTCCATTTTCTTAGTATCCATATAAGCCATTACTGGAAATAATAAATACAACAACAGATGTTGACGTTGACGTCAACGGCTCTATCACATCATGACGCGCCAAAACCGTATCTTATTTAACATTAACATTAATACTAGAATTATGTACATGTGTGTGCGCAGGTGTCTGTATGTGTTCCTGTGCATATAAATGCGATTGTGTGTGCTTACGTAGGTGCATGTGTGTGTGTGCGTGTGGTCGTGTGTGTGCGTGTGTGTGCTTGTGTGTGTGTGTGTATGTGTGTGTGTGTGTGTGTGTGTGTGCGTGTGTGTGTGTGCACGTGTATGTTTGCGTGCGTGTGCGTGCAAACATACGCACGTGCGCATATGCACACAGACATAAATTATCAAGAAAAAATAGCGCTTTAAGACGTTCGCACTTGTACACACAGCACAAGAGTGTACACATACATGAACGGTCACACGCATGGTAAAAAACTATCATATATACATGTATATACACATGATCACATATACGTACACACGCACACACACACACACACACACGCACGCACGCACACGCACTCAAACATACACGTGCACACACACACACACACACACACACACACACACATACACACACACACACACAAGCACACACACGCATGCACCTACGTAAGCACACACAAACGCATTTATATGCACAGGAACACATACAGACACCTGCGCACACATATGTACATAATTCTAGTATTAATGTTAATGTTAAATAAGATACGGTTTTGGCGCGTCATGATGTGATAGAGCCGTTGACGTCAACGTCAACATCTGTTGTTGTATTTATTATTTCCAGTAATGGCTTATATGGATACTAAGAAAATGGAGAAGCTTATGCGATTTGTATTATTTGAGAAAGGCCATAAGGCCAAAACGTCATTAAAAGAGTGAAATCAACTGTTTTATTTATTTTTAATCAAGCATGTATCACACGAACACAATTTTCAAAACCAGTGCCTGCGCAAAGGTATAACTGGACTGCACTTTCACGTCACTCATTTATTTCACACGCTTTCTAAAGCACTAAACTGAAATAAATTAAACCCATCCCGCTTAACATTGTTGTTGGCGACTGATAAATAACATTAGAACATATTTTCCTGCTGATCACAGTCTAGAGTCGAATAATTATAGTGTCTAGGGAAATAACAATAAAGTTGTGTTGGTAATTGTGTGGAGTGAATTAATTTTGTTGTCTAACATATAAAATGGGACTCATCTGTTAGTAGAGTAGATTGTTTTCGTTATCTCATAACATTTAATCTTAACAAGACAGAACATACATGTAACTTGTTTACACGTGTGGTGTCTCTAATAGAAAGATGAGCTTTCAAATAACGCTTTGAAAAAGACAGGACTATTTTTTTCTGCTTAAATAAATACATTTTTTAATAATAATTATGCTGTCCACACACACACACACACACACACACACACACACACACACACACACACACACACACACACACACACACACACACACACACACACACACACACACACACACACACACACACACACACACACACAGACACACACAGACACACAGACACACACACAGACACACACACACACACACACACACACAGACACACACACACACACACGCACACACCTAGACACACACACACACACACACACATACACACACACACCGCCACACACACACACACACACACACACACACAAACACACATACACACACACTGGCACACCCACACCCACATGTACCCCACTCCCACACGCTCAAAAACACGCACGGACGCACGCGTGCAAACGCACGGACGCATTTATGCACGCACACGGATATTTTTTTCTAAATACATGTAATGTCGATGAGTGAATTTGAAACTTCCAAAAGAAAACAAGTGACGCTAGGTTTGCTGGATATTTACTTACAGCTCATCAGGTAAACATAAATCTATTTCATTTAAGCTAGATTTTAGAAGTTTCTACAAACTGTATTTCGCAAACAGTGTTATCTTTCTTTAAATACTGTGTGTTTGCATATAGTATCTTGTAGTGAGAATATTTAAAAGGTCAAAAGGAGTAAAATATAACGTTAATTAATTTCACTTAACTAATATGTATATATATATATAATGTACATGAGAACACGAGAAGTAATGTATATCTTAACCTCGTTTGTATTTGCATTTGACCCCAAATCACCGTTTCAGCTGCAAGAAATATGTATTTACGAATTATGCACGGTTATTTATTAACAACCGGATTCCAATTACCATAGTTCACGCGGTCTTATGGCTAACATATGTATGCTCGTTTTAATTCCAGAACATGACAACTAGGAGCCAACTCATAAATATTCATTTGATATTAGGGATACACAAGCCTGGAATAGAGAACACAAATTGGATTTAGACCTACAGTAGGTAGATAACTTTCTTAGAAGTATGAAGAATTTTCTTTACGTTGACAGGTGTTATTCATTTGAATAAATTATTTCAGCTTATTATTTTGTTACAAACAAGCTAATTTTCGCATGTATGGCTAAAGCTATCTGTCTTTATCTGAGATAAAGAGACGTACCATGCTGCAATTTATATTTCGAAATACTACAATAAACACATTACTTAAATACGTCCCTTAACGGATTTGATTCTCCGTTTTTTGAACATTTCTTTTTCCCCATAATATGCAAATTTGTGCAAAACATAATGATTTAGATAAGTTCTGATTATTTTTGCAATATGTTACTTTAAAATATTTTGTGGTCTAGATGTTAGGAGAACATAAAGCGTCGGTATGCTTTTGAATATAAAGCCTTTGAAGCCCCATTAACATACAACTGAGTTAAGTTGAGCTTTATCATTTCTTTAAATAACTATAAGCAATACAATTAATTTTCATGTTACATATCAATTGTTGTTTAATGTGTTCAGAATGTGGCGGTAAGAAGTATAGGAAATTAATTTAACCTTTCTGACCTATGGTATGCAGAATTATCATTACATAATTTTTGTTAATTTATTTTCTGTCTCGCCTGTTGCGTTTTGTAATAAGCTTTCATGTAAAGGAGCGTCACAGACACATATTTATAATGCCTGTATGTAAAAGCACGGGGCATCAAAAGTTAGAGAAGAAAGACTGAAAGAGGTCTTACTGTAATAGTAGAGCACATTTAACAGTTAAAAAAATTGCTCTCACTTGTCAATCAGTGATTCCATTACAGTTCAGCAACATCATAAGATTTACGTACCAAAATGCCAACTATTGCTAAAGACTTTAAAAAATGTTTTAAAAAATCAGTAAATCTAATACACCAAAGGTTATCTCGCGAGTAAAAAAGACCCATATGGAAGCTACGGTAATAGAGTACGTGCGTGCAATTTATTATGTTTAGCGTCCAAGAAAATGCAACAATATTGCAAATTAAATTTTTTATAGTTATTTGTCTTACACTGATAAAGATTTATGATGGAACGAAGCTTTACTTCCGCAATGGTATATCGAACATATTTTAAGCATACTTATTCCCGGGAAGCTGCTACAGAATTCAGTCTGTTGCTAGCTGCCAAACTATGCCCATTTCAAACTTCATAATGCACGTTGTCTTGTATTTAAGTTAGTTGAAAGCACCAATAATATTTCCGTCGGACATTAACGAATAAATAAACCTGCAAATAAATAGGTAAATAAGAAAAGGTCCTATTAAAATTTTCACAGATATTTAAAATATTTCTACCTGTAGACAAAGGCAAACAAGGTAAATGTAAATGTGACAAAAACACAGAGACGAGACATAACACACAAAAAGAAAAAAACATCAGTTACCGACTTGGAAAGGTCAGTCGACAAAAGGGCCAACTGGGGTGCTTAAACCTGGTTTGTGGAGCGCTCAAACCTCGCATTTCCTGAAGGTTTTTCTATCAACCAAACAGTGTAAATAACAATATCCCGTCAAAGTGAAACAACTAACAGTAAGCACCTGCATCGGGAGTTAAAACAGATATAATGAACGTGTGTACATACATAACAACTAGTAATAAAATTAACTAACAACATATGTACAGTATGTACAGTAGATAAAAGCCTCGGCAACCTACAAATTCCAAATGAAAGAGTAGTTTAAAAAAAAAATAAAGCAGGACAAGCGCTGATATATTGTAAGAACAATATAATGACGTCATATAATGCCATGACGTCATATGCCAAAAGTGTCAAAAGTGAAATGTAAAAAAATACGAAAGAAATCATAGAATTTTAGAAAACAACCCAAATCAACAAAATAAAACGTAGTATTGTTTAGAGTTTTAAAATAACATCATAAAAGCCGAGGATTTCTTAATATCTACATTTCTTTATTTACAGAATCTGATTTGTTTATTGGACTAGACTACTCTCATTATAATTCAATGCATAAACTTAATGTAAGAATGCAAAAAAAAATATATAACCGATTCACAGGTGCATTGTCTCTAAATCTAAACGCTTTGTAGAATTTACAGGTACATATACGTACCAATGTCATTTCCCACAGCCCATGACACTTTAGTGCGTCAGGGGAATAATTTTTGTTAAAAATTTTGACGTTCAATTAAATAAAACCCTTTTTAAATACTTAATTTAAATTCTTTAAACATTCGCAGAAAGTTAAATCACACATGCATACATGTATAAAAGATAAACAAAATCTTATTTTCGATAGAAGGGACTTTAATAGAGAAGTACTTAATAAAAAGTACGCATGACCGACACATGTTGTGGTTATATTTTTTATATAACTTATACCCTCGTATATGCATTAAACACGCGCATATTAAAATATAAGTGAAAGAATGATTGCTTTATTTTAAACGTGTTCCCTACCATCTGTTCACATTTTGAATTAGTTTTAACTCTCTTATTTACAAACGGTTAAACTTGCTTAACCACACATCAATAAATCACTAAAAGTGTTCTATTAACGGACTAAATTTATTGATATTACAGTTTTAATGCAACATTTTTTTCTAATGTCTTGCTTCTGTGCAGTGCAATGTCGTTATATAGATATTTCAATTTTTCCGGTTTTATAATTATGTCGATTATGATGTTGTATATTGTCAAAACGATATATTTGCGCGAA
This sequence comes from Sinonovacula constricta, assembly GCA_007844125.1. Classification (NCBI taxonomy): domain Eukaryota; kingdom Metazoa; phylum Mollusca; class Bivalvia; order Cardiida; family Solecurtidae; genus Sinonovacula; species Sinonovacula constricta. The sequence goes on along the minus strand of CM017559.1, from coordinate 41,186,307 downwards.
AAAAAACTAAATTATGTTCTGTGTTGTCTGTTAATGTGCACTGACAAACACCTGAAATACGAATAATATAGTTGATGTTAAATATTCACTTTATAAAGATTCTTTATTGGGTTCACAACTTCGCATTGGATGATCATTTTACCCTTATGCCATTTGTTCTGTAAGGATAAGTGTACTTATTATAACTTGTTCTTTCTGGCTATATTGTTTAAGATTGTAATTACAATTACATTTATGGTTTAGAAAATTGGACCAAGCTGCATATGTTAAGCAAAGCATTTAACCCGGTCCTTATGATAATTTGTCTAAATCAGTCTGAATGACATACTTGTTTGCGTGACATTAATCTTTTTTTCACTCAACGGCTGGACATATTTTATAGCATTCGAGACTCATTAAGTGATTTGCAGCATCTATAAATGGTTACTTCTGGTCAGTTCTGCTTTTCGGTTGCTAATTAAACTGATGAATAGCACTAGAAATAAAGACATCTTCAGGAGGTTGCTGAGCTATATACTACTAACGATCAGTCTACGAAAGTTAAACTTTATTGAGAACTGGACCTGGTAGAGCATAGGCAATGAATGGAACGGAAAATCCCTGTTTTTTTCTCTGGCTGCAACAATTCGGAGCAGTAGAAATATAGTTGATTTGTGCTTTATATTTCTTTTCCGAATTCAGAATTTCCAGCCGCTGTATCATACCAGATGCTATTTACAATGAACACTGCTACACGCGGACACAATCCAAGAAAAACAGAACAATTGTTGATAGAGACGCAATTTGTTTTCTTCTTTTCCGGAATGTGCATTTAAACCATAATATTATAATTAGCCCCATGTCCTTAAATATTGTTCTAACGCTAACAAATATTGTTTGAGTAAAATCCAAAAATAATGCATTATAAAATAACATTTAAAATTAAGTTAAATTTTCAAATAACTGCGAATCTATATTAAAGGATCAGTTCTAATTGAGCAAATATTCGTAGATACATGTAAATACACACAGGTTTTAGTCTTCCTGTCTTTTAATGTGACGAATCAGTTTTAATAAAGAACAAATATATTATTTGATATACATGTTAAAATTAACAAAAGAAATGAAAAAAAATGCAATAAAACAAACCACATGTGCTGTGTAACTAACATTATTTAATATCAATAATTTTTGAAACAATCTAAGTTTACCTTTAATTTGTGTAACGTTTCCTTAGAAATTTTGCGCTGTAGGTGCATTATATACTTTGTCGATACAAAGTCTTCACGGAACAGCATTGCTAAATGACTTGCATTCTTCATTTAATTTAACAACGATGTACAGCTATTTGCAAATAAGATAAATATCAATGTAAGACATTTTCACACCACTTGCTTAATAATACCGCGAATTTTACAATTGTTTTAGGTGATATTTTTGTGAATCATACTTCTAAATGGTCTTAATTCAGTAAGTTCTATATATCTATCGATTTTCAGTTTAAAAGTACAAACCCGCATTTATACTCAAACGGGTCATCACCCCATTAAGATATAAAACGCCTTTTACAATATGGTTTATATTACTTGCACGAAATGTTCAAAGAAAATAATGATGACTCGTGGAAACTATTTACTCCCTATTGACCGTAAAGCAGGATGAAATGTTCCATTTAATGTGCGCCACTGCAATCAGTTTCAATTTAGATAACCCTCACATATACGATAAACTGCTAATATGCAACTACATGTAATCTAGTCTGCACTTAAATTTGAATTAATTAATTTAATTAACTCGTACGTTAAATATGCTATAAAGCATTACTTAAATTTCTAAAATTCTATTTTCTTTTAATATTGACAAAGTTGTGCCAATATACACGTCGGTACGCACTCTTTTAACTTTTCTAAAAAAACAATAACACACGCAAGTAATTTGTATTTTTTTTACCTTATCATATACTTATCTTCCAAAATGTTTTGAACATGCAAATATATTATTACTCTGCTTCTTTTAAAGCACTAGTTGCTTAAACTATGGGCACGTTTACTACAAGTCTTAATGTATTACATATTTTCGACATGCGTCATGCATACTGTAGAGTTTTATCATTTTCATTATGCATCCTTTGTCTGCAATCTTCTTACAACAAAACAGGTAAATAAGCAAACACACAAGCCTAAAATAATACATTTGAATGACGGGTACGCAATAGTTGCCTTGGCCAACACATCTTTTTCTAGACAAAGCGGTGAATTCTTTGAAGAATACGAGACATCTGTATGATTTAGGGATCAAAACGTGTCTGATTACGTCTGGGCATTCTGATACTTCCGTTGGCTAAAGATTCTGAATGGCTGAGAGCACTGAAATAAATGTAAGTCATATTTTGGCATTTCACCAAATTTCAAACTATAGCGAAGAAGAGAGACAGACTTTATTTGTTTATGTAGACAATAAATTTCATGTTGATGCAGGTGTTACCCGTGCACAGCGGTCGTCGTAAAAGAAATCTCCACGTGCATGTAATATATATTTTTTATTCATCAATTAAGGATTGTTACGTGTATGGACATTGGACTTTGGTTTCTCAAGTATATTTTCACTTGAACAGGATTCCGTGGCCGTTAACCCTTCTCTTGTCATTTTCCTTTTCTTGATCCAGAAATTGATTTGACTAACAGTCAACAATTTTGTGTAGTTCTTTTAATCGATATAATGCTTCTCTCTCTTTTAGATGCTGTGTGGACGCTGTTTTTCGGTGATGTCACAACTTTCGCTATGTCAAAGAAAGCGTCGCCTTAGACGTTTTTTGTTTGTTTGAATATTCCGGTGTTCTTTACATTGCTTGCTATGTGGAGCCCTTTCAGGAAGTGCAATGATGGAGCTCTGTGAGGCCGGTCACTTTTGCCGACTGACCGTTTTAAGGCGGTAACTGTTAGGTTTGCTCTTTTTGTTATATGACTTATCACAGATTTGTCCTTTCTTACATTAAACTTGTATATTAATACCTTTGTCATGTGCTGTGTTAAATTTCGGTATATGTTGAAATGCTCATAGTACTTTGGCATATATTCATATTAGAATTTCTCACTGTTTGAATGTATTCTTTATGCTATCTTAATAAAGCTAAAAATATATCTAAAAACAATCACCAAAACAACCAATCTTTGAAACCTAAACAAAGCTCTTTTCCTTGATACTCCTTTGTTCAATTAGAACAATAATAATAAAGATATCTTACAATCATGTTTTCATCCGAAAGCGGCTTTTTATATAGATGTACTTTAACAATTAACATAAATGTATTGCACATCTTACTGAAGCACGTTTAACATAACGTGTCAGCTTCTCAGCGTTTACTTTCAAAACAAAGATGCTTATTACAACTAATATGTTTATAAAAGAAGTAAATCGACTTTCTATTACTTTATACATGTATTTTATTTATGCATCAATCGTTGTTATTGCTGGAATGTATTAACTGTAGTCGTATTTAAAAGAAATTTCAATTGAGTCTATTGTAAGTCGATTTCAAGTGGGGTTGTATTAACTAAAAGGGGCCGTTAGTTAGTAACTATACATACATGCATACATACGTACATACGTACATACAATGTACGTACATAAGTACATACGTACATGCATACATACACGTACGTACGCACGCAAGCACGCATGCATGGATGCGTGCGTGCTTGCGTGCATACTTACGTACATGCGTACCACGTTCACTGTTATCTTGAATGAATGTACCTTTAAAGGAAACATTGATTGAACTCGGTACTTACATGTATATGGTTTTGTCAGAATCAGTCTACAAAGCTCTGTCTGAATGACATCATTGGTTGCGTGACAAACGTAATTTTCAGCAGACCGCCGGACATATTTTTATAGCTTTCAAGACTCATTGAGTGATTTAAAGTATCTGGACCTGATTACTTCTGGTGAGCATTTTTTTCCGGTAACAAATCTCCCTAATGAATAGCACTAGATGAAATGCTCAGTACAACTTGTTGTTAACTATTCACTAACGACCAGTTTATGCAGATTCCAATTTGCTGAGTACTGGACCTGGCAGAGCAATTGGTAGTGTTTCAGCTCCAGTAAAATATAACAAAAATGGAAATTGCAGTCTAGCTTTCTTGATTATATATTAAAGTAAATATAATGTAAGTTACACAAACGATTGGCTTGGTATCAGGATAATGTGACTGGGTATAGTTTCATGACGGATGTTTACCGCATGATTTTCACAGCACAGGGAGCACTATATCTGCCTTAAGCGGACAACATTTCAGGATAACTGAAAGATTGTTAGAGGTTGGACAAACAAAGGAAACTAGTGTGTGGGATTGTCATTTTGTGGTAATCTCATTTATTATGTAGTTAAATAATGTATTCTCATAATGAAACTAATACGGCATGTTGATCTGACAAACAAAAAACAGAAGCATCGTTACACCGAGATAGACCGATAGCACTTAAACAAGTAAAGGGTTTGCTTCCTTTTTGTGTTTGTAGTCATTGTGTGTCAATGTTAAACACTATTTTTCACTTGAGTTATAAATCGTCTATGAGTATACTATCATATGTTACCTACCCATCCAATGTATTAATGTAGAGAATAAGCTTGAAAAAAAGGCCAAGGCAGTATTAACGATGTAGTTGAAAGTTTATATTTGATATTATAGACGTTGTTGTACAATTACTTTTGCCAAACAAAGCACACATCAGTCTACATGAACGTTGCAATTTATTGATCAATAGTGTCGTTTTTCGATCCTAGTTAGCCTTTAGGATTACGAGATGCCTGGTGCAAACAAGTGACATCGTAAAATCATCAAACACACACATAGACATGTACATGTATTCTGCGAGGAATATTATTCTCTTTTTTTTCGTAGAATGTCTGTTTAATATACGCGTTTCAAAACCAGCTATGATCAGTCAACACAAACAATCTAGATATCGCAGACGTAATAGGATTCTTAATTAATGTCAGATCCTTAATTGTTCCATTTCATTCTTTGTCATTAACAATGTGTATGTTTTGATTCCATTTATTAGATTTTATAATAGCGATCAATAAAATAGAATTAAAAAAAAACACAACAAATCTGGAAAATGTTGGAGTGTTTCCTTTGGATAATGCAAGCAAATACCTAACCAGTCAATCTACAAAAGTCAAGGTTTAGTTGCACTTGTGTTTAAACTGCGGTTAAGTTAGTCATAAATTGGTACGTACATCTCACTGTTCGTTGTGTCGGCTGGACATTCTCTATTCAAATCTGGGTTATGTGATCACAGGTACTATTATTAACAATGTGCGCACAAAGTAGGTCAATCCCTCAAATTCACTTTAACGTCATTTTGATTGAATATTTTTGTTATCTCAAAAGTGTTTTATCTTCAAATTAGACCCAGGGTCAGTGTCACGTTAAGATTATACTTGTTACAGTATTAGATGAAGCCTACATGTATCTTTCATTGTCAGATTGTCAGATTATTTATCAGATTGTTATAATACTATTCTTGTCAGTATAGAGACTACTTTTAAACACAAAAGTTCAATGTTCTTCATGTACTGTTCACAATGTCCAGTTCATGTGCGTGACAGACATCCATTGTGTGCAATATAAATGATCCTAAAATTTAGTCTTTCCTTTTTGGTCAAATTATGACAAATCTTGACTACTTTTTTCTTCGTTCTAATGAATAGCAATTAAAATGGCCAAGGCATTTAGTATATGAGTCCGGTTTGTTTGATTAATTCCCAAATTAACCTATTTCTTTAATTGTATGTACATTGGTCAAGTTCGAAAAATACAGTTCCTTTTTAGAAGAACTACATTAAACATTTTGTGTCGCATGAAAATAAACATTTAAAAGTACACATTTTCCTTCATCTGAAACATTTGACCGACATATTTGCAAAATATACAACGTGCGTGGCACATGCTTAAAATAAAAAATGCCGATTTGTGAATGAACAATGCCGCTTACGAATATTACGCATTGACTTAAGGGAAGGGTCGAAAGTGGGAGCGAACTGCTATTAGAATGAATGATCCACTGACTTTGCATTATCTACAAGGCCGAGATATTTGCGATATCTCGCGCCGAGCCTTTTGCGGCTTTGGACCAGAGTATGTAATAATATAGGTCAATCTTATCATCTCAACATCTCAGTCTGAACCTACCGCTCGCATTCGGAGAGGAATGGCGCACTCGGGAATATTTTTGTCGAATCCGGTAGCATGTATGTGTATCTGTTTTAGGTCTAACTAAAATTAAAATGCAAAATCATATAGAACGTGTTGAATTTTTAAAACAGTGGTTTCTATTATCGGATATATTGACTCTTATGTAACATTTGTCCCAATGTATAACCTATATTTTAGAAGAGGTCTTGATTTGCTGATGAATACTTGCTTGTTTTCATATGTCCACTGTGTTGTACAATTGATTTACATGTTTCGTATAGAAGCATTTTAAACTGACGTCTACATTACTTTACAAGAGTATCTTGCTGCATTTAGATTTTGTTTTGCAAAATTATAGAATACAAACTATAGCTTTATAGGTCAAAGCTTTAGTAAACTGTACATATCACCAATCAGCGAATATATTTTAGAGACATTATTGGTTTTAATAGTCTTTCCATGATTATAGAAAAAGTTCACAAAATAAGACACATCAGACAACTGATGCTTCTTAAATTTTTTGTATAAATAAAAATAAATGGACGATATTAATTATAAAACCGAGTAACACTAGAGCCGGCAACATACTAATACGGGCACGGTAAATAACGGACACAACAAGTTAGCCAGCCAAAGTGTTTTATGACATGTTCAATTCTGCCACATACTATATTTTAGGTATATTATAAAAAAGGTTGTGTTAGCATTGTTATTGTTTTATTAGGCGTTGTTGCTGGTGGTGGTGTTTGGTGAAAACGTGATTTCTGTTGATATTTTATGAGGAAATGAATAATATTCACGTGATTTATGTTAACGTAATTTGCTTTGAAATATAAAAACATACCTACAAACATATCAATATACATAACAAAATTATTTAGCATTTTAATTGTAAAATGTACATTGAATATATACCGTGTTGGGCGATCATTGACAGAGATTGGATGTCGAAGCGAAGTTTGCTGGGAATGAATTCTTCTTATAAGCCTCCACTGTCTTTAGTGCCTCTTCAGGATTACTGCTGTGTCGTTAGACGTCGGTGATGTTTGTAGCAAATCGAGATACACAACTTATGCTTGTGTGTTTTCACCTTCCCTTTGTTCAGAACTTATTATTAATGTGTATCTATGAAAAAAACGTGATGATGTTCCAAAATTGCAAAATGTAAAACAGACAGTCTACGTGTTAATTCGTTTTGAATATTGACGATTGGTTATATATTAGTCTCATCCGAGACAAAGTCATAGGTTTAGTTTATACTCCTCTGGGATTGACTGAACACTTATTATAGATTTCCATGACATATATTGTATTTATGTGTTCGCTCTACTACAAAGCAACACAACCCAGTAAGTCCTTAATCTACTTCAAATCAAATTTTTACACAAATAAATGTATTAGTTTGCTAAATCTGATAACATTTGTTTTGTGTATTCTGTTCAATATAAAATATGTTCTAAGATATTTTCTATTTACAATAGAACTGTCTTCTTTTATTACTTTTGAGAAACCCTTCCGGAAGTGCGAGCTTAGAGCTTTGTCCGTTTTGCCGACAAACCGTTCCAAGGCGGTAACTGTTGGGTTCTCTCTTTTTTGTTTATCATTCATCACAGATTTGTTCTTGCGTTTACATTTGGCTTGCATGTGAATGCCTTTGCCCCGTGCCCTTTCGAAGTTTTGTTTATGGTGCAATGCTCATATTTTATAATCATATTATAATATTTTCACTCTTTTTTAAACAGCTTGAATTATAATTGAAAACAAATATGTACAAAATGAGTGGGTCTGAACTCAACTTTTATTCGATTTATCTGTCTGTGAAATTACTCGTATTCATTTGCACATACGGAATTATAAGCCTTACAACTTCGAAAACAAGTAGCATAATTGGAAAGGTTAATAACATGTTTTTCGTTGAAAGTTTTAAATCTTTCCACGGATCTAGAATTCAAATAATAACTTTGGACAATGGCATTTGTTAAGACATGTCGACATGTTACACTTGTATTCAAAGCATGCAATTTATACGATTGTATGAGTTATAAGATAATCCAATATGAATTGTCATATCTCTGTTTATTTTCTTGATTTGATGTATCATATGCGTCAGTAACCGCACTCTTAAGAAGACGTTAAATGTGTCATTTTTATAAGTAAAATTTCTTTTGAAACAATACCACAAAGACAAATGTACTTGCATGACAACCAAATGACAAAAGTGAGATGAGGGATTAAATACACATAAAACAAACCCAAAATCTCCCGCTTTGAAGCGGCCAGTCGACAATAGCCGAACGGGTGCTTAAATTGCGTTACAAAGCAGTAACATCAGACGCCTTGAGCTGTTTATCAAATACATGCGGTGAATAGAAAGCACATATATGAGACATCTAAGTCCAATCGATGACGTGTATGTAGATCCAGGAAGTGGACACAAAATAAGAAAAAGTTAGAGAAAAAAATAATATCAACATTGTTTTTTGGATGAAAGCAAAATATTTTATAAGAACAGATAAGCATAAATAAATAAGATTGTAAAAGAACAAACATATTTGAATAAGGCAGATGCGAAACTGTAAATGATAAAATATATTGATAAATAAATATTTATAGATTGATGTCCTTTTGATTAAAAGAGTTGACTTAAAAGATAGAAGATTTTTACTTGTTAGAGTAGTTTGTGTTTGCATTATGTACACTCATGTAAAACACTTGATACAACGAGCCTTTAAGCCACCTTGTAGGAAAAGAAAACTATGTTTATGCTATATTATATATGCTCTTGATATAAATTTGGCACATTTGCTAAAACACGATGTATATATTTGGCCAAAAATACACAACTTATCTGAGCTAGGTAATTGTATATAGTGCTTGCTAATAACGAAGTCTAGAAATAAAACTCGACATGTCATTCAATAACAAAATACACAAAGTCTCTCCCTAGAAGATTCCCGATTATAGCTTCCGCTTTCTATTTTGAGCGGCAGAATACCACACATAAGATGAACCAGCTTTGAACGTTCCTTTCTCTTGAGGTCTAACTGCACGTACACCTCGCAATTTAACATCGAATTTGACTGTTCTGTTCTTTCGCAGTTAACGTTCTGTGCGTTGGTTTTCATAAAATTACGCCTGACTTGTCGGTGTCAGTATAATGAACCGGCCGGGTTCAGTCCCTTGGCAACTCATAAATGCCCCTGTGCTATAATGATAGAAATGTCGCTGCATAGTATCTGCAAAAATGCCGGAAATCCTCACATTCGTGATGTCAGTCGTGTGTCTCGTAATTTGATTAACCTGTTCCAGCATCTGATTATGAACATCTGCCATCTGTAATTGACTGGAAGCCATATTGTTTCACTCGTTTATATGGACCAGTGTCCCTTCCGCATAGAAAGGATGAACAAATCACCGATGTTACAGGAATTTACAGGACATATTTAAGACGATTTTATTGATATATTTAAAATCTACAAGGCTTTAAAATTCCTTCGATCCAAGAAGTATTATAGATAAGTTCGCAGTAACCTTTTCGTAAGCCTTGTTTTTAAGAGAGCGTTTCCTTTAACAGGGACATTTAAATACACAGTTACCATGGCATATGCTTGTTTTGCCCAGGTTTTGGAATAATAGTAGAAAAATGTTTGTACATCATACAATTATTGTGTAATTGTTGTCGATGGTGTCTACAATGGGCACGTTGGAATCCTGTTTTGTGTAGCAGTGAAAGGAATCAATTCAACTAGACTAGGCTATTAGATTAAAAGGAGAGCTCTGAGCTTTAAGAATACTTGAAGTGATGTTATATGTTAGCAAGGAAATACCTCTTGTGTAAACTGACGACAATTCAAAGATATGTATGTAAAAGATTATATTAATGTAGTAAATATGTAGTCCAACTATACAAAGGCAAAACACAGTTTAAGCTTTTTTTGTTGTTGTCTGCTATCTTTTTTTTGGCGAAGCTCATTTTTATGGATACAATACAATAGCTTGCAAAAACAGAAAATGAAAATTGCAGCTGTTCTATGAGACTTTTTTCAGACAAAAGAATTGAGTATTCCGTTTTTTAACATTGTAGCTTTCAACAATAATGTGTAGCTTGTAATGATAAAACATAAGCTAACATTTATAAAAATTCGCAGCTCTTTGGCGAAGTATCGTTTAACAAAAGTAACCGAGTATACCGTTTTCAGCAATGTTGCCTGTAAATACAGACGTTTTTAAAGGGCTTGCTCCTTGTACCTTGTCCGATGTTTAAATTATGACTTTTGGTCATATTTGTGCCATGACGCTGGCAATACATTGTATGTATTGTTTTATTAGGAGGAGAAGTTTCCAGTATATGAATGTACACAATTAGGTTTTTTTAGTAAATCTGTGTATTTAAAAGATATCCTGTAAGGCATACATCTTTGTTGTCATTGAGTGCAATTTCTAAAATAACCGTTTATGTTTATGGTTTAGTATTTTGTTTGAAATACATACATTTAGTAGTTAATATTGCTCAGGGAAAATAGTAACCTACATGTATATTTGTGCGTGCGTATTTTTGTAGGTGTATTTAAATGGGTCATGATTAAAATAAAAACACAAGGAATGTGAATGTCTATAAAATGTATTGTATAGATAGCAATTAAACAAGTTTATCTTGTTTAAGAAGACTTAATTTGTGATTAATGTGAGGTAGAATATTTCAAAAGAGGCAAGTACACAGTTAAAGAAAAACACTATCAGCTGTATACGCGAGAGCTCATATTGATGACCGAGAAAAATCTACAGATGTGCAATAAAAAAGATAACAAAAGATAGTTTAGTGACTTATGCTTTGAAATAAATTAAGTAACTCGACATGTTTGTCTTAAAAACAAACAAACAAATAACAAAACAACATAACAACAACAAACACACACACATACGTTATCATCGAAAGTATTGCACAATGTTTTACCCCATGTACTTAAAAACATGTATACATATATGTATTTTATCTAAAAAAAACGCAAACATGTTTTCGAATAGGTAAGGTCTTTTGCCTCGACTTGACATATTCTGATTTGACTTTTAAAGACTTTGATACAATTTTCCTCATTGTATGTATTCAATTATTTTTTTTCATAAATATAGAACATGTCTTTATAGACGTGCTCGTGTAAGTAATCTTTTGAGTTGACTACAGTGATCTTCTTTTCAAAATAATACTTATATCAATTGTTATAGTATCTGAAAAACTGAAATATTAATGACTAGAGTATTGTCCATAAGAAGGAATTACAAATACAGACAAAAATCTTCATAGTAAGTACTAAAGGACAATGCAGCAATATTGACGCTAATGGTTACAACCCAAACTGATTTAATTTGGAGTACGTTATACCCTATTTATTTTTAAAGTCAATTAATATTGAATGTCATAAATCTGAATTAAGTACGACATGTATTTGTTCGAGTTATATCTGAAAATATTCAGCTTACATGACTGAATAGAGCTTTGTTTCAAGAACTTCTATGTTTACAAAGATAAAAATGTATCAATTACAACTCTTTGAAAACCATTTTATTAAACATCGCAACAGTTTTTCTGAACGAGACTGTTACATTTTTCATTAATTCTTTTCATCAGGTTAAATTTATACAACAGCACCCCTGACATATCTCAGTTGCGTGAGAAACAATGTTTAGTTAGAAAACGCGGTCTTAACATTCGGTTTTGTGCCTGATCATTATGAAAAAAGAAGGAAAAGACTACATGTTTTTGTGACGTCCAGATACATTCGTAACAGGACCAATGTGTCAATGGTGATCATTTAAAAAGAAAAGTGTGAATATTTCCTACGGCCTTTCGATAACATATCTCTAGCATCCGAGACAATCTTACTTGTTTATGGTTGTTGTCTCCTAGAGTATCTGGATTTTTATCGCAGTTTAGGGAACAGATAGCAAATGAGTTTGTGTTTTACTGTTTACTAAATTCCAAACAGAATGTTTTAGTCTGCAGTCGAATTTCCGTTTTTGATGTCGTAAAACATGTGTTTTCCTTATGTTGGGTAATGTGCACTTAGTTGTACAAAATACAGACAAAGTATTAATTCTCTTTACAGGCTTAAACGGTAATCAGACGATTCACTAAAAGCAAATTGGATTAGATCAGCGCATACAATTTTATACTAGAAGCATTTTATTGTTGTATTACAATTAGGCTATTTTAGATACTTAAAACATTTCCAAATTAATCCGTATTTCTCTGTTATTGCAGTCTTGATATCGCTTTAAAATACGTCATAAACGCATTTTTGTATACAAATTGGTAACATTAAATCGTTACAAATAGACAAAAAATGGGAAATACATTTCGAAATCATTTATAAAAACGAAGACTTTTATGTTAGTCCTATAACCAAATCAGATAAAGATACTATACGAGATGTAATTACCTCCTAGGTTGGAAAAAGTTTTCACTCTTTTAACATCCCAATTCGTAGTATTCGTTATCTACCAATTGCGATGAATGGCACACAAATGTTATTATTTTGTTCTGAAAAAACACACACCAACAACAAGGTAATCTCCATATTTGCATTCATCACCATTTGCTTGATACGTACACTTATTTGTTCTGGTTCAGCATTGACTGTCAATTTGGGATCTTGATTAATGGTTTTTTACTTCGATACCTCTAATTTTGTTACCAACGAACTCGTTGCTGTGAAAAAAAAATAATTGTGACAGTGTTATCACATGTCAGCACATTTTTGTTGAACTTTTATTTTTTAACACCATACACACTGAGTTTGCATGACGTTTCAAATCTCATTCTCTGGTAGTAGGTTTTAAATATTTTCCCCTTTCTTTGCTGATGCATTTGGATAGCCATTTTTATTGAAGTTCATGATAAACATAATTTGTTTTATTAACAAACAGACCTTGGTTGGTTATTATGGAAACATAGAAGATCTGACATGAGTTGTCATTTATAACCAACGTTTAAAAAACGAGTTCACGAAAAGTAACAGTAAACGAACCTAAATAAAAATAATGTTTATTTTTCTTTTTATCACAAGGTTTTAATCGCCAATATACGATTTTATGAAATTTGTACAACAATATTTGTTGAAATAGTGTTACGAGATGATCGGATTTATGATGACGTCAAAATTATATTACACTAGTGGGATATAGCAAGATATATAATGGGTGTATTAAATAGACAACAACGGGAATCATGTGATGAAACACCTGGATCTGTATAGGTATATGATAACATATTTTGTAATAATCTATGTACAAAAGTGGCGGGTAACAAGTTCTTTATAGTTTGCAATACATACAAGACGTTTGGCAAAATCATACAATATATTTCTCGTCAGTATTATCATTAAATGATAATGTCTTAAAAATTGTAAGATACAATCTTGTGAAGTCCATGTCTCATAAAACTTATGACACTCTGGACTTCGGGTCTAATCCTCTGATCCCATATACTACAAACACGTGTAAAGAAATGTACCCAGCCCGTATATATGACCAACGTATTTAAGCATGCCAAGTGTTTATTATTACCATTTCTATGACCTATATAATGACAAAACACGAGAAATTCAAGACATTCATCGAGCGTTGCATTATTTTTATTTTTATCGAGTGTTAGTTCGCCAATGTTTCTTTCCTTAATTTGAGAGTCCCAATAATTTGACATGTCACATATGTTTCGACGTCCGGCGTAGCAACCATTGTGTAAAACAGATACTGCTACATGTAATTCATAATAGTCTCTTTGCCGTAAAGGAAAGTGATTGTTTAAATCTTGCATATGGACGGATATGAAATTATGAAAAAGGTTTCCCCTTAATTACTTGTGATTATGCGTGAAGGAATGATTTAGGTGATAATAGCAATAACCTTTACTGCTATGCATGTACCTGCATTTACAACTGTCCAGCACATAGCCATAAATGCTACCTCCTTTAATATGATGAAAAATTTGAGCACAATGCGATATCAGTGTTGCCCTCTATTGACTGATATTATATTAGCAACATGCAGCAAATATTTTTGACAATACAAAACATGCAAGTAGACGAGCGACTAAGTTTCAAAATAAATGCTAATTGAAAAAATACAATCTTGTGTAGTTCACGTCTAATGAAACTTATGACACGTTGACTACGGAACTTTGGCCTTAAAGAAATTTCGCTAGTTCGTTCATATGACCAATGTTTTGACCATGCCTAGTTTTTATTATTACCATATCTCTTACATATATTATGGCGAAACAAGAGAAATTCAAGACAAGTAACCAGGTTTGTTTTCCTTTAATTCTTACCGAGTGTTAGTTCAACGAGGTTTCTTTCCTTAATTTGAGAGAATTTAAATAGGCAGCACAAAAGTAATATCTGTGCGTTTTATATCAAATGGAAAATGGTAACCAATTGTCTTAATTTTATTCGTATATTTACAAACTAGATAAAAAAAACCCATATATTTTAAGAAGTACATCCTTTGTTTAGGGAAAAGCAATTTACGCTTTATGTAGGTATTTGAAAAATAAAATTCCATTGCAAACATATTATCACCTTAGTTCCTATTAAGACTAAGATTTATGTAGTCTTAAACTTATATGTAAAAGTTCTGTATCTTTAATAATACGAGTCACAGCAAATGCTAGTTCGGTGTCCTAAACTAAGGAACGTTTATCATACAAGGCTGCATGTATATGTCACGAGCCTGATAAACTTTGTCAATCCCTGACAAGTTGCTACTATAATATGTATATTGTCACATTGTCGACAGCGAAATCTTCATTTTATGACTGTTATTTACAGCACCACTTAATTTGAAACTAAGATCAAAATTTTTTTGCTGTTTTAGGATAACACCCTTCACCAATAACATGAGTTCTGTGTTCAGTTCAATCCTCAGCAGAAACATATATTGCCATGAAAACTAATGTTTATGATGTCAAGTCTTTTTTATTAAAGTAGCTTTGTGTCAATCTATCAACACAAATATATTTTTTTCTTCGTTTTCCTGGATTTAGAAAAAAACACACTTTGATTTGCTTTATATAGGAGTACGACTCGCATTGGAGTAAATATTTATAAAGTCTGATTATTACTTATTTAACATTTGATTTCGAGAATGTCGCAGGCCCCGGGATAGACATGCTACCGTATAAAAATCTTAAGTACCATTCATTCATTTTCTTTACACGTTTCCTTTTTGTTTACGTTGCGAAGAGAAAGAAATGTTTGTTTGCTAAAGTGATTATGTATAGGAAAATATAATGCAAAGTTAACTAATGATTGTTTCTTTGTGAATTATAAAAAGTTAGCAATCGATTAAAATGAAACAAAATTACAACATTGACTGCTTTCCACGATATTACTATCACATCGTTAATTGTATTATGAACACAATAACGGCGAGAAAACTATTAGGTACAAGCCAATTAGACTAACACAAATGAGTGACATGAAAATTAGTCAGTTTTGTTTTAACATACTATCTTCAAAATGCTTATGCCGTCTAAGTTTGATAGGATCAAAATCGACGGCGTTCAACAATATGTCTTTTTAGATCTTAACATTCCACAACCGTTTTTTTTTCGCAAATGCTGGGTGGGGCTAGTTTTTCGGGAACTTTTAACAGACAACCACTGGCTGATTCGTTTGTGTCGCAGTAATTCGATCAAATATGATCTGCGGATTCTTTGCGTCATCTAAATACATTAGCAGGTCGCTAAAAACAAACGACACTTTTACATGTACATACATACCATCATAGCAATAAAATATAGTATAAATTAAGTCTTACTTATCTTACTAGTGTAGGCTTTGTTTGTTATGTAATATAACCATTCGAAAAGTTGAGGTCAAGAATTTTTTAAAACTATTACAAACATATCACAGGGCGATTAATGTGTCCACCAGATATCTGGAAGCAACCCATACTTTTACTTGGCATAAGTTTTTCCGGTTAAAAGTTACAAGAACCAAAGTATTACAAATCATCGCTTTCCCAAAAATCTAACGAAACCTAGTTATCAAATAATGATCCCCCCCCCCCCCTCCCCCCCTCCCCGGAAAAAGAAAATACCTTTGAAATATTGAGTACTTAATATATGTTACATAAAATATTAGCCTGAAATAGTCATTGCTTTGCCATATTCTGAAAAAAGTGTAAGCATGTGACAAGTATAAATATAAACATACACTAAGGTTAAATAATTGTACATATGGTATTCGAATGAAATTTATTTCACTCAATCATTGACGTTGTGCAATACTTCTATCTTAATATTTCGAGAGACCGGCTCGTAAATCAAATAAAAAGGGCTTTAAAAATATCTCAAGAAGAAGCAAGTGTACACAATGATTTCGGTTTCGTCTAATAGCATGTGATAATATTGGTATTCAAAATTGTTATAATTTCAATATCAGCACACTGCTCGAAATTAGCTGGTCCCAATCCTAGTCAACCGTTTTCAATATAAAACAAATACATGTAATGAGAAAGTTAAGAGAGAATCATATTTAAATTAATAGAAGTATTAGATTAACATAGACCTCTTGAAGTATTTGTAAATGTCTGCTCCTAATATTCATTGTACTTATTGTACTTATAACACATTATAACATTTTGCAACCAAGCTGTAGCAAATGTTTAGAAAATCAGGAATATGAAATTAATTAGTATTATTCATTGCGTTTTTCATTAAGGTCGTTGCAAAAAGTTGTGAAATATGACAAAACTAATTAAGGTTTGAGTGAAAAGCAAACGAAATCGACACAACTATTGTTTTAAGACTTCTTTTAAATAAAGGATGTGTCATATACAGTAATTGTATAGCTTGCCGGAAATACGGTATTCCCCGCACGGAAATTGGTTTTCATGAATTTTGTTCACTTGTTATAAGAAGTGAACGTGATAGGGCCTATCATCTATAATTCAATGTTACAGAAATAGGTCGGCAGACAGAATTAAGAAATAGCAAATTAATATAATGAGATAATGCATGAAAGGATATGAACAGATACCGTGTGAAAAAACAACAATAATAACAACAGAAATATTAAGCGTGGGTCAAAATAAGCAATGGGAAAATACCAATCAAGAAAGCATGTCCCATATCTTTCGGCGAACAGCGTAGCAATCATTTTGTAAGATACATATTGCTTAATCATTATGGCCACTTCACTGCACTGGAAAGTAATGGTTTGAATCTTGCATATGGACGTGTATAACATTATTAAACAGTTTCGCGTTACCTATATGTGATGATGCATGGGGGAATGTCTAATGTCATAGTACAAATGTAGCAGTAATGTTTAAGTTCCTGATTTCAAATTTTCCAGCACATTTCTACAAATGCTACCTTCTTAAACATGGTGAAAAAGTTAAGCACATTACAATGTCATGGTTGCCATGCATCGATTGAAATTATATGAGCCGTATGCAGCATTTTTGAACATACAAATATGCAGTAGACGTGAGACTAAGTTTCAAGGTAAATGCTAATTGAAAAGTGTCTATTAAATGCCTAAAACTCCAAACATTGATCATTGCCCATACTCAGAGTGAAATTGTGTAACACAATCTGCATGCATGTGTCCTAAATTAACTAAACAGTACAGACTTTCTATTATTTGTATATCTTATTTTTATGTTTATTATACAAAGAATACACCACAATTACACTATAAAAGTGCGTATACAACGAACCATCACATGAAAAATCTTCATTCTTGCTTAATGTGCTAAGCATACTAAGTTTGTGTATGTGTATGTGCGCGCACGTGCTTGCGGGTGTGCGTGGGCGTTGTGTATGTGTGTGTATGTGTGTGTGCGCGCTCGCGTATGTGTACATTGACAATGGTCAGGTCTAAAGATAATAAAATACATATAGTATGCCAGTTGATCTTTACAAGATGCTTGTGGTACATGGCGGCAAACTTTTCTCCAAAATATAAGAAAACGTTTGATTAATATATGTTTTATTAAGTAAGTTCTTGTGTTTAATAGTAGCGCATGGGGTAAAACCTAACCTCTAACACGACTAAAAATCTCAATGTGAAACTGATATTCAGGAACACTTATAAGCGTTATCGCACAGTGACACAAATTAAGCCGTTTGCTTCATCCAGTATCTTCGTCATTAACCGATGAATCATACTTTAGGGATGGACGTCACGTGATGCAATTACTGTATTAGGCAGAGTCCGGGATAAATTTTATGGCAACATTTGAGGTGAGAAAGTTATTCTTATATTTCAGAATTATGTACAAGCTTAGCTGTTTCTGTCAGTTATCAGCAACAGTAAAATAGCGTCTGCTAACTTGTCAAATCACTTATTTCCAACGTTTGGCCTAAATGCTAACCGTTCCGGCAATGTTTCACTTTGAAAATGATTTTATATCCTCATGCTAACAATTTTAACTTACGTATTATAAAGTTAACTATGCGCAAAATACTTGTACGTTAGTAGAATAACAAATCATATTTGATATATTCGATAAATAAATTGAAACAACTAAGTCAATGATTGATATAATTACAACGACTTGCCGAATAACCAAAATTGACAGACTATTCGCATCTCGTTTGTTACGGTACCTTAATGTATAACTTGTCTGGTTGAGAATAACGTATATGTATTGCTGTTGGTCATACTGACTAAAAGCATACACATTTTACAAAAGTAAGAATAACAGTGTGTCGTTCGCTGTAGTTTGTTGGTACGCTATGACTTTGAATCTAAGTAATTTTACTGGGAAGTTTAAATGATGGAACAGCCTATGTTTACAATGCGGGTATTGCACTTGGCTTTGATCCGAAACGCAGGTTTGATAGTGCAGACATAAAAAGTGTAACGAAGAATGGCAATAATTTGTTTGTACATGTACTTTGGTTGGTCATTAAGATGCGCAGACATTTAACCGAAATTACTATGTTTATAATATTTAAATATATATATATATCCTATCATAAACATAATCATTATTCTTAAAAGATCACATATTACAAGTGTATGCGTAAAACATAACTTACGCATTACAACCCGACGTGAATACTAGAAATAACGACAATTCGATCCTGATTTCCTGTTTCCTAATTTCATGATACTTGGACATCCCATCGAAAATGCCAATATGTCACCTAATACTTGAAAATCTCCATCTTATACGATAAGATATATCTATAAAGATAGATAGATAGATAGATAGATAGATAGATAGATAGATAGATAGATAGATGGATAGATGGATGGATGGATGGATGGATGGATAGATAGATAGATAGATAGATAGATAGATAGATAGATAGATAGATAGATAGATAGATAGATAGATAGATAGATAGATAGATAGATAGATAGATAGATAGATAGATAGATAGATAGATAGATACAGTTCTTTGGAGATTGTAACATTTGATACTGCCGACATTCAAACATTAGTTGTTGTTTTTTGGTAAATGAGATGCTACTACAATGAGACAATTATCCATATTTGTCGACATTTAAACACCAATTCAATGTAGTGATTATTTATCCAAGATGTAATCGATGCTTTCTGTCATTAATGTCTATGAATGGGAAGCACCATTTTGATACTATCTAGAATATAAGATTTCACTTTCAGATCTGGTAGTCTATAACGATGTCTTGTGGCAATGACTTTTTGTTTACAGAACAATCTGTAAAATTTATGTAAAATATCATTAAAATGTTGCTGTTTGTTTGCAAAACGATGAACAGTTATTTGCATACATGTATACA
This sequence comes from Sinonovacula constricta, assembly GCA_007844125.1. Taxonomy (NCBI): domain Eukaryota; kingdom Metazoa; phylum Mollusca; class Bivalvia; order Cardiida; family Solecurtidae; genus Sinonovacula; species Sinonovacula constricta. The sequence goes on along the minus strand of CM017559.1, from coordinate 41,166,341 downwards.
CCACATGCCCCTGTAGATTCCTCGTGCCTTTTAGTCATTAAATGACTTGAAAGATGTATTTAAAAGGAATATTTGTCACCTGGACACAAGTTTAAAGGTTATACTTGCCAATTTACAACTGTTTTACAATATTTTATTTTAAATGCGTTGTATTATATGGTTATATAAATTTGTATTGTTAATTATACATGAATTATCAAAAGTGGTATTGCCTTGTAATGCCTTTTATAGATTTGACGTATTTTGTGTGTGTCTGTTCTTTTTGTGTTATATTACTGTGTCGTTAAACACAAAGTATAGCATTGGGACTTGGACAAAGTACATGTACCATATTCGTTAGAGAATATATTAAATCATATTCTAACACAGGCAATGAAAAGTTATTTGTTATAAATATGTGTACGAACTAATATACCATACAAGGCTGTTTATGCAAGAAAATTTAAAAAAAATCTAGTTTTAGGCTTTTGTCCCGTCTTTGTCTTATTACAGAAATCATACTTTTACCCTAGTCTCTAGACATCTGCAAATATGTGAAGTTAACTAAGTGAGCTCTAGTATATCTCTAAAAATGCGCAAATAGTCAATATATTCATCGGTGTGGACAAAAAACCATGAGTGTTATTGTCCTTGCCTTAAGAAGTATGGAAAGAAATCATAAATATTTCTGTTTGCAGCCTGAATGTTCATATTTATCAAAATAACTAGATCACTTTATGTTATTACTTTTATATATATATTTGTAAAATAAATTTACAGTTTAGTGCGAGTGTATGGGAACGTGTATGTGCTCGCGCGAGTGAGTTTATGTACGTTTGCGCATGTGCGTGTATGTTTGCGTGTTTGTGAGGCTGCGTGTGCATGTGTGTGTGATATCAATTTTATGTTTTTGCTGCAGTACGTATTCACAAATTATTTGTAAATTTTGATCACAGTTTTTTTATATTACTGTTGTCATCCTCTCTTACTTAATTGGTGTCTAGACAAATAAATAGACAAATTGTCACTTGTTAAAATGAAATTCTAAACGCAAAGCATCAAGTAACATCTTAAATAAAGATAATTTCAAACAAGTATTTGCTAGCGGTATGGCCTTTGTGAGTGTCGCCTTGTAGCAAAATTGTGTTCTATATGACCTATTTTTATATATTTCAAATGACACGCGCTTTATTTGATTTTGTGACTACATGTAGCTTTGATCCAATAAAACGTGTGCCTGCATTAAAGTTATCACATAACGCCAGTGATGGTTGTGATGCATATATAGTGCTCCCTCTCTAAAACAACTCTGGCGAGAAGTGTCGCCAAATTGGTCCTTGTTGAGAGGTTATTGATCTGAAAAGGTCATCCTTATAATATGTAATAATATGTATATGCATTGTAGTTATTTTAGTTGTTTAATCAATGTTGTTAGATTAATGGACAACTTTTTTATGTTTATCTCTATTATTTGTACATATTTTTGTCTGTGTTAATATGTGTTAATTATTATTTTAGTTTATTTTAATTCATTCTATTCTGGTGAGCAATTTGTAGTTTTATATATTGTTATGATATTCATGTCTTGCAAAAACACAATGCATTATGCTCCTTGAACTTTTCAATTTAACAAGAACATACGTTAGCAAACATATGTATAAGAAACGTGTTTATTAGTTGTAAACAGGATATCTTATTAAGATTTTTTTCCGCAAATTTGATAGCACGATGTCCAAGAGACAAAATTACTTTTTTGTTTTCTTTTTCGAGCTTATAAGTACTAAACAATAGCCCACAGAGGAAATAATTCCACAATACATAATTACATATGTTGAAAATATATACTCAAGAAACATAGCTAATGACATATTTGATGACTTCCCAAACACATACAGTGACACAACTGAATAACTAAAGAAGAAATTTCTAAAGCTATTAAATAAAAAAAATGACAAAGTTCTAGTCTTTTTGAAGCTATTTTAGATGAGCATATAAAGCGTCCGAAAACTAATATCTGAATCTGTACTGCGAGCTTCTTAATTCTGTTCTCAACACAGGCTATATTCTTCAGACAAGGTAACATGGGTTAATTTTCCCAATTTATAAAAACAAATGTTGTAATAATAATGTTAAAACTATCGTCTAATGACAATCCTAAGCTGTTTAATTAAATTTTCTACCTCTAGTATCAATGATAGGTTAAATACTTACCTTGAAGAAAACAATATTCTCGATGAAAACCAAACAAGATGAAAATTTATCTCCATAATTATTTACACTATTTCTGAATTATGAGTCGGCATCGAGCTAGGACTGAGAGATAAGGATAATATCAATACTTGGCTTGAGCTAATCACCCTTCTCTATGCCAACGATACTGTTATTCTAGCAAGTTCGCCTAATGACATTCATAGGAGTCTTACCACATTCAACGAACATTTTCTCGAATGACACCTACATATCAATATGGCGCCCTTGCCACAAACAGGGTGGGTTTCAAATAGAAATCATTGACCAATATCACTACCTTGGTCTTAAATTCTTCAGCAAAGCGTCTTTTAGCAAATCAAGAAAATATATCTCAGAACAGTCTAAAAAAGCACTACATATTCTTTACCTTAGTGTATTAAATGTTGACATTCCAATGGATCTCGTTCTTACACTTTTTGATCATATAGTTGTTCCAATCCTTTAATACGGTTTAGAAGTTTTTACCATTACTAAACCTTTTGTATTGTGACCTTTGAAAACATCCCAAATCCATCCTTATTAAAATGCATCATACAATTTGGTCAGATCTTATAATGATTATAAATTGTAATTTGTTCAAAGTAAAGTAAAGTTAAAAGCTAAATCTCTTTCTTTCCTTATGTTTTCTGTCCTTTTTTCTTCTTATTTATTTTCCTTCATTATTAATTTTCTCTTTGAATTTCTTTTCACAGCACATGCCCCTATCATATATTAAATAAACATTGTGCTCTGTCCTTTGGATGTATATAAACGGTCTTAATCCCTATATTCCCTCATATTCTTACTCAATTCGCACATATTGATGCATTTAAATTATTGATAAACTTAGAAACTGTATTCAAACTGTATCTTTCTGTTTTTAGACAGGAACCAAAATGTCATCGGTTATCTGTTCTTGTACTCTACTTTTATCATGTTTTACTAATTGTGTACCTAAGTGAAAATTAAAGTATTGTCCATCTGTATGTCGTTATTTTATTGAGAATAAACCCGTTCACCAATCATCCATTAATTTGAGTAATTATTAATCTGTAATTATTAAGCCGATTCTTTACTCAAAAATATTAGATTTTTGTACCTTACTAAACTGAGAAAGTGAGATGGATGGAAGATGTGTCTAATAATAGTTTAATTATACGTTATAGTCACATGATTAAACGTGTGAACAACAGTCTCGGCTCGATGTTTGCAAAATGTGGTTCCCGTTATTATGTGAAAAGCAATGCACGCGGATACCAGTCACAAGCCCTTCTATTCTTACTGCTATATATAAACACGTACGAGTAGTGGCGACCAATTTCGACATCTCTTGGCAGTTACGGGAAATTCCGAGTGCTGACGGTAACAGACGAATCACAGCATCGGTCAGTTCAGGGAGGTACTTCAACGACACAGACGTACAGCGGGTGACGTTAGCCGTTAAGAGAGTAGCCGTTCCCGAGAGTAAAAGGAAAATACGTTAAAATGACAGGTGAAGAATCTAACTGACGTATTACAGTGGCATTCTTCTCAAAGATGTCACTTTTGAGATGGAGCAGTGTATTGTTATAATACAACTAAGCAGTGGTAAATAACCATTTTATGTGTTAAGTACACTAATTAATAATAGACATATATAAACAAACATACCTTCAATATCTTATGATGAACATGAAGATACTATGTATAAGCTACATGTATTATTGAAAACTCTTTTTAACAAGTGGGAATACATCGATTGCTGTAAACTAAAATAATGAAGGTTATCAGTAATAAAAGGTGATTGTAATAAGACTATGATAACAATCGACCTTCTTTGTTTGTTAATAATCCATTCAGACGATATATATGCGACTGAATGTGTACGTTAGGAAGCTTAAAAAATGAATTAACGTCACATAAATTTATAGCTTCAAATACGTTTTACCGGTGCAAAAATGTGATCATTATTAAAAATGTGTTCGAATAAATAAAATAATGTTATTTGTTTAGTGATAGGTTAGTATATACTGAAATGTCCAATACGGACATATATTTGGACAAATGCCATTATTGAAAAATATAATTGGACGAGCCGTAAAGCCAATAATTCCGTATCGGACACTTCTGTGTAAAATGGTATTTTTATTCTTAATCCATTTTTTTCGGCGCCGTATGACCTGTTAAGTGTCGGTGTGCTGTAAGACCCAAATAAATAAATAAATATTCACTTTTCTATTATATATTTTACCAAGGCGGTAACTATCTGGTTTGCTCTTTTTGTTAATTGACTCATCACGGGTTTGTTCTTACTTTTACATTTGGCTTGCAAATGAAAACGATTGTTCTGTGCCTTTTCAAAATTTGGTATATGTTTGCAATGCTCATAGAATTTGTCATATATTCACATTTATGATATTTCCGTTATAACGTCTTTGGATAGACTGTGTATAACTTATTTGGATTTATAAATAACATAGATGTAAAAACCAGTTTATTCTATATCCATGTGTGACTTCTCTTTCAGCATTCTGATATGTTTTTGTTTGTTTGTTCACAATCCAACACTGAATTACGTTTCCATTATTGGAGCCGTTTGAATCGCACTCTCTTATAATAAGGAATCAGTATGTAAAGCGCTTGCACGCATCGATTTCATCCATATTGTTATTCGATAATGGCTTTTATCGTATATTGTTAGTGTCCGAGATATTGAGATTACTGTTTAATAACGTAATATATTTGGACGATTTACCGTCCAATACTGATATGTGCATGATGATCACGTTGAACAAATGGACTGCATTGATTGGTAAAAATGGACATAGAATAAATATTTGCTAACAACTGACATTCAAAGAGACACACTCTTTTGATATTTTAAAGGTCTCACCAGGCGGAAATTAATTTGTATTACCGAAATTAGATTTCATAGGCCAAGAAAGCGGTCATCCGAACCCAGGAAAATAACATTTAAACCGCAAATTATTTTATTTTTATTCCCATGAATATATCATAGCCGATATATACCTTCCTCCTAAAGCAAACCGAACAAATCGCTTCATTAGAAGTAGAAGCCGGTTTGCGTAAATATGATTGAGAGAATCTAATCGTGGCTTTAATATAAAGCTTAAGGTAATAATGCTCTGCCAAGTTTAAGCCTGTAAGGATATATCACAATACTTAGTAAATTTCTTTACGAACCTTACCTTTAAGTGAAGTTATATTTCAAACAGTTATCAAATTCATGGCCATTTCCTTCAGCTGAACAATGAATTTTGGCTTCACGAAGAATCGTTAGATTAGAAGATTTGTTAACTATTTAAACCGTAGATCTTTTACTTCTTGGTATTGATGCACATTTGTCTTTTTGACCAGTAATGATAGATTTTTACTATTTATACTATGTAAGAAACATCACAATTTTGCGGTTGGTTCATCCACTATTCTTTGTCGCTAAAACGCTTATTTCAACCCAAAGCGTGCATACAAAACTACAGCTAAGGACTAGCGAAAATTAGCACTTTTGTAAGTTTGATGTGTTTTATTATTTTTAACTTTACATATACATGATTTATTTCTCGACAAACTATGTAAAACAACAATGAAAAACACCAAGTTAAAAATAACGATGTCATATGCATTAATAAACAAATACGTGTATTTACCTTTATCGTATAAAGAGACAAAGAACAAATCTTTACTAAAATAGAAACAGCTTCATTTGCCTCACCCTGAAAAGATTAATCGATTTAGGTAATGCATAAGATTAGCAAGATCACACAAAATGGTGTGTCATAACAAAGTGTATGTCTATTGGAACAACAGAATGAGTCGTAATTATAAATCTTTTTTTTCTAGTTTTGATGACCCCATGTTCTGTTAACGTCAGAAAAATGAGATTTAGCACCTATATAACCAATACATATTAGGTGTACGTCATAGTCGTTTACATTTTATCCCGGATTAATTAATTAGGACTTCATCAAGATTTAAATTGATCTGTACGTAATCTGAAATCTTGCTTGTGAGAAAAATTGACCATATAACCAAAACGTTATAAAGTTAACTCTTATTTGCGAGTGACGCATGGAAACAAAGCATCCACATGTTTTAAGACACTGGACAAAGCACTTTAGGACGTGTAAAAAAAGGAGAGTATGTTCTAAAGGAGATGTGACAAGAAAAACCTGTTTGTCAATTTTGGTTTTGCTCCAGACGGCCAGTTATTTATTAGCAGCATCCGAGACAATGTAAGTGATTTAGGGTACTCTTCTCTGAGATTTTCTCGACATTTATTGCACGAAGAACATGCATTAACGTGTTTGTTCCACATTACAATAAACCAAATTTTATTTACTCTCAGACCATAATCAAATATCTATTTCTGAAGAAATTTATTGTTTTTTTCCTAAACAATACATTTTACGTTACTTTATTGGAAGTGTTTCTTTCTATTTGTGTATATAATGAAACTACGTAGGCAGATAAAATCTTAAATATAACTTAAATAACTTTAAATAGCGTCTCATTTTTTTACATTTTAAACATAAGAAAATGATTCATAACTTGATAAAGCTCCGAAATTCTTTATCAGTTTAACTTCATTAATTTAACTCTCTTTATTGCCCCGAAGTTTTATTAATAATAAATCAATTTGATGTACTATACTCACGTCTGACTAGATATTGGCCGTATATAGACTTTTATATCTTATCATCCCACACTTAGTGATGCCTATGAACTAGACTTCGTCGTAAGAAATAACATTTTAATGAAATAACAACATCGCACACAAATGAGACAAACAAGTGAGATTTATCCGATTGCAATTTTAACATTTTGTACTTTTTGGTGCATTATCACTTCCATGAGGAGAGTGGTGTCATCGTCGAGACATTACATTCTTTCTAACAACTCTGTCCCTGACGGGAAGAGTCAAATCCTGTTTGCTGCAAGATTCGGTTAAGTGTTCTATGTGAAAGGCGGTGCGACTGTGGTGCGAACCAGATATAAGTATGGGACTTTATCCACCAATAATTATCTGAGCATCGCCAATAGGACAACATTTGTCATATTCAGAGATAGTTGGGACTACAAGTTAAGGCTGTACTTATTTTAACTTAGTCACATACTAATTATCACATTTCACAGGCGAACATTCCTTTCTTTCACCCTCTGTGGGATGCGGTGTATATTTCATCATACCGAACAATCAATCAAACCAACCAAACCAACCAAAATCAGTTTATTTAATGGTAAAAATAAACAACAGTTCACTACAACAGGACAACAAAACATTAGAAGAAGAAATATATTGTCCATTTAATAAAACGGCCAAATCTAATCAATGAACATTAAAACCAAGTTTCAAGCGAACTGTTAATATTTTCCATGTTAATAAAAATGTACATTACAGTTCTGCATGTGCAGTATTATCTTGTGTATATAAGTAACTTGTGCCACTGTGTATGGAGTCGCCAAAACACGTTATGGTTATTTGCTTCAGGGATTTAACGTGTTTGTAAGTTCAAAACGCTATTCGTTTTGAGTCCCAGTGTTTAAGTCTTCTATTTCGTGTGTTTTACGCATTTAGCTTCCTTGATTAGATGATTAGAGAAAAGTTGCATCCTGTGTATAGCCCTACGCGACAATGTGGCATCTGACATTACGGATTGTCGAATGGCATGTATATTGCAAATTTATAAAGCTAGCAAATTAATGTGCGGGATGTTATATAAATATCATCCGGAAACTCCGAGAACATTAAAATATGTGGCAGCCGCATTCTATGTCTGTACATTTATATTGATCAATTAGTGTGCAAGCTACGGGTTTGTCTAGGAATGCTTTTATTTTTATTTAGTTTTGTATGAATTGCATCTTTCTCACTCATAACACTGTGTCTGATCTTAACTATAGCTGATATATGTGCAATTTTGAGCAATGGTCGAAGTTTTGTTACCTTTCATTTCAGCAGAACGAAGAGGTGATGTTGGAAATCATCATATTCCGAGTTTACAGCTCAATCTGTATATTTAAATGGTTAAGTGAATAGTTAACTGAACTGTCAAAAGAAAGTATTTACTTGGCAAAATAATGTTCATAGTCTGGATTACATTGCATTCAATAGATTACCATATTCTGTAGGTTTAACTGCATTATTTCCGCACAGAAGTGAAGCCCTGCTTGTGTGGTTTAAGTTTGACACCGTACGCGATTAAAGGTAATAAAATGGTACAATATATTCCGTAGTAAACCAACAGATTGAAAAAGGATAAAGCAGGCTTCAGCTGCAATTAAACATCACTTCTTAAATATACAGTAAAACCTCTCGAAGCGGCACCTCTAAGCAGCGGCTACCTCTAAGCAGCGGCAGTTAAATTTCTCCCCAGTAGTTTTCAGCGCATTTTAACCTCTAAGCAGCAACTCCTCCGCGAAGCGGTAAGCGGCCGTGTAAATCTCTTCCCTGAGGCTAGTTTAACCTCTGCGTAGCAACACCAGTGCAGCTATTTTTAGAACAGACTGTCGCGTACACCAGAAATGTCACGCGTTCGGCTGATCACTGCTTGTACCCTGTTGAGAAGGTGTTAATTGGAATCAAGTTGCAGTTGGACGGGAAACCAGCTGCATGCTACAAACATGCCGTTGTAGATCTAGTGCATTGCGGGAACGTGTGAAAGAAGTGTCAGCTGTTGATGATGTTAACGAGTTGGTTTGGTTTGTTTTCTTTAATTGGTCGAAAGATTAAAAGATATCACTGTATTGATTACTTACTTCAAAAGATGTTTACGTTTATTGCTAAATGCAAGCTGTCATTGTTTTAGGATGTCTGACTATAAATTCGATTTTTAATGGTAAATCAGTCTTTGCATGACTCAATACTGAAATACTGGTCATTTTGTCTTGAAATGTCTTATAAAAAGGTTTACCTTACGTAAGAGCAGGGTTAGAACAAGGAAGGTCAGCACAGTCTATTGCTACTGAGTTGGGCTGCGGCAGAACTCAGATACAGGTCCGTTACTGACGATATTGTTTTTGTAATAGACAAGCAAATGCTGATTGGCTAAAGTACTATTACTAAAAACTATTTTAAAAAATACATTTTTTTCTCGTCTCATTAAAACCTCTGCGCAGCAACACCTCTCAGCATCAACACTTTTTTCGTGCCTCCGCCAGATGTTGCTGTAGAGAGGTTTTACTGTATATTGTAAATGGTTACAAAAGTTACACCAGAATCACTAACATTCGATAATAGAAACCATTTTATTAAACATTAAATGCCTCTTATATGATTTTGCTTTTTTATTTAAATTCAGTCAAAACTAAATATTCAGACATGCTATCGGATTCGATCAAAGTTTACTGAGTTTGAAATTTACTACCTCTTACACCCCTGTGATCTGAGACTGAGATGCTGAGATGTTACGAATGACATATTTAATTATATATCATGGTTCAGAGCAGCATAAGACAGAGAAGCCCCATACAGGATATCGGAAATATCCCGGTATAGTAGATAATGTATAGACAGTGGAACATTCGTTTCTATAGCTATTCGCTCCCCATTTCGACCATTGCTCTAGTCAATGTGCGATATTCGTACGCGGCATATTTCATTAATAAATCTGCATATTATGTATACCTGAATTACACAGTATGATGAACCACAATTTAAACAGATTACAATGTTAACATTTGGAGCATGCCTGGACACTATATTATTGGCGGGTCTATTCTTCTTATACGTACATTATGTTTTATGTACAAGCACTACTTTTTCCAAGGCATGAATAATGACCGCGAGTAGTCAATGCCATGCAGGATCAATCCTATTATCAGGAGCTAGTCAACATAAAAGTGTAATGTTCCGATGAGTAAAAATGGTGTAGATTTGATTGAGATTGTATGCCTACTATCAATATCTAAGGTGTAATTATAAATGATAAAATATAAAATATTGCTAAAAGGAACTTAGTATGAGCTTTATATGTAAGTGTTTCGAAAATTATAATTTTGACTTATCGGGACAATATATTATATTGTGTTATATACTACTTTTAGTATTTATAGGTGTCCTGCACTAATTAATTAAGTCTAACATTAATTGCATTTCATTAAGCTTATGCTTAAAACTATGCAGCCTACTATTTATTTTAAAAAAGTTTGAAATATAAGCTTACAATATGTCATCCGTTCTTATTAAGAGGGTGTAATTAATTAATTTAACTGGTAAATGCTAATGCTAGTTCAAAAACTAATTTTCCACTTTCAAAATGGATACACTTATAAATGTTTAAAGAAAAGACTATGTGCCTGTTAAACATGCAAAGATAAAGCAACATAGTGAAAACATTCTCTTTGAAAAATGTAAACAATAAAAAACAAAATGAAATTGTGAAATCTATTACCTACATTTACCTTTAAATAATGAGTAGTTGTGTTGTAATTAATCATGTACGAAAATACATTGTCTGAAGATGAAGGTTTGTAATTTTAATGTGTAGATTCTAATTTATACCTTGCTCAAAACTTAACAAAGCAAAGTTACGCGGATACTACTTTATTAAAACTCTAATCACCTACCCCTATATTTTGAACGCATAAAATAGGCATATAATAACCATTAACTACACGGTGCCGTTGTATATTAGATCCTGTAACACGTACAACTCTGTTACATACTGCATTTATCTTAATTGAGCACCAGGAACTCCAAGATACTTGGAAAGTAATGACATTCTCCCGGCGTTTAAGTTTCAACTACATATAGCACAAATATCTGAATACTTTATCTGTATAACTTGATAAGCAAATTGCCGTGTCAAAATATTGCATACAATAAGTTTTTAATAAATAAGCGATGGCCGGCTACGTACCACCGCTTTCTAGCTTAAGTAATCAACGCTGTTCGTCCTACTACAATAACGAGTCAGTGTATTTATGTATTAAGTTACCTGTTTTACATGTATAAACCGGCCGACATTTTAATCCTGATGAAGTTTTTGAAGTATAATTAATGTTAGAGTCACTTGAATTGTTTTGTACAATAGAATCACTTTCATAGAGCAGACATGATGTTGGTTTCCCTGTAATGGCTCACAAAAGTTAATAATGAATGGTGCATTCTGTAAGATGTTATGTATGATAATCAATTCAAAACAGGCGGTTGTTTTGAAATATCAGATCACTAGTAAGTTTGCAAACGGACTAGTGTTACATAAGAAAAAAAGTATCGTTGGATTAATAAAATGTGCCTTCTGTGATTATATCGTGCATACATTTTTTCACACAATGCAAAAGTGTATCTTATATACATTAAATACACGCTTAAAGAGATTCTATGCAGATACATTTCGGAAAGTCTACCGACAAAATGAAAATTAAAAACCATACTATATAGTATCTAAAATAATGTGTGATGTGCACAGACAGTTCATGATCTAGACAATGCAGAATTTAAAACATTACAATTTTACTGACAACATAAGCAACACAAAAAATGGTATTCTATTCTTATAAAAACGCATATTATAGAAAGAGAACATTGCAACTTAGGTTTCCTTTTATTTAGTGTGGAGACGCTCGTTATTTTCCAAAATTCGAAACGCTTTATATCTTACATTATCTTACGTGTTTATGTTATTGTGTCCTTTAGAAAGAATTCCTTATTGATTAAATAATGTTTACACTTAAACAAAAGAATGGCATACATGTTGTTGGTGCTTCCTGAAGAAGCAGATTGTGTTTGGCACTACGTTTAAATACACGGTTTAAACAAATTGAAATAACTGCGATAACATTTTAAATTAAAAATAAATTAATCTCCATTTTTAGTTGTTTTGACTATGGGATGTATCAGGATTTTACTTCACTTTATTTTCCTCTCTATTGCTTTCATTATAGACACGTCACCATTAGAATAATTCTCGGTCTTTTAAACATAAGACGCCTTTAACCGTTGATACGAGGACATGCCTAAACAACGCTTTCTCTAATCTCTGTAGCAACTAGCAAGGATGCAGAACTTCCATAATAACATTACTTGATAACATTACGGTAATGTATTATCTCATGTTTCCATTAAACATTGTGGATATCGCACAACGGTCATCAAGGTATAATTGCAAAACCATGTTTTATCAATTTGTCATGGGTTTAAATATTTATTAAATTGGAATAATGTCATTTATTTTTCTAGATGTTCTCAATTGATAATTCTATATGATGTATGAATGAAGTACTGAAATGCAAATTTGGTGTTATCATTGCTTTATTTTTTACGCATTTTATTTAGCTCACCAATTTTTTAATATGTGTCAGATCCATAGTTTAAGCGATTGTTCTGTGTATTAGTAAAATTGAACATATACATTATTTTTACACAATCAAACTTTGAAAAACTAAAACGAATATTCAAATAAATATCAAAATGTGAGTTGCGGCCTACACAGCAGTTCAAAGTCTAATTCATCCATGTGCGGTAGTAAAATAATTTTGAAATTGAAACTTTATACGTTGCTATTTGTTACACTCTGCATATACTTATAGTACAAATTACGAACTAATTTCTTCATTTTTAATTATGTAATTTATCTGTTTCTACAAAATGTATGTAGAAATAATGTATGGATCTTCTGGAAACAAGGTAAGCTCAAGCTAAAGTCTGACACAAAAAGCCGTGGTCAGAAGACAGCAGTCTGTTTCGGACATTTATTACACATTTAATGAGTGCAGGAAACACACAATGACGACTTCGATCTTATATAAGTATGTACTAATGCATACAGTGATAAGCAGTTGTTTGTTTTAAGCAAATGTAATTATATTTTGGCACATCTAGTGAATATTTTCGTGAGCTTCCTCATTCGATTTGATTTAAAAGCTCATTAGGAACTCCCTTGTGACAAATTTCTTAAAAATTGTAAAGGCCCTTTCTATTGTAACACTAGGTATTTCAGACATATGTGTGGTACTATCCGTCATTATTTCGTTTCGATACAACATGTATTTATTGAGAATCTTGTTAAGGATGAGTAATCCATCTTGAGAGGCGCCGATGATGTACATAAACAGCAATAACAAATACAGAGTTAAACACAAGCTGTATTTTTTTCTCGTTTCTACTCAACGGTTACATGTAAATGTATGTAAACCCCAATGGCCCTTTGCCGACTGACAGTTCCACGGGGGTAACTGCTGATTTTGTGTTTGTGTGTTATGTCTCGTCTCTGTTTTTTGTCACTTAAACATTTAACCTGTCTGCCTTTGTGGACTGGTAGTTCAGATTTAAAAATATGTGATAAAAATAATTCTTATAGGACATTTTCTTGTTTTTCTTGAACTAAAGTTCGAGAGTGAATTGATTTGCAGGAATAAAAATGAGTTAATAAAGCCTTTTTTCTGTTATCAACATTGTCTTTTATACTTATTAGATTCGTTTAAAGTGAAAAATTGCACAATAAGGTTTATTTCAGGAACATTGTTGTACTTGATTTCAGTTAATGCTACGTTAAACTACAGTGTATATTTTATAGTGAACGCACAGAGTGACGATAGTTGACAGACTCTTCGGGGGCACATACATTGAGAAGTTGACTATGTAAACCAATACCATTATTGTTTTTAAAAAACTTGATAATATGACATTAAAACAGATTTTGCAAGCGCATCATGTTTAACTTTTAGTTAAACCGCGTCTTAAATGTAATGTGAGGACAATGGTCATCAACATCCTGGGTCAAGTTTTAAAGGTCTATTTATGTCACAAATTATTCTTGCCTTGACGCATTTAAACAACATAGCTGTCAATGCTTTTTGAAGATAGTTTTCAATAAATCGTTTTAAATAGACATCAGAATTTTTTAAGAAGAGAAATATGAAACAAGGCACACTATTTATTGAATCAAAGTATTGAGACTATATATACATTATCACGAAAGCGGGAAATCATATCAACGTTTTTTAATTATAAAACAACCAAACTTGGGTGTGTGAGTTTACAAACTACTCTCCAGTAGTTGATCAGTATAGACGTGCCAGGATAGATAAGAAATGATTAACAAAATAGTTTAGCAAAAATCAGGCATTTTAATGACTAGACATAGCATTACTTCACAACTTTTTAACAAATACATACATGTGAATCAGGAACAGTGTATTTCTTAAGTACGTATTAATGAATGCATCGACAGAAAATAAAACAGTGGCTCCACTTACATGAAAGATAATAAAGCATTTATAATAAAATAATACACGGATTGAGTTGGACAACTGAAGCTGCGAGACTGTCTGCTATGTAAATGTTCCACATAATAAGGCACATATAAACAAAATATCGTTCCCTCTAGGGAAAGAAAACAAAAAAGACATTGAGCGTCACAATAAAATTGCATTGATATGAATAATTCGTTTGGTCAGTCAACAACGTGGCGCGCGTTTGTGGTAGTTCATTCGCGTACATACCACATGTTCATCAAATAATTTGTGGGTCTTATTTTTATGCATTTAACCTAACGTTGCAAGACTAATGAAGATTTATAGAAACATGTTACAATAAAAATCATCTTGATGCCTATCCATCAGCGATTTACTTATTTCACGTCACGTGAATTTGGTTTGCTATGTCGATTTTTCGTTTATTACTCGTGAACAGATGTTTATGTTTTCTGCAGTTGACACATCCGCGGCATATAGTAACAAAAGAAAAGAAGTTAAAACAATAACAAATATTATTATCCTTTTATTTTGATGTATCAACAATAGTAGGCTAAATACACAATTTCTTGAAAATATATGGCATTTATAAATAAATTATTAACAATTACATACCCTCATTTCAAACGCACGTCACGATACTGTGTAGATATGTAATCTCATAGCTCCCGAATAGTCGGTACCCTCAAACAGTACCGACACTTTATAAGAGCTAGATGTAAAAAAGAGAGTGTTTAACAAAAACGCCTTATGTTTGGACCGCTTAAGGAAATAACTGATTATTCAGTTAGGTTCGTGTTCATGTTTGTAGGCATATCCGCTTTATAACCAGTAAAATCCTTTGGAGTTCACCACGTGTATCATAGGAGAAACAACAACAACAAATAAGCAAACAACAACAACAAACACACAGTAAAATTTTTTTTTATATTTATTTTACCCCTTATTATTTTTGTTTAATGTTTAATGTTTAATAGATTGCAAAGTGATATCCGATGAAATCGACGTTGCACACTGATTACATAACTCGACCCATTCCGTCAGGATGTACACATGTTCTAAACATAGCTGACATAAATTAAAAAGTCGCCCATCCGGACGCGCGCGTGATCTGTTTATAACACGGTGATAAAGCTAATGTTATCACATACCCCGTTATATAGCTAACGTACGTGGTGAAGGTAGGATAAAATATGTTATCATATACTTCTGTTGAAATTCCATATTTGAAATAGTATATTTTTGATAACTGAATAATTAAATATGTTTTACAATTGATTCTTTATTGAATACACAAAACTATAAATAAGAATATATGACAAAGTCAAAGTTGAGTATTGCAACATATACCAAACTCCGAAAAGGCACAGAACAAAGGTATTTCACATGCAAGACAAGCGAAAAGTAAGAACAAATTTGTGATGAGTCATTTAGGAAAAGAGCAAACCCGACAGTTACCGCCTTGGAACGGTCAGTCGGCAATATGGACCGACTGGGGTGCTTAAATCGGTTTTACAGAGCTCTAACCTCGCACTTCCTGACGAGTTTCTCAAATGTAAGTAACGAAAAGAAAAACGATCTATTTGAAAACAAAATGTCCATGCGCTGATATTTTCTATACGTTATGACGAAAGTAGTGACGTCATCGAAAAATAATGTCCACATTGTGTTCAGAAAAGGAATATGGTATTATTTCGATTTGAAAAACAACACAAAAATGGTTGGCCACAAATAAAATTAACTTTCTGAATCATGAACAAACATGACCAGAGACGAATAAATGATTGTAGCATCCTGTTCATGTGAAGATGGAATTTAAGAACCAATGTTCAGTGTCCATCAAAGAAAATACACGTAACAATCCTTATAGGATGAATTAAATGACAACATAGATTACATGCACGGGGAGATTTTTTACGACCGCCACACTGCACAAGTAAAATTGTTGTGATCATGAAGAATTAAAATCTATTGTGTATGACGTACTGGATAAAATATATAATAATATTAGGTCGCATTGTCATTAGTCCTTAAATTCGTCGAGCTTAATTGCAAAAGAAAATATACCAGCAAGCAATCTGCTCTGTAAACATATCCTACAGGTAGGTCTAATTACCTACAGACCTTCTAGTTTCTTACACAAAACAATACCGACAGACTACTTCTAGTCCCATATCGCAATTAATGATACATCTGGAAAAAAGTTAAGCACCCCTAATATTTTTGTGTATAAAACAAAAAAATCAGTACGCAGATATAGGCAAGAGTATCATGCACCCCGTGCTTTTGGCAAAAAGCAGTTTGCCCTTGCAATATCTATGGGTATTTATAACGCATATTGTGCGTAGTTCAGCATTCGTAACGTGATTATGACGTCTGACCGGTGGAATGAGACGTAGGGACGAGGCAGGCATCCATGCACGTGGAGGATTCACCCAGTATTGACCAACTATGGTAAAAAGTTGATCCTAAGACATCAAATAGACTTTTTACCAAGACACTGTAACAAACAAGTTGCTAATGACATCTGCTGCTCTATACTTAAACCTACGTATGTTTTTTGTGAAAATGATACGTCTTGAATATGTAACATTTTCGGTATTAAATACTTCTTTTTTCGGGCCAGTTTCTCTTTGCTATGTTAGCAAACATGTTGACATTTCATACTTTACAATTTGTCTAGTTATTTTCATATGAAATATGTCATAGGAACGTTTTATACTGAAGACGCTTTAAAAATATTAGGGGGTGCTTAACTTTTTTCCAGGTGTAATGATTTGTCAACACCAAAGCAGAAACCTCTTACAAATGCCTGCGATGATCATGTGATGATCCCGGAATCGATATATTGACATTGATTTGAAGACTTTAAAGTTTATTCTAATCTGTAATAGTAGTAAGGTTATAGGCGTGCAATTTAAAAGTACTTCACGGATTTTGATAGAGAAAAAGATGTTAATTATTTAAATAACGTATATCCCTAAAAAACAGGCAATTTATGTTCGAAAAGCTTTAAAACGCAAAATAACAACAGAAATGAACTGGAGTTCTTGTTCGATAATTCGTGCATTGACAATTAAGAAATAAAGCTATTTTTTCAAGCATTGTATACCTGTTCTATTATATTGTTTATGTTTTGTCTTCCAACAAAAACATTGATCCTTTAAGGTAAAAGAAAGTCACTAAAGGGCCAACGGCATTAACACAACCAGTCTAGACTTTTTGTACCTTGTCCAATACCTTTGTCCTAATAGGCAGTTCTATATAAGTCTTACTGAGTGTAGAGTTGTACCAGGTAATAACGATGCAGGAAAATTGTACTAGAAAGCTAAGTGTTCATTGCATAGAATTATTAAGTGCCTCTTCTGTTGTTATCTCCGAATAAAATCGGGTTATTACTGGTCAGATTTGTATATTAAATAGCACTTATTATTTCCTAAGTCAACACAGTGGCAGGTGTTGGCAAATCTACTGTACAAATGCGATGCCAATGTTGAATTTTAAGTGGTACGAAGTCTCCAACATCCGCACCTTTCAACTCCATACAATCCGCCCCAAAATGTATGCTTATAAGTAATTAAAAGTTATTATTTATTCTGTTAACAATTCTCTTAGAACAACAGTCTTTTGAGAAAGTAATACATTTGAAATCCTGTAAAACCTTGGATTCCGAGGAGGTATACCTTATAGATTCTCTTGTTTGTTTGTTCGTTCGTTTAACTAGTAGCTTGTAAAAGAAACATAATATAAAGAGTCATAATATAAGGTATAAATATGTTCTTTTAAAACTCAATTGTTACAATAATTTACATGCGATCGGTTCTGAAACCTGTTACATCACCCCATAGGCATATCAATTATAAATGCATGGTCATTCTCGGCGAACAACTAAATTATTGTATGAACTAATACCAATAACACAATACAAAACAGTAACAAAACGGCATGAACTCAAATGCTTGCTTTTCTGCAACTGCTTTTTTCATAATGATTGATCTGTTGCTGGTTAGGTAAATGTTTACTTGTTAGAATACTTTTTACGTAACCGATATATGTAAGAAGTTAAATCTGAAAAAATAACATAATGTGGTTTGACTTTTATCTTTATGGACCATATTTGGTTGATTAAACAGGAATAGTATTTACATACATTATTAATAAGGAAATCATTTGACTGGCATGTGGAGACCTTTTTATGCCATTTGTCTATGTATAATACTCATAGGACCCTGACATTTTCGTATCTATATGAGCAATAAATTTAATTCTATACACTAGTAAGGTAATGTTATAGTGAAAACGTACTGATGTGTTATTGGTTTGAGCCGCGTTCATTGTCACCATGGCATTCGGTGGGTATATTATATCTTGACTTGCCTTCCTTTTTATTAACAAGAACAGAAGAAAATATAATCAGTAATGAGTAAACTAATTTTTACATTGTGCCTAACTACTAAATTCTAATTAACATGCGTACCTAGGAAGAAGACAGCTATTTAATTAACACTTTTCCAATTCGACCATCATAAGCCTAATGCCAATCAGTGTCACATTAACAATATATTTGCTATAGTAATTACCAGTTTTGCAAAGTTTTGATACATGACATAACACAAAACACCAGTTTTAACACTCCAAGATGTTTTGACAAATCTTGAATTTAATCGAAAAAGTAGGACATTTAAACAACTTGAAGCTGTTACTTTCTTCAGACGGAATTTTGTTAGGCGGCTAATGTAATATTGTGCATGCGTAATAGGAAATACAAATATATCACGATGAATCGAACAATTACTTAAGCGTCATGAAGAACATTAGTTTGTTATTGATGCTGATGTGAAATCTAATTAAAACTACTAATATATATATTTTTTTTAATTTTCAAATGTGAAAATCACATATATATCCAAACCAATTACAAGTAAACAAGGTATTTCGGGCAGCAATGATACGGGTATGTGAAACTTGCATGCCTTATTTTAGTAAACGTTTGTTAAAATGATTTGAAACAATTTAAATAATTTGAACCGATCAAAATTTATATGAAAGTAAAAGAATCTGACTATTGACACAGTTACACAAGTAGAAACCGACACTATCACAGTTTCAATTTGCACATACTTTTAATTATTGGCATTATTATATCTTGTTTAGCTTATTTCTTGCTTTGTAATCTAGCATTGCATCTCATTAATAAATAAATCATATAATGTAACATATTGTTACCGCAAATATAGACTATAATTTGCCAGAGATATAGATAACAGCTATGTCGACTATTAAACAAGTTTCGAATTGGAATTGATAAATAATTTTGGAACTCAAAATTGATACACTATGGCATTCTCTATGATAATGACACTCTCATAAAGGGTAATATGAAGAAAAAAATAAGTATATGAAGAAATAAAGAAACGGACTATTTAAAATCATTTTAGATGAGACAGTTTAATGAAATTTAACGTAATTGTTATTATCGCGTTGATGTAAATCTCTGTGTATATATAACAGCATACTGACTCTTGTTTCGTTCAATACATATGTTTACTGGCCTTGTCAACATCACGATACCAGGTACTTAAAACTTTTTGTTGATATCGCGCATTTGTATAAATGTTCTTCAAACCGATGAAAACATTTATTATAAACAACATGCCATTATTAAGGGAACACAATAATTTGTTACACGAACAGTTAATTATTGTTGTCATTTTATCCAAAAGTGTCTATAAAAGTAAAAATTTTATCTAAACAAGAATGAAATAATTCTTAAAATCGTCATGCCATGCGATGTTTACGAGGAAATATAATTATTTCTCGATTCCAGAATCACGAACAAGTACACACGGACTAACGGTGCAAAATATTCTATACATGTATGTTTCAATAATATTACGTTGACAGAGGAAAGTCCAATTTATTGCCGCTAAATATGCTATGGATATTTATATTGGAATGTTTTGTGTTTGCGTAAATATGTCACCGCTGTTCAACGCATGCATAATGTTATTTTCTTTCTTGACCAGCGTTCATGCTTTGAGTAAGAGGATTTGTAATACAGAGAGTTGTAAATTATTTTTTTAAATTTGAACTAAATTTTAATTCTGCTTTAAGGAAGCAAACTCTATCGACTTTTGCATGAATAATTGGTAACATAATTAACTCCAACAAAATCATTTATCATATGTTAGTGTTGTAATAAATGTATAATTTATTGATTTCAATGACTGTCTTTTCTATAAAATGACTGAGTTATTATACTGACATTAACGCAGGATGAAAAGGAGCTTAGAACGCGCTGATACACTAGGTTTATGCAATGTTGTTTATGTTAATGCATATAATTTCTGCGATTCTAATTAACTTAACACGTTAATATAGTTTATTATGTCAGCAACATATATCTAGATGTAAAGTGTAACACACGTGGAACTAGGTTGGTTCCATGCCCCATGTCTATTTAGAAGATAGAATTTGAAAATTTGACATTTTCTATCAATAGTGAATATTAATGAAAATTTAATAAATATGTTACATTATTGAATGTCGAATCAAATAAACCTATTAATTTATCACTTAAATCTTAAGGCGAATATAACTATTTTACGACCAGGTATCTAGACAATATGCAAAACATACTTCCAAACGATATATATGTATCACTGTGAGTTTGAGTAATTTATACAAAAATTGCCGTTTTATAATACATAGCCTTTGGTTTATATTTTATATTCGTCACTTAAAACGTAGAATGCGATGATGCCGTCAAGAAAAAAGACACTTTACAACTCATTTCTTTGCCATGTCTGTATTATATAAGCCGCCTTGTACAGCCCAGTGAAATTGAAAATGACGAACTGATGGGGTTTCACTAATCGCAAATGTGATTTTGTATACGTTTTAATACAAATGCAAATGTAAGTAGTGACAATATTAAATATGGGTTGACAGGACTAAAGACACAAGAAGAAAAGAATTGTATTGTATATCTGATATTATTAAGACAATTAGGTGAGGAGGGCATGAAGTATTACGACTTTATTATGGTGGTTCAGGGAATTTGTCGCATTTATTATATTTAGTCATATATATTATTCAACATCTTCAGAGAAATACAAAAAGTCAAAAATTAAGGTTTCTATTGTGCCAAGTCCGATAGGATTATATTAATGGCCAACTGTTATTGAAAGAGGAAGTTCATCGTATTTCCATTTTTTATATTTTGGAAATACTCATAGGCATATTAGTACAGTATTTGACAACAGAATATTGGTTCTGTTGAAAGCTATATGTGACTTTTATACTCAAGATCATACTTGCATGATTCTTCCAACAGTCACGTCAGCATTCGATACAACGATTGAAGGCGTGTCGCTCGGCTATATGTTGTAAAGGTTGGCTATAGAAAATAGATCTTAGACCTTGTTAAGACCATTTATATACATATCGAAGTCAAGTTTATACTTATCTTGGCAAAGTTAGATATATCGTACTAAAATATTTACGTTTTAAATGTTTAAGAATAAAAGTCATACACATGCTTATTGTGTGTTGTACCTTTAACAAGAAAAAATCAGCGAATGGAAACTCTATTGTTTTAGAAAAAAAACAACTTTAATGTGACAAGTTATTAGTTTACTTTACTATTGTGTTCTTAATGATTATGTTTCAAACAATTGTAAAGGTAAAGCTACTGGGCATGTAAGGTGTCATAAACATATGTTTCTTGCATATACAAAATTGTATACAAAATGTTTCTTGCAAAAACAATGTATCAGTGTCTTCCTATTCTAAATTTATTTCAAACAGAAATGTTTCCAAAAAAAAGCAATACAGTATTTTTTAGGTTCGTATTCCTTGGGAACTTTTTAGGTCACCTGTTAAAACAGTGTATGTTTAAAAATCATAAAGTACACCATTTTAAAACACATACATGCGAAATATACCATTAAGAGAATTAAAAATCACAACATATGAACGAATGCACAGAAGGATCATAACTCTTACAAAGAGGAACTTAGTGACCATGAGTATAAACGTTCCAGTCAATAGCATGCGATATCGGCCGTTTCTTTTTTTCCATAGTCAAATCAATATACGGACAGACGGAAAAACACCTCATTGGAACCACACCTCTGCCTGTACACAAATTGTGTTTCGTCAAACTCTATGGTTAGCAGCGAATAATGTATACGTTATTTTGTTTATGTAACAGATAGTTGACGGGGACTGACATGCAGCGCAAAGCTCCAGAGACATACCGAATAAGGAGGCTCAATCCGGAATAAACAAAAGTAAAACGTAGATCATTGATTTTCTCCGAACTAAAATGTCACACTGCTGAATCATATGCTAAGAAGGTGTGATTACTAATTACACTGGTGATGTATCCTTAATAAATTGCCCTAGCAACATCAGCATTGCATCAAGAAGGCATGTTCGCCGACAAAACAAAGAAAAATACTATGACTTAATAAATGAAATTGACAAAATAATACATGGTAGTTTCTCGTCCAATTATTTAATTGTTCATTTTAAACAACTTACTGACTCAACAAATACGAAGAAATGTATCAACCGTATATTTTGTAGATAGGTATTAATAAGTAATGAACATTTTCTTTTGCGTAAAGTAGGTTAACCTTTGCCCACTTACACTTCACTGGCACTAATTTTACATACTGGTTAATGTAAACAATCTTAACCAAAAGCTGAGAAATAAGGGTTCCTATCTTATATGATACTCCTATGCTATCGAACATTGTCTGATTTTTGTAATTATTTTTATTTAAATGCACTTTTTACATAAACATTAAAAATATACCGTGTCCCTCTAAAGGCAACTAAAATCTTAAATAAGAAAATACAAAAGTTTACTGTGAGTTAAAAGTGCTGAATACTTTAAATAACACTTCACTTTCAATGCCAAATAATGAAATAACATCATATACATGCATATGTGTTTAAGACATAATACCATTTTGAACACCAGCAGGGAATAAAATTGTCTTGTAAAGTTAAACTTAATGCACCATTAAAGAGATTTGAGGCAGATTCTAAATACTATGATATTGACAACCCAGAACATTGTATTATTTTTTTCTGCTGCTAGAAATACATTTTCGCCATAATAAATGCCACAGCCAATATACTTACTGCATATGGGTTTATTAGGCTATGAAATATACAAATCCTTTCATTACTGGCCTAAGCCGGGGTTGCTTGTAAATAATGGATCATGGTATGTAATCTGAAGAATTACCTTTAGGAAAATGATGCTATGAACCGCCAGTTTCTTATTGATCAGAAAAATTCATTCAGGCTTGTTAAGACTGATCACTTGAATTAAGCCGTATCACAGTTGCGGTATTATTTCTGAGAAATATTTTCTTAGCTTGATTATTGCCAGAGTGAAAAGAAACGTGAATATCTTAATCAAATAATTACACGTACAGATTAATGTTAACATAGCATAAATTATATTTCTTCTTTTACATAAAGGTTAACCAAAATTATTAAGCGGCTTGCACACGCACGTCATGATAGTCTTTGTTTCACTCATTCTAAGGAATGATTGCAAACAAATCTTAGCTCGTCAAAATCGTACATCTAGAAAAGAATGCATTAATAAAAAAGTTGTCGACATTTGAGCACATTTGCTATACTTCTTGTAGTAAATTCACAGTTCTTAAAGGAATAAACAGACAGGTCAAAGTCATTTATTTTAATCAAAGATTTTTATGATGTCTAGCAAATAGTTAAATATTATTCGAGCTTTTTGCTGTTGTAAGAAATTCATCTGTAATTAATTAACTCAATACATGATAGAGTTTACAGATATATAAGAACATATCTATAACTAAACCAATAATAAAAATAATAAGATACGTGACAACTGTAATGTCAATCTTATAGCAATAATTAACATGTTTTGTTGCATTATATAGATATGAGAACATGGTTAGGTTCATTGGGAATCTCACTGAACAATAGGTTTTAAATAAAAACGTATTATGCCATTTTATTAGCATTACATATCTTGGAGTCACGCTAATATAATCATAATGGAAGTTTTTTACAATGTATTGAAATAGAAGGAACATACTAGCGTATTAATTATGTAGCTTTACATTTTACCGACGGTTCATATACGAAGAGTGTGACCATCATTTAACGCTCTCTTTTGCTACAATAACATGGCATCTTATAAATAAAGCGAGAGTTAGTCAGTGTGTCTGATAATGATTTAATCACATTAATAAAAAATAATATACCGAAAAGAACAAAAAGTGTAACCTCGTTATCAGTGAATTCTTTTTCGTGGTTATCTCCCGAGGGGAAATGTGAGATCAGGCCTTGAGCAAATGAGCGCGGGCGAATTTGATCAAAATCTTTTGTTGAAAAAAGAAGCGCGGGCGTTTCGTTGTACAAAACTTCCATATGACAACGTAATTTCATAAGGTATATGATGCCAGTAACAAGCGAGATTTAAAATTCGTAAAATCTTGAAACAACAAAGAAATGGCTTCATAAGTTTTATAAACCACGCAGCTGGTTAACTTTTGGTAAGCACAAAAACAAAATAGCTTTGAAAAAAACTGTTATGAAAGTAATTTTGAGAAAATAACTTAAAATTCCACAATTTATTCTCTTGTATATCTTAAGCTGTTGTAGTATCTTAAATACGATTACGACAAAAAGACCCAAATTGATGGACTATATAAATGTTTCTTTTATCAAGAAATGAACTTTATATTCTGACAATTACATAGCTTTAAATTCTGAATCCATTAAACGATCTCCGCTTAGTACAAAATACATCCGTATGTCTTTAATTAAGAATGGTTGTCACGCAAGCAAATCATTTTCAAATTGATTGACCCGTGCCTTTTGGTAAGAAGATTCGCCAGTAAGAATCGCTACGATGTAGCTGAAATGGTGGTATGTTTTCGAAGAATCCACCTTTAGGAAAATGTTCCAAGCAGATTTGCCAAATTTAAGATTATTGACCCTAGTAGGAATACCATTGTCTTTGGATTCTTTCTTAGAAAATAAATATGTTCTAACTTCAGCCTTCATTATTTACTTCAGCAGTTTCACTATTCAACCTATCAAAACGCCATTATCTTTACTCTTGAACCGTTTAACCGTTTCCTGGCTTACTTACTCATATTATATGTATATATTTAGCAAGGGTGATAATAAAATAATTATGTATATCACAAATAAACATTGGCACATTTTATTAAACATAAATATGTGTTGGTTTAAACTAGCATATATTGCTCATCATTTTCACTTGAAACGCATGAACTACAAGTTTTAAATGGCAAAAATTAAAGGCAGACCTCGTCATCATAAGGAGGATAAAATGCTAACAAGAAAGAAAAAACGATGATGAATCTTAAGCCAAGAGAGATAATACAAAATCATATAAATGGATTAAACATGCAAAATCTTAAGTACAGGAAACCTCCGCGCTGCTTGCACATTCACTTGAATTCTCAGCGTATTACCTATTAAGTCCGTGATTAATATATCTTTAATAGATTAATATTATTTTGACAAAATATATTCGACTGTTAAACTATAACATTAATGCTTGTATTAAGCAACGTCATATAACGTTGGTTTAAACACGCCATTGGCAATACGCTTTGTTGAGCTTCGGTCAGAATGAAAACACCAACATAGATAGATAACGTTAGTTGCTGACGAAAAATGCGTCACTGATAGCTCGACAGCTGTTTGAAAACCCATGTTGATTTTGGTATACGATTTGGGAAAATTGTAAACAATATGTATATGTTAATTGATTTTTTTCTGAAGAACGTTTATATACGACACAACGAACGTCTAGCCTAGTGATAGATCACATGTACATCAAGTATTTTTTAAATTTAAATGCGTATCGTAATTTCAAACCGAGCGATGAAGTGAAGAGTAGAAGCATTTTGCGAATTATTTGTTCGTATCGTTTCGTAAAGAATTCACATATTTGATGTATGAAGAAATAATGGATAAACGACTCGTTTCTTATCTTGTTTTAGCGTATCTAGGTGAAAAATGAGATTTAAATATCTGTGAAAATTCTCTCGGACCTTTTCTTATCAACCTATTAAATGTTTAATTAAATTATCGGCCAGTATCCCACTAGCATGCCGATGCTTAATCTAGGATTTCGCACCATAACTTGTATTATACAAAATGCCTTTAGCAAAAATGTCGATTCTTTTGATTAAAGAATTTTTTTCCCCGACACTTTATGTAAATAACTCTTTTTTATAAAACAAATTCGGAAAGGTTATGTCACGTTTAGTTTAACCAAATCTGACTTCAAGTTCTTTGCTTTACTCTGTCCCTTATTAGCCCTTATCAATTGAGAAACACTTTTTTTGCGAAACCATTAGCTCTTAGTAACGCACATTTAGAATCATACCATTGCAATATATTATTTCCAAACTGAGCATTTTATAAAGTGTCCACAACCGACCAGTACTAGATGTGCAACACATTGACATATAATGCACCTGAAATGATGAATCATAATTATGACGTATAATATAATATAGTGGTAAAAAGAGACATATTTACCATTCGTTTGTATACATGTGTCTTGATTAATGGACCCAAACAATATCCATAACTTATACACTATATAAGTGTAAAAATGCATAAGCATAGGCTGGTTGGTCATTAATTAAACTTATGTTTAACAATGATTCTACAATGTTTCCTGTTTATGACACATTATCTCATGACGTGCTTACTATTATCAGATGTGGATAAAATACTCTCAAATAACGACCATATTATACCATATGCAATTAGACCATAGACCATATGCATTGGTCAACAGCAACATAACTGCCAAACATAATCTTCATAAACAGCAATAAATAGACATTCAGACACCCACTATGGTAACTTAAACCACTTACATCTATCCGGAGCAAGTGACAAAATGTAATTTGTTTCTAGTAAAACTATTGCTCGGAAGGGTAACAATAAAGAAAGTGTCACATAATTATTAAAAACAACAACAACAAAACAATATACAATTATTTACTTATTATCTGGGAAATATGTTGTGATATTGACCAAAAATAGACGTGGTCAATAACGATTTTTGCGGTCGATATCAACAGCATTTTCCCCTGCTAATAAGTAAATAACTGTTTTATTACATGATCTATAAATAGTTAATAAATAGTTTTTAATTTCTTTAATTATTATCTAAACTTAATTGCAAGAAAATAGCTAACATTGTTTACTTCGTGAATATTGTTCATCTGGGACGAGTATCCCACAATGCGTACAATTCTAAGGAAGTTTTGTAGATGCGCGCGCATAATATTGATGGAAATTTCGCATTCTATTAATAAACCGGTTAATATCAGCGAAAGCGGGTCAATGTCTATTTTTATTGACACGACTATTTTTTATTTATTTATTTTTTTGTTTTTTGAGGGGGGGGCTTGTGACCAATCGTGTTGCGTCTATTTATAGTTCATGTAATAACAACTGATATTTTATATAATAAAAACTGATAAAATGATGAGCATTTGTTTTTGACAGATTATTTGGATCCTGTTATAAATCGTCTGGTCCTACATATACGTGATAATATATAGGTTATATATAGCAGTATATATCACGGTTGAAGAATTACATATTTTATTACGGATACGGATTTAGTGAAAACACTTTTGAAACGTCTGATTTTAATTGCAATTCGTCAAAATCCGAAATAATCAAAATGAACTATGGAGGTATTAAGATTTGTTGTTAGTAATATCTATTTTTATTACCTAATTATGATAACAGTTTACACCTATTGATGCTATGAGTCTTATTCCTCATTGAGCACAGTTTCCCTTTCCACCCACAATTCAACCAAAACAAGATAAAAGAGTCAATCTTTGAATTATCGTTCGAACCTTAGTTCTGCATAATATGTGCATTCTTTTCATTTAAATTTTTTTTCTAGAAACATAATTTACATAATGCGTCTAAGAAAAAGTTTTGAATTGATGACAATATACAACCGTTGAAAACTGCACAATGTGCAAGAACTTACACGGTTAGAATCCGCTTCTTGTGGATTCAAAAGTCGACATTAAATTAAATGACAAAACATTTAAAGTGCTTAAATATACCTAAACGAAAGAGATAACGACACAAATGATTATAGATATTAAAATATAAATAAATGGAATAAACATGAACGCCATCTTTACGATAAACTACAATACAATGTACTTTGCATATACAATTAATTACCGTATATTAAAATATGATGTGAATTGACTGCAACAATTAATTTTTTTGTTATAATAAAAATCCAAAATAGCCCATATTGTTAAAATTTAACAATACAAAACTGTATGACCTATGAGTCTAAAACTAGGCTAGTAATTTTAACTACAGAGTGCAAACAAATGTGCCATTTCCCGTTTTGCGCTAAGAAAACCATGAAAAGCCATGGGCAAAATAAATTATTTTGCGAATCAAAACTGGCATTGAATTATATTTGTGAATATAATTGATGGTTCCATAATAAAGATAAGTATGCTTAAACAGTCACTCTGTAAAGCGTTTAGACCCAAACTCAATTGCAATCAAGTCTAGAGAAGATATTTAGCATTAACTTGATCGGCACTTGCAAAAGATTTAACACTATTGCAACGAAAAACACTGTTGACTACATTTCGGAGATGGTCTTTCAATAAGCTCTATCTATGGCCGCTTTTGGGTTATCATTCAAAATATATTACACACAAACACATAAATAAAGCATTTTTCCAATTTTTTCCACGGAATATGATCTAAACTATTTCATTTCATCAGATTACCTTAGTCGTCAAAAGGCCGACTTGGATGCATAAACTTAGCAGTTTCTGATGTTGTTTTTTTCAGAGACAAAAATGTTAAAGGAAAATTATGTCATCAGTAAGACAACTTAAAGTTAGCAACAGCATCAGTTGTTGCAATTGATTTAAGATCACATTTTACATTAAACAATTTAACAATATTTGTTTTTAACAATCCTGTGTGTACAATATGTACAGAAGATAGAAGCATCGACAAAATGAACCATGCCGAAACAGAGACAACCTTGAGATAAACTGTCCAAACGATTGTGTATCATAAGAACTAGTCCATGGCCAATACGATAAAATGCAATGGTTTCAAATGATAAAACTAAATTAAACAATTTTCTAACACAAAGTAAAGGAAAAAAATGAAACACAGTAACGAAGCAAAATGAAAGTAAAGTCACGTCTTCTCAGGACTCTTTAAACACTTTCTGCAAGTCGGGACATACCAAAGTCGTTAAAAATGGTAGTGGTATAGCTCCCTTGCTAACGCTCAAGCAATCATAAGGGTAGTTCATCGACTGGTTGGCCCGGTGTCAGGATAATATGACTGGATGTGGTATCATGTCAGGTGTTCACGGCATGCTTTACACAGTGAAGGTAACACTATATGTGTTTCAAGTGTAACCGTCTCCAGTTAACTGAAATACTGTTGGCGGGACGATAAACATATAAACAATGAACAAGCTCTTTCTGCTACACTTAATGTGACACCGGTTCATGTATTGTCTTTGTGAATACTGAAAGCATCTAATTGCCAAATGTATTCAGGTCTCGTGATTGACCAGACGAAACATTACAGTTTAGCGGCATACCTACCATCAAGACGAAATACAAAGAGTATTGAATATCAATATGCCCTGGTAACTTCATAAGGAAGTAGCTTAATTTAAAAAGTGACTTAATATTGACTTGGCTAAAACAAGAACACAGTTATTTACCCCAGCATACTCTCCAGATCCTTAAGTGACAATTAAACAGCTAAAGCAATTGATCATTAGATATCCATTGTGGAAATTAAATAAATAAATATTTTAGATAATAATGTAACAACGCATGCAAGTGGTGTATTATAACAAATCGTTTTCAGTTTATTTAGTTGGATTATACTGTAAACACTTGTTCTGCATAATTCAAAATAAATGTTAACATTAGTTCACAGTAATAAATAAAGCATGTGTTTCAACTAGAAATCAGCATACGGGTTGTAATTGCATTTTCTCTTTTGTTTAAAAAAAAGACTTTTAAGTTTTTTTGTTATTATATCAGTTATTGTTTTTACGTTTAATTGTACATATGTTGATAATTAATTATAGTACTAGTTATTGTGTTTGTATATTAGTTCATTTTATCAGTTTTAACTCCCGATGCAGGTGCTTACTGTAAGTTGTCTCACTTTGATGGGATATTTTATTTACACTGTTTGATATAAAAAAAAAAAAACCTTCAGGAAAAGCGCATTTGGACAGCTTCACAAACCAGTTTTATTATCCTGTAGGTCCTTTTCCAACTGACCGTTCCAGGCGGTAACTACCTTTGTTTTCTTGCTTGTGTTATGTCTCGTCTCTGTGTTTGTGTTACTTTTACATTTACCCTGTTTGCTTTGGTGTAGACATAGATTATATTTATATATAAGTGAAAATTATTATAGGAATTTTCCTTATTTACCTTCTAAATGTTATTATTTTGTATATTACGATTTTCATAAATTGACATTTTAAAATATGCTTTAAATTTCATTTACAATACGAAATTATTGTGAAGTTCTACTAATCGGAATAATACCTCTCTCTTCTAAACACTATGTGGCCATTATTTGTCAACGACGTCACTACTTTCGTCATAACATGTCAAAGAAAACTTTAGCGCCTGGACATTTTTTATTGAAATAGATCGGCTTTCTTTTCACTGCTTGTATTTGAGAAACCCATCAGGAAGTGCGAGGTTAGAATTCTGAAAAACCGGCTTAAGCACCAGATTGTCCATATTGCCGACTGACTGTCCCAAGACGGTAACTGTCGGGTTTGCTCTTTTTGTTAAATGACTCCGCAAATATTTGTTCTTACTTCTATTTTTGGCTTGCATTTGAATACCTTTGCCTTGTGCTTGTTCAAATGCTAGTATATTTACAATCCTCATAGGACCTTTACATATATTCGTATTAACTATATATATATATATATATATATAAATTAATAACTTAGATCTATGTGACATTTTGCAGCTTTCCACTTTTTAACAGC
This sequence comes from Sinonovacula constricta, assembly GCA_007844125.1. Taxonomy (NCBI): domain Eukaryota; kingdom Metazoa; phylum Mollusca; class Bivalvia; order Cardiida; family Solecurtidae; genus Sinonovacula; species Sinonovacula constricta. The sequence continues at coordinate 41,134,816 of CM017559.1, read as the reverse complement.
AAAGTTATCAAATGATGCCATGCGAAGATATTGTTCAATGCACATGCCTCAGAAAATATCATTTACTTATTTACTAAATAAAGTTCTTTAAGACCTGTCATTGTATGATCATACAATTTTATTATTGTTTTGGTTCACGTTACTTTTCAGTCTCCAAGCTAGATTCACGATCGTTAATAAATAGATTACAACAACATCAAGATGATCTTTTAAAAAAATGTCAAATGTGTTTATCGCCATAAATCTTTATACCATTTTTTAATCTACTAAGCTCAGTTTACATAAATATGCAATTGTAAAATAAAAGAAAGCCAATTTTACTGGTTTTCTTTTCCGACTCTTTTATTTCCTTGCATTTATAAACATATCATGCAGTTAACAGTTTTAGATAAATATGTCGCATTTTGATTTCATGCTGTTTCATCAGACTTGTTCTTACAGATTACTTAACGTGTTTACACATTTCCAGTCAACACGAAAACTTTTCTTCTGGATATAGACTTCGATAACTGTTTCTTTCTTATTGCGCCGTGTGTCTAAAGTATCTGCTTACTGGGAATACGTCACCATAAATCAATAAACGTTTAATTTAATAGTGTCATCTAATTACCAAAGTTATATAAAACGATTGAATTCAAACTCCTGTAGAATGTCAGAACGACGAGTTGAGAAAGTTATCTTCATGTTGCTCTAACCTCAATATAATAGCGCGCCGTTGATGCTAGTGACACAGGTGCCGCTTGAGTATATGCTGACATTTTTATATCTAGCCAGGAATAATTGACCAATAAAATAATATGTCACACAATTGTGTCAAGTCAAAAACATCATAACGGACGTAATCAGTAATACGGCTGTCTCTGAAATTTCAATGCAATAAATAGAAATAGAAGAAAACATTCCAAGTGGCATGCGAACACAAGAATAGAACAATGTGAATTACGTCATTTAACATAAAATAAAAATAGGTCAGTAAAAGCCAAAATGCTTTTGTCCATACTTTGGACTTCAAAAGGCAATGTTAATATGCTGATATGATTGCCCTACATGTAATCACTGTTTTGTTGAGTGATGTAAGTAATGAGAAAGGAAATTTTTTTTTTATGAAAAATAATAATATGGTCAGAAAAATCATGTTTTATTTACTGTTGTTCAGAGCTTAATATTCAGTGGTATATGATTTCTAAGATGTGATGATAATGTGTATGGATTATTATCGTAGAAACATCCGGTAGTTCTTGCTTAAATTCGTAGTTGAAAAACGGAGTAGGCGAAACACGATTTTTGACGTCAGCAAATAAGAATATTTACAAATTCCTACAGGTTTCTTCAAATGCAGATTTCTATTGAGAATACTATATTTGTCATTGGTTCAAATATTTAATCGGACAATTTAGAATTTTATGTAGCTGTTACAAAAATAGTAACCCTCCACTAAAGCAAACAAAATGTTGATATTATTGCTTGTTTCATAATGTCATGAAAAAAGTGCCAATACAAAGTTTTCGCATGCCCATCATGTACTTGCTGCGCAATGGCGTAGAAGCGAATGATGACAAACGCGATTTTCTGCCATAGACTTGTAATGGGAAAATTGAATGTTCCACAAAAGCACTTTTTTATACACGATATCAAAGCAGTCATACAAATAATGTATGCTGGATTGCTTGGAGTGTGTCCATGCTAAATTTAGGCTGTATGCACAAGTACGGGCTTCAAAACAGGCATCTTTTATCAGCAAAGATAGCCCTATATATAGCCCATTGTGAGCTCCCATAGGGGTATAATGGGAAAGGTGCCTCGCATAAAAGCGCTTCCAACACTCGCTAGGCGTGAGCTATTGCGAAAAGGAAACAACTTCCCGTATGCTAGATGTCCGTACCACCTGCCAATACCAAGTATTCGCATGCCCAATATATGTTTGTTGCGCACTCGCGCAGAAGCAAATAATTACAGACGCGATGTTTTACCATAGACTTAAAATGGGAAAATTGAATGTTTTACAAAAGCGCTTTTATGAGGCTACTACCAAAGTCATCAAACCGACTGTTCTAATAAAGTATGTACAGCGTGTATTTGAAAGAAGCTCTCTGGAAGTGTGAGTTAAGAGCACTCTATACCGGTTAAAATACACTGGTCGCTTTTTATCGACTGATCTTTCCAGGTCAGTTACTTGGGCTTTACTCTGTTTTATGTAATAATGTCTATGTCTATGTCTGTTATTTTAAATTTTACAATTTATGCGTGCATATACATTTTCTTGTGCCTTTTCTAATTTTAATATACATAGCTATAGTCAGAAAATTTTGCTATGATTTTAAATTGTTTACAAGATAAACGAAGTTAATAAACAAATAAAAAAATTCTTTAATGCCATCAATTGAAACCACTTTATTAACTTTGTAAGCAAGCACATTTCTGCTGGTAACCAGCAACCGACCTGTAAAATGTACAATAAACGGTGTTTTGGTGTAGGTGATTTTCCAATAATCAAAATCATATAAATGACAAAATTACTAATGAAAAAGTGTCTTATAGCAAGAAAAAACATACACAAATATGTTTATTGCATTCATCATTACAAATGTGTTTTACTATATCGATGATTATGGTGAGTACTCACAATACAACGTCAGGTATTGATGAAAACGCTAGTATATAATACGCTGAATTCGCATTTAATGAACATTGCTGATAGGAAATGAAACACATCGACATTTAAGAAACACAGAACGGTTTTCATATCTTTGTTATGTAAAAGTGCCATTTATATATCAGCCTCGCTAAGTTTATTTCAAAATAAATCTAAGCCTACAAGAGACGTTAAACTGATAATATTTGCAACCATGATTTGAACCGAGACTCTTGTTAAAATAATAGTAATTGTCGTCCAGCATATAGAGGGCATTGGTTCTAGACATTCTCAAACATCTCAACGTATCTGTACACCTATGTGTACGATGGTAGTTGTAGTTCAAGATACTATTTTTGAGACTAGTACAAGTGGGAATAGAAAAAAAATATTTCAACTAAAATGAAATATAAATAACCGTATAAAAAATATATGTTCAAGCATCACGTCCATGGCCATTGATTAGCTCTCTATATTATCTTACATTTTATTTGATTTATTTTCTGAGTGTTCGCTTTTCACGTCTCATAGCTGGTGGTACACTAAACCTTGCGATAAAGATGGTTTAATATTTATTTCAAAGTGTGTATGAACAGCATCATCATTCAAGAAGCATTCATACCGTAGTAACTCGGCATCTTACAAATAATAAGTATTTTATTTGTCAAGGGCTGGAGACATGGGACTATATCAAGTGCTAATGTTAATCTAAGAATCGTATCTCGCGCAACGCATGTGGAGAAACAACACTACTAAGACAATAATGGATGTCATGACAATGTTAATTGTGTTAATTTTATGTTTTATTAAATGTCGGATATTTCATTGTGTGAATAATTAATTCTCAAAAAGAGGTCCTTAAAATTTAGATTTTATTATAATGCACCACTTCGCTGATGTATTGAACGAAGGTTCAAATGTTAAAATTCGGCGCTTTGACATCAATGCGCTGTGCATGTAGTAAATGAAACATGCTTGTGTTTTGAACAAATCGTATTTTAACGTTATCGGTTTACATCACTATACACATGTCGTAAAACATTTCGACATAAATCTGTAATTTTATAGGAACTACTACAAGCAATAATTATAAACACAAACCATAAAATACTATAAAAAAATTAAAATGCCATCATAAAATTGAAAGGGATAAAACCGTCACGTTCCACAAACGCATATTTTAATTAAAGGCCAGACAGGGTCTTAGTTATATTGTGACTTTAGCACCAATGGATAACGTACCAACCCTCAAAATTATGTTAATTTTTAGTCTACTCTTTACTAGCTGGATCATGGCACTCCTAGCTATAAATGCTGATGTATTACAAGATAATAACTTAAAAGGTGCAACAATATACTTTGGCATTAATTGCTATTTACAGATATCACGATTTATATTGTCGTGGCTGGAGCACAGTATGTGTCGCGTCATCCCAAATTTATGTTCGTCCATTAAGAGACAGTTTCTGTTATTTGAATAAATTTCTGTCTGTCTTTTAATACAAACGACACGTTACGTCGTTTTGATGTACACTTTACTAATAATTCGTAATTTGGTGTGGTAATGCATTTGGATTTGTAATATTTCAAAAGAACACACGATTATGTTTTAATTGAGCTGTAAATATTTTCTTTAATAAGAATATATGAAACATTTACGAAATGGTTTAAAATAATTGAAAGTAAATGCACCAACGTATCCACCAGCCGGATGTGACATCGAATTTCCATCTAAGAATGTTGTTTACGTATTACCGCGTTTCAATTCGGACAGGTCAATAATGAAAAAGCCGCTAAATTCAGTCATATTGGACAAAACAGTTTAATGGAAAATGTATAAAAACTTTATCATATTGTGGGGTTTGTTTTGATTTCTTCTTTGAACGGTTTCTGTTAAAAGAAAACATAATTCACTAGAATTATATTTTTTCTTTGCAGTCCATTTTTACAATTATTTAAAAAAGTCAATGATGAGAAGAATTAAAGGCGACGCAACAAGTGGAGAAACAGGTACATTGATTGATGTAATATGGTAGGAAATAACGAAGACATACTTGAAACGTTATGGCTTTTATTTGACAGTTTTCAATAACTATAAATCACCACAAAAATATGTTCAATGTATAAACCTAAGTCCATAGAGTGGTTTAAAACAAGAAAAAAAAAACCGACAATTTTTCCCCATAATGTTATGTATGTAGAAGAAATAAATGCAAGATTAATAATATTTGCAATAAAACAATAATGTACAAGCAGAAAATGGAAGTTAGCAGCAGCTTATATAACATAAATTATTATTTTTCAGGGAATATTTTTCAGGAACTTGGTATTTTTTTCCTTTCCCAATATATTATTGTTTATTATCAAAGTTGTTTTGTTTCGAAGCATTTTTATATCTGGATTATGTAAACAAAGAACGAAGTTTGGTGCTTCCTAGAATTAACCTACTTCACGCATTTCACAGTGGAATGAATAAAGACAAAAGCTGAGAGAAGCAGTAACCAAAACGACATGGCATGTCATTGATCCTGATAAAAATAATGTTGTTACAAATCAAAGTTATAATTTAGTCCCAATGTGGTTTATAATTACAATCTGAACTGACGTTTAAAATATAATTTAACAAAAGTTGCTGTCAAGTGAAGATATGTCATTCCATATATGAGTTATATCAAATGAGTTATTATTAAAGGCAAGTTTTCAATTACATCCACGATTAATACAGCATCTAGTGTTTAGTATGTAAGGAATTGGTCACGAAAGAAATAATTAGTCTGAACATATTCTGTTTTTGCAAAATGTTCGGAAACATAAAAAATGGATAAGGACTAAAATCTCAGGTCCGGTATTAGGTTTGAACCCAGAACACTTTGAGCCCGGGGCAATAACTTTAATCATTTGGCAAATAATACTTGAAACATGTTATTAATGCATGTTACAATAAATTTCTGCGTGTGGTGGATGTTTATTAATGATCATCTAAATCGAATAAGATTTATAGGGCTATGGTTTGAATTTTGATATCTCCGACCCATTTCCTTAACCGTAACAACTTTCCCAAAAACGCGCCAAGCATATCAAAAGCTATTATTGACTACGCACTGTTTCGTTGCTAAAATTTCACCATGTTAACGTCCAAATGTTAGACACTTTAATAATACAAAGAAAAATACAAAAAATCTCTCGTATTCTGCTATGTTTGTGTTAAAGTTACAGGCACAAAAAATAAATATAAAAATATAACAAAAATAAATAATAAAATAACTATAAAAAAGAACTCCATGCACCAAATAAAAACCCGTATCTTATCAGGGTTATGAACGTCCGCAAAAAGACATTCCTCGTGTGCAAACATCAGTGAACATACCATATATTGGCGTAGCGCTCCAGCGCGTTTGCCAATAACGTGTGATGATGTAGACAAATAAAAATAGATAAAACCTTCCGCACACATGATCTGTTACCTGATTTCTTCAACGGAGAACACGAATGTAAATGTCTTTACAAATGTACCTAAGCCGGGAAATACACGTAGAACAAATCATACACGGAAGCATCAGACATACGAATAAGCGTATATGCCATAGGGGGCGTTTTGGTTCGTGAACTGAATGTACATATAACGAATCAGTCAAACCATACTACATGCTGTTTATATACGTCTTTCAATTCGCTATGTCCAAAAAAACTGGGCAGGCATGGATATACCTTTGTCCTGTACCTTTTAAAATTTAAACATATCTTGCAATACTCATAGGACTTATGTCGTTTTTCATTTATAAACGTAGTAAAATCTACATATATTGAATACATTTATAATCAATTGTGATTGTCTATATAAGGTAAGCACAGATGATGATACAGTCAAAATGATTCTTTGTTCCTAAATGTAATCGTTCATGGAAAAGTCTTTTGGAGATCGTCATGTTGTTGTTATATAAAAATTATTATTATAATAATTATTATTATTATTATTATTATTATTATTATTATTATTATTATTATTATTATTATTATTATTATTAATTTTTGATGAATTTAAAAATGTGTCTAGTTTAAAACGTAGTAATCCTCAGCTTCAATTTTTTATATATCGTATGTACTTGTAGGATAAGTTTAAATTGACTATGTACCATGTATAATGAGAATGGAATTATGTACTGTTTTCCTGTTTACTTCATGCCTGTTTCATTGTGTCCAAAGACACTTCGCCACTGCTTAATCTGATTTTGGTCAGTGCTTGTGTTGTGTGTTTTTATGAATATTCGATTAACACAGTTTGAACAGCGTGAGAATAAATCGTTTTTAAAGTGATAACTTATTAAATTGATTGTTTTATGTTTAGTCGTTACAAAAAGAGTTGTTACATTGTAGACCTCTTTCAAACTTACTACTCACACCTTGTTACTCTATTTCTTAATAGAAGCTGCAAACCACCTACTTTGATTTATAAAAAGACTATTTTAATTCTTATTTTGTGCATTCTCATAATTAAGATTTATTTGTTATTTGTCTAAGGTGTCTCCTTTTTAATTACATTTAATAGGTTGCGTGCGTATATATTTATCATTGGCGCTTTGGAGAACGGTGTCTCTTATGGAATTAATTTTTAGGGACAATAGTGTATCAGTTAATAAGACGAATTTGCAGCTAGTCTCTCGGAACCCTTTTTCCGAGAAGATAACCGAGTATGCCGTGTATAAAAGTATAGCTCGCAACAATAAAGCGTAGCTTGCGAAAAAGGGATGTGCATTAATAGTAAACTGAAGCTGTTTCTCGCTGTCTTGATTTACAAAATAATCTGAGTAAATCTAAACTCAAAAAATTTGTGAATGTTTATTTGGTTTATCAATATCAACAGTATTTCAGTTTTTCTAGAGACGGTGTCCACTTGAAGTAGATATAGTGTTGCCTTCAATGTGTGTAACATGCCGTGAACACCTGGCTTGCTACCACTCCCAGTCATATTATCCGGACACCAACCAGCGTGGAACTACCCTTACATTTGTTTGATCGTCAGCAAGGGAGCTATACCACTTCCATTTGTAACGACTTTAGTATGTCTCGGCCCGAGATCGAACCCGAGACCCCGTCCCTGGAGCCGACGCTCTACCTATTGTGCTACTAGGTCCGGTAAAAAGTTCACAATCAGCTTGCAATTTCAAAATGTGTAGCAGACGACAGTTAAGTAAAGAAAAAAGTAACAGATAAGTACCAATCCCTCGACGTAGCATGATACAGTAGCGGGGAAATGATTTGTCTATGGCATTATTCTGGTATTACATAAATTCGACGATTTAAGGCAATCTGTATTCCGAGATTTGACTAGTTAACAGGAAACATATTAACATTCGCGAAATATTATGTATGCCAATCCTAACCGTTGCATCTTCCATTCTTGATACTTTCTTTCATTGAACAGCTAAATGTTGTTTTAACTGGCTACTAATGTTAAAGGGATATAAAATGTTTTTAAATACACTGCAGAGACCATTATTCATCATTATATCAACATACAGCTTTTTTCTGTAGAAAGACCCCAGCCACATGTCTAGGTAGAACCACTGGCACACCGCATGTCAGCGGGAAGACCATCTCACATTAAGTCCTTCGCTTCGAACGGGTGAAAGCTAAGCAGTCAGAGGAGTTATAAAATGCTTCTGAAGTTACACAAAAACATATTCAGCGACATGTGTTTTTTTATCCAATTTCTTAGTTTTTAAAAATAATTTAATGTTATTGCAAATTAGTCAAATTAAAATAACCAACCTATTCATGCGTTTCTGAATAAGATATGGATCATAAGCACCCATTCGTTTCACATTATTATTTACATGTAATATAAATCTAAAAATCAAAAACATATAGAGCAAAATTAATTTCGGTTTCTTTACGTTTGTTAAACGTTTATTTGGCAGTAAAATATGTGTAAGATGACTCTATTAAGACTAACGTAGCCGAACGTAAATCAATATATTGTATATACTAAACGCAAAGCAGTCATTCGCATTATATCATCTCGGGAGAAGGAATACACTACATGGTTTAAACAATGTACAGCTGTAGTTACAATTATTTCAACTATGTCATTTGTCAATTTCTGCATTATATGCATAGAAAACCATACATTAAACTGTTGTTTTCATTGTCTGTTATTTTTTAATTTAAAATAGAATATTCAACTGTAGACAAGAATAAAAATCGTTTCCGCATATAACTAAAAAGCGAGATTTTTGTTACTTTCCTATACATAATCTAGTTGGTACCATAAAATGGATTTATATACTGGATAGTATGGGTAGCTATGCTTGTGTGTTATTTTTATCATTGCAGGTATTTGGCCTTAATTACATGTACCACAATCTTATTGAAACTTATTTCACTGTAACTATTTATTATCCAAAACAAGCATTAGTATCAGACCTATAATAAAGACAGTTCTTCTTTATAAGCAGTTTTGAGATCGATTTTGAATATTTTTGTCTCCTGTATATGTTTTAGCAGGGAGTATTTGTTTTTCCACTGTAAGAGGCCATATACGTTTCTAGCCTGGCTTTTTTACATATATTTTAACTTTATTTTTTTCCTTTCGCACGTCATTACAAAGCTGCAGACGTAAACGCTACTTTTAGGTTGTATGATTTTAAAAAGACAAAGTAAGTTTTAAGTCTTATTTATAAAAAGGTGAACCATTCTTAAAATGAGATAAGATATACATACAGCTAACAAACACTGTGTGTTTATCTTTGAAGCAAGCCTATGAAAAGGATTTTAAAAGCAGGGAATGTATTAAATAATATCAGACGATTTTGCATAAATAACTGTAAAAGAAAATATTACATGCTTCCTCGGTGCATTCAAACCAAACCGCATCCCTACACCTACCCCCCGTTCCGCTACCGCCACAAAAACAACAGCAACAAAACAAACAAACAAAAAAGGAACTAAAACAACAACAAACAGACAAAAAAACAACACACACACAGACAAAAAGCATGGAGAAGGGAGGTCAGAACCACATAAAACTAAGATTTGGTTGTAAAGCATATTAACTGTATCTCATTATTTCCTCCCTTCAATCCGGCTTTGTCTGAAACTTTATGTATTAGCTCTGGTTTCTATTTAAATGAACTAATGCCTGGATCTATGCATATTGTCATTGTGTGACATTGTCGTTATGTTCCTTTCAGCGATACATAACGCTATGACTTTGGGTCTTTTCCAACCTTTAAGGAGCAAGAAAAATATATGCATTTGGATATATTTATTATTTTTCCCGCATTTTCTTTGTTGTTGCATGTACTTATAAGTCTTGCATATAGAAAATAGGATGCATATTACCTGCATAACCATTAACAACGAGCTTCATGTCGTCAGCGTATCCAGTTATACGTTTTGTAACCCGTATATGACCGTAAATGTCTTCTATTTTTTTAGTTTTTATTATTGTTACTGGTTATATTAAAGGGCGTTATGTATGCTCTATTGTGGCTATCTATTAATGAAATATTTAATTATCCGTCTTTCTTACGTTAAATTATTTTAGAAAATGTACATTACGTTGTCGACATGTTTTAAGTTAATACTTATTGGTCTTACATGTTCGTTAACACTGAAATATCAGCAAACCGTGCAACCTTACAAGCTGAATTATGGCAAGATATGTTTTTACTGGCAACGTGTTCGCTGGTCACGATAACGTTGCAAGAAAACCGGTCGTAAACCCTAATGCACTATCCGTTCAATTTCAATAAAAGCCAAAGCCTTTATCTTATGTCTGGTAGTTGAATAATATGACACTGAACTCAAATATCCACTATATGTAGCATATTATGTAATGGAGAGTAGAATGATTTGTGACATTGTTTAATTGTGCTTGTAAGAAAATATATTTTCCTTTGTATCAAAAATTAAAGATATTATCTTTTTAATAAAACAACAACAGACACTCCTATATATTTAATGAAACTTTAGCATGCCTTGTATGCTGAAGTAGGAACTACATTTTGACATAAAAAAAACGTTATATTCTTTTACTGCATTCACCTGTTTCATTTTTGTAACTCCCTATACTTTCCCAACTAAATAGACACTCTTACTTCTTTCAGCAATATGCTAATCAAAATAGACACAGTTTTTTTAATTACATGTAGGTGTTATCAAAATAAAACCACACGATCACAGTCGTCGGTAGTGAAGTGACTATAAATATTATGCCATATTTTCATTTAATATTTTTAGAAAGAAGACATTATTTCAAATATATTTCATTTTTATTCCATACATCAAAGACGTTCTTAAGCGATAAACTTGCATAGATTACCATTTCCGTTAAATCAAATGACGACAGAACTATAAACCTTTATTATGTACAAAACGATGTTATTTGTCATTTCCTGCAAGTACTTCGTGACAGGCTTCAAACCTAATACTTTATTTACAAATAGTTTACGTTGCAAACATCACAACTCTTTTTAACAGTGGTAAGTAAATTATCCCATATTTATACTTTTCTAAATCGAATTCTTAACTAAAAAATGTTTTTTTATCACTTGAAACAGTAGTTTAAGATTTATACTTAGAATCGCTATCGACATTACCAAGAAAGATATTCTATTTAAACACAAAATCATTATTATTGTATTATTAGGACTTTTTAAAACATTTTCTCTACAACATGTAGAATAATACATTTTACTTACTTCGCAAAGAAAAAACCACAAAAAATTATATCACCAATGGTGAGCTGTTATATTTGCAATTGTCGATACGTAAATATAAAAGAAATATGACTTGGGCAGACATTTGAACAGTTTTATGATAAGTTAAAATAAGATTGTATGACAGTAATTTCAATGAAAAGCGTTTGTGTTTTACATCGTGTTACTGTTTTAATCGTTCTTTAGTCTTTTACTTTTGAACTCTGTATATATAAGGTGAAAGTGATTGTACCAAAACTTACTCGGTCCTTGGCTGAAATAAAACTTTTTCAATAAGCATAAATTTCTTCGGAATGCTAGTGTCATTTAGTAATTTCGTTGCACAGCACGGCTTATCGACGGCAACTTAATTCCTTATGGAGTATTTTTATACATGCAACTGTTTTAAAAATACATCAATATTTCTCTGAACATTTTATAAATAAATTTATGTAGTTTTTAATGATTTGTCAAGACTACGCTTTATTTAAAAAGTATGTAGATTTTTAAATCTTTTTCAATTTTTGTTATCCATTTGTTAAAATATAAGACGCTTATCTCTTTCCTTCTTAGAGGAATTAGGAGCCAACGTATAAAATGACTAGAAGATGCTTACCATTATGGGATACCATATGAGAATTACACTTATTTTATATTTTGTTATGTTGTATTTTTATATTATTACCACACTGCAAACCTTTTTTTAAAAAAAACATGTTTATTTGAAGTGGAAAGCATTCCTAAGCGATGTCTCCATCAAAAGCTTTTGTAGATATTTTATTAATACGTTTTTTCACGTGATGAAGTAAGTGTTAAATGTGTGACATATGTAGTAGTTATTTTTATCTTATGACAAATTGTATGATTGAAATATCATCTAGGATATAATCATAAGCAATATTGTGCAACAAAGCACACCCATATATTATTAGGTATAAAATATTGCTTTCTTTGTCGATTTAGGTCATTTTGATGGAAACTAGTCGTACTTTTGTAAAACTTACGTTTCTTTTGTAATTTTTACTTGGTATAGCATTATACTTAATATTTCAATCCTTTGTTTTAATATGTATGAATGCTGCAATAACATTGCAATGCAGGACGTATTTTAAAATATAATAAAATCTACATTTAGGGTAAAGGGTGACATAATCTGCCGTGTCCCTTTTTGTTTTAAGTGGTTTTCCGGCATTTTTGCCGATACTGTGCATTTCTATCATTATAGCACAGGGGCACTTGTGAGGTGCCCAGGGACTGGACCTGGTCGGTCCATTATACTGGCACCGACGAGTCATGCATAATGCTGTTCCCTTGCCCCGAGTGTTAGGAGGGAAGCCACGACTTCCAACTTTAAATTGTTTGATTTGACCCGGCCGGGATTTGAACCCGCGACCTCCCGATCAGCAAACCGACGCTCTACCAATTGAGCTATTGTTTTGAATGATTTTAGTGGAAAGTATAAAAACCTTGCCTGGACTTTGTTTTGTCAATTTTGCACGTTGTGCTTAACATTTTGTCAGCTAAAATCACCATTGAAAATAAAAACAGCAACAACAAATAGACATAATACACAAGGCATTGTCGGAGTTTAACCCTTATATATTTCTGGATACAAACTAGCATTATATACGAAGGTAGAAAATTGGTATTTCAATGTAATTGGACATCAATATATCAAACATGTTAAGGCGTTTGTTTACTTTAGGGACAATTTCCAAACAGTTCTCACAATTTAACATTCCTTCAATGAACACACGACAGAAAAGTCGGATTGTCATTTATGCTAATGACGGGGCTTGTGCATGTACCTGTCCACGTTATGAATCTGTTATCCAATAAATAAAATATACAGGTGTTCTACATAAATTATATTATAAATGAGAAAACCGGTATCAGAAAAACTTTTGATTTCTGTAGTTTACCTTTGAACTTTTCATGTCTCACCTTGTCAACTTGCGCAAACAACGCTTTTGGGAACCTATATACAGCAAAGTGTTATATTGACACCATAAACTCTTCCATTGTTTAGTGGATTCTTCGTATCAATAATAGGTTTGCAGTTATTCGGAAGTCCTGCCCATTTAGATCAGACATAGTTCTGCCTTCACTGTGTATGGCCTGAGTATAAACACCTGACATGATACCGCATTCTGTTCTAAATCTACCCTTATTGTTGTTTGACAAGTCATTATCAATGGAGCTATACCCTTACCTTTTAAGCGACTTTGGTCTGTCGCGGCTAGGAATCGAACAAGAGGCATCCAATACCTCTATCCAATTAAATGAGAAATTTCGATAACATGTACCTAAAATGTAACAATCTTGAGCTTGGCGCAAAGTTGAAACTATAAAACTCTAATTTGCTGTCAATTCCCTTTTTTCGTTTATTTCCTTGCATTTTACTGGGTATTGTGGTCTTTCTATTTAAAAGTTTTTTAATAATAATTTTAATAATATTATTTTTGGATATTATATGTTAAATAAAGTAAACTTATTGTTATGGTTAACAACTTGCAAAAACGTTATTATTGTACAATTATTGTCATATTAATTATATATATTATAACAACTACTTAAAAATACCTATTATAGGTAAGTTCACATTTTTTTTAAATAGTATTTGCTTTTCACGGTTAAGGTTTAAATAATGTTATACATTGTTGTGTGTGTTTGTAATATACACACTAATTGAAGATCTTTTTCATTCCCCCATTTAATTACTTTGTTGTAAAATGTATTGTAAATTAACACATAGTATACATAGAAGTTATCTTATAAAAGCTCAGCTCTTGTACTGTTTTAGAAATGCAAGCTTTATTTATAAACTAGCTGTCAAATTCGACTAAATGATAGTCGATGTCTAGCTCAAACAGTAAATGGATGTTGATACGAATGAATACGATCTTGTCAAGTTTTGCCTAAATCCATATTTATTGTGTCAAGGACTGACGAAATGGTGGGTCTTTATGGCTTTTCTTTGATTGTAATTATATCAAATATTGTATGCAGGTGATTGTTATTATATCAAATATTGTATACGTGTGAGTATTTGACAAATTGATGAATTAATAACAATAAAAGTGTTAGTTTTGTTGTAACATGTCCAGTTAGAGTAAAACGAACATCTATTTGACACGATATTTACTGTACAAGAAATGGTTTAACTCGCGTTCAGAGAGGAACCGCAGCAGCACAACAATGTCCCATTCAATTACCCACTCTTATTTTATAGCAATACAAAAGAGATACCGCAAGTGTAAAATATGAAAGTTACAAAAATCTTAATGGAGACATAGTGTAAAATAGGTTTAAGAGACAATAGGTTCGAATAGGTTACTTAGTTGTCTGAACACTTTCTGGTGAATTAAGACCTGTAACATTAAAGGTTCCTTGCATTTATGTACACTTACCAACTTTGATAATAAAAGCGACCGTTCGAAATTGCGTTGTACTTATTACGTTGACTGTATGTGTGTGTGTGTGTGTGTGTGTGTGTGTGTGTGTGTGTGTGTGTGTGTGTGTGTGTGTGTGTGCGCGCGCGCGCGCGCTTGCATGTGTGTGTGTGTGCATAATTGCATAATCAAATATTAGTTACATATTTTTTCCTTCGTATAATTAAATATAATCAAGCTTAACTCCTGTACTTGTTAATTGTTTTTATTTAATTGTCTGATAAACATTGTCGTTTACTTTGTAAGAGTTATGTGTATCATCTTGACAAGATCAAATCAAATGAAAGAAATTAATGAAATGCAATTTCCGTCCTGGAATATCGCATTTCCGTGTAAGCGTTTGACTTTCCTTGTTTATCTTCTTATTAATTGATATTGTGTAATTATGCAGTTTTGAAATGCAAAATTATGAAATGAATTGGAGATTATCGAGACCATTTTATGTTAGAAACAAGTAAATTTTAAGTAGAATTATGAATACTTGTATTATATTTATTGTATTTCTAAATCTACATCTATCTATCTATCTATCTATCTATCTATCTATCTATCTATCTATCTATCTATCTATCTATCTATCTATCTATCTATCGATCGATCGATCGATCGATCGATCGATCGATCGATCGATCTATCTATCTTTCTATCTATCTATCTATCTATCTATCTATCTATCTATCAATAATCAATAATCTATATCTATCAGGGAGAGAGAGAGGGGTAGAGAGAGAGACAGAGAGAGAGACAGAGAGAGACAGAGAGAGAGAGAGAGAGAGAGAGAGAGAGAGAGAGAGAGAGAGAGAGAGAGAGAGAGAGAGAGGGGAACGAGGTCTTCTTGGCATGTCATGACTTTCCCGAGGACATGACAACATTCAATCCTTACAAATATACGTATCATTTGTTATCTTGTATGCCTGATGACATTTTCTTATTATTTTATAGTCTACTTGCTTAATTGCAAATGTAAAACTGCAAATACTTAAATCCAGTATGACGAATACGCAAACTAAAACTGTCATTTTTAATTGTGTGTGTTGATATATGCAATGATTTGCATAACTCTCCATGTGAATTCAGGATCTCGTAGAGACAGTGGAAGTTAAAGTAATGATAGTCCAACAATACTATAACACTAACGGAATTTATGTTCCGCATAACTCAAGAATGCTAATATCTATCCTATGACAAATGATCCGAATGCTTGATTGAGTTATCAACCTTGCTCACAGCAACCAATATACTTTTCAATAACTACTCAATAATTTTGATAACTTTGATAAAAAAACTTCTGAAGACTAAATGTTGAAGGATAATCTCTAATATAGAAACATTTCTAACGCTCTGTTCCATAAACCTATATAAAGATAATAGACATTTTTATTCAGCAGGTTTTTGTATTATTGTTAATGCAGAAACGCACAAAATCAAGACACCAATGATTTTATTCAGACAAATTAAGTAATATAAACATACAAACCTACATGAAGAGAAACGGATTTGACTATTGATATATACAATGCAAAACCGTGTTTAATGGTTAAGCCTATAAAGATTTAGTTTGTCGTCATAAACTTTATTAAACGTCTAGACCTTAGGTCGCCCTAGTTAAATACGTTTTGGCACGCAGACTGCCTCTATCGCCTAACAGATCACTTTAAAATGGGTTTAGTTATTTTCGTACTATTACTCCACTGAAGTCCTTTCTATCTTTCAGTGAACTGATATTTCTTATTTCAGATAACTGGAAACATAAAACATAAAAGTATGCTGAGTAATTGTTCCTTTTCTATGTTTATGTTCTGATTCCTCAATATACTCAGTCGACTTGATTTACGCAAAAAATGAATATAATATATCATTTTAGCAGTTGATCATCCATCAATAAAGTATGAGTCTTACAAATAACTAGTGCCAACTACCCGTTTGTACTGAAGAAGAAATTAAATACTGTGAGAAAAAACCTGACATTACAAGTTTTTAATGCGTTTAGTTTTTTTGTATTTTAAGACATTTGACTACATAACATCCTTTTTAAATTGCACTATCGAAAAGAGTTAAATGTGGCTTAATACTAAAGGTATTGTACGTGTACACAAGTGTTATGTACAGCAGTACACCAGCGTTTAAGGTTACGATAGACAGGTTAAGGGGTTGTTTATCGTTGTAGTATAAATGACGTATTTCGTATGAGGTAGCATTCGCGTAACAGCTACATGTATAAAGAAAAGGATCATGCTAGAAAATTCATTTGTTTATTTTTAACTGGGTTTCTTGAATGTTCTGGATACTTATGCATTCTAGAAATTCTTTGGGTCTATATAAGACCTTGTTAGCCGATTTAATTTTAAGTTTGGACATTAAGTTTGGACATAAAGTTTGGAAATACTTGAAGCCTCTATATTTAACCTTTCTGTGTTGAAACTTACGTGGACTTATTATATTCTACACTGATATACATATTAAAGTGTTGGATTTGGAATTATATAAATTTCATGTGTGTATAATTTTACCTTTGGATTATTCCAACTGTGATTATCTACGGGGACCTTCTACCGAAAACTCGCATGCACATGGAGCTACATCTTCTAGGGAGAGGAAATGTTCTATGCTCATGTTAAATGGCCTTCAAAATGCCACATTGGTCGTAGTTGATTCTAGAAAATGATAAAGCATGATTTAATGTTGTTATAATATAAACAAATATCATGTTTGACAGAACACGCTGAGGCGACTTACATGTACATGTAATACGTAGCCAAATTTGCAATGTTTCAGACATTAAAAGGTAACTCAGTTTAAGGTTTATATGTAAAAGGAAAGATATTCCGGGTATGAAGAATTAACGCGACGAAAAGGGGAATTAGCACTACAAAGTATGTGTCACTGTAAAGTGTCACTGTTAAGTGGAAAGAAATGCATTGGCTATTCTATTATTTGGCACTGGTTGTTTGTCACAGAATCATTTCTTATTCTTTTACAAGACTGGCAATTTCAAAAGGCAATGACTACACACTTCAGGATGTTGTATCATGCAAAGTTGGGTTTTTTATAAATTTATGAAATGTCTCCTGAACCGCATAATACATTAATAATGTTTATTAATAAAAAAATACCATAACTTACCAAATAAGGGTATCAATTTCGATGAACGACAGCTGCATACAATTAAGGTATTACATGTCCTCAGAGATGCAATTTAAATGCAGAAAATCGCAGAGTCCAAAGCTCTAAATCATTGTAATGCAATAAGCTTCTAGTGATATACAACCTTTTATCAAAAATAACTAATATCATTTAGGCAAATTGGCCATTTTACATAGTTGGACAAATGTTCTTGAAAAAAAAAGCAATATACCAGTTGTATTCATTTCGATGTAGTTTTTATTTTGAAATTGTCCTTGAAAGCTTATATACATATATACTAAGAAAAATGTCTGACTTGAATTGGTTCGTGGTTAAAACAAAACAGGAAAATGTATTATCGACATAGAGCTGTGATAAAATTAACCTGCATATAATGTATGCTTTTTTACAATGTTTTTGTTATGCTTATATTTTTCCCAGGATAACGTTCATTTATTTTTGCAAAGATTAAATCAAACACCGTTGTTTTACCACATCATTAAGTGTGCACAGTTAATGTTGTGGGCGTGCAACACATTCACTTTCGTGTCAAAAGATGAATGAAAACGTGGGCATCTGGATTCTTTCAGTGTAAAATGTCGACAAAATATTGACCATTTATAAAGTGCAAAATGTCTAATTGAAAGTAGTCCAGTTTGCTGTTCGTTATATTGGCAGCATGACTTAGCTTTATCAATGTTAAAAGTGCATTAGTATATCTTCAAATCATTTAAAATTAAATAAGAACAGTTGTTTCACATTTTTCAAAATCATTTATCAAATTTATCAAATATAAATTATTCCAACTGAGGTAAATATATTTCGAATACATGTTATCTGTTTTACTGAAAGTTACTTGTCTTATTTAGGTGATAGTCTATAAATGTGTCATGCTTTACCATGGTCAAAATTACAATGCAAGAGAAAGGAAAAAATCCACAGTCACTAAATGAAACAGCACACCTTTATGCCCATCTAGGATAAATTTGAAGGGCTTACTGAAATCGGCGACAATATTTCACTGTAAATATCGCTGTTAATTTATAAATGTATTGATTTAGATTCTCATTTTTCAATTCTAATGCGAAATCACCACACACAATTAAACATATGATTGGATCAAACTGCTCAAGAGACCGATAAGAAAATAGAAACATGTAAGATAATCTGACAAATGTTAAATGTGCATTGAATTGACCTTGGCTTTCTTATATCTGCTCATGAGCTATTTAAAGAAAATGAAACGAGAAAGTGATTTTATATATAGAATGTTTATGTTTTAAATGAGTTTGACAACTAGTCGTAAGGTCGGTTTTCTGTTGGCTATTACCTGACTAACTACAACATCCCCACTAGACGTATTACAAGAATGTCATACCATGATTAAACAATTGGCATTTGTTCTAGATATATCGTTGCACAGGTTTGTAAGTTGTATCTGTACATCTTTCTAACCCTGACTAAGGTCGATTAAAAATGCTAAATATGACTTTGACACACTTTTCGTTGACACTCAATTTAAAAATGTCTCCAAATGTAAATGAAAAGGTCGTTAAGTATAAAAGCTCGTTACCTATCGTCGTCAATAATTACTTCATGGTCGTCGTCATCTGTGAGCTGGTATCTGAAATATGGTATGTGACAAGTTGCAAGTTAAATCATCAAATGAACAATTCTCACGTTTTGTTTTAGAGTTAATGTTATGATAATAACTTTATTAAATTATACATTGATAATTGTATTGTGTAGCGTCCTACAAATGTTATAATACATACTTTAATTAATACTTTAGTCTTTAAATAAATGTAGATAACATTATGAACGAAAATAAGCGTCCTTACAACCAACTAAACTTCAAGAAATGCATTTACGAGATTTCATGAATTATGTCACGTTATCCTTTCGATTAATATATCTTTGTATGAGAAATCTATGAAAAATATGAAAGGGCTCCCAGTATTCATCATCATTAAAAATGATAAATGAGTAAGAAGTTAATTAAGACCAATCTTGTCTATGATTGCCAAGAAAAAGTGTCGTATACGTTTCAACACAGAGGCCTTTCAATACTAAGATATTTACGTCTGAAATGTTTCGCATGATATCACTTAACCATTACATGAAACAAAAGACGTAAAAAATTAAAGTCGCATAGTCTTCCTGAGTTTTATGATCACCGCATTGAAAGTTGGAACGGGCAAGTCTTCAGCTAAGCTATAAATACACACGTGTTCTAAATGAAGAAACCATTTTATCAAACTTTTAATAATTTATATATATTGTTGCATAAGTTAGGTCTTTTATGTTCATATATGGTACCAGATTTGATCGAAACTGAGATTTAATTTGAATTGAATTATTAACTATTAGATCACTGTCATCTGGATCGCATAATCCCGACTGCGCCACCTTTCCGAGCGCTTGCAGTAGCTTTAAACTAAGATGCTGAGATGAGACGAATGACCTCTGACTTTACGATGACCTATCTCGCCCAAGTAGTTAATGCATAGTTAGTGGAGCACTCATTCTAATAGAAGGTCGGTCCCAATTTCGACCCTTTCGTCTTGTCATTAAGTGATGTTCGTTCATTCATTCAGTTCGCACTTATGTATATATGAATTACACAATATAATGAGCTTCCTGTTTGAACACACAACAATATTAATGTTATCATTTTATTTGAAGCATCCCTGGGCACAATTGACATGTCCCGTCTCGTTATAAAAACATATTTGTTATGTACACTCACTTGTTTTCTTCCCAGGCATGGATAACTGACCACAAGTATTCAAGGGCATGCAGGGTCAATCATATGTGCTTTCGCAATCCAGCAAGTGACATCGCCCAAAAAACAACATAGAATGATACAAATGACATGATATATATATTGTTAATGTTAAATTCTAATCCGTGTTAAACAAACAATGTTGAAAATACAACAACAAAAAGCCAACCAGAATTGAAAAACTATCAAAGTGCTGCAAGGTTGAAGTTGTATCATTTAAATAATTTAGTCAAACTCATTTTATGAAATAACGACGTGGAGCTTATTATAAAGAGTATCTTCATATATGATTTGCGACAAGTTACTCAAAATCAAACACAAACACATTATTTTAATTATTTAACGTGCAGCAGACTTTAGCTTTGGAAATGGGCTCCCGAAATGCAGTTGACCATGTAAAGCTGGCGTAGTTTATACAATTTCATTGCAGTACAGGTCCATTTATAATTTTTATAATGTGACGTACAGGTTTAAGTCGCTGGAGTTTGTTTATTATGTGTTGATCTGTATAATATATGGATATGTGCACTGCACATAATTATTGTTTTGTGTTGTTCGTGATTATGAGCTGTCAAAATGGGTTGTCTGCATTTACTAATGCCTTTAAGAATGACAGGTGTAATTGTTCAGTGTGTCAAGATGAAGATTACAAGATGGATTATTCAATAAACAAATCAGCATTTGTAAGTTTTGATTTAAATTTGTTGTGTCTGGATTTTTTAATTTGATTTTCCTTTTAATAGCGTATAATAAGTTGTGCATAATATTCGTTATATAAGTTTGAAATTTATCCATTATGGTCTGTCGTTTATAATCAGGCTGTTTTGTACACTGACTCTTCATGGGTTATTATATTTAAGGATGTTTGGATTAAAAAATAATATTATTTAGATATGCACTTGGTTCAGTAAATTATGAAAAAGAACAGTATGTATAAATAAGTAATAAAAAGGAACTGCTTATAATATTCGTATTGCACAACGTACATTTCCTTTTAGATATACCTTTGCATTCCCATTTCCCCACTTGAACTAGTGAATACTAATTGCATGTTCTATATTCAAGCAAGATAATCATTTTTCATTACATTAAAAACATATTTCTCAAATGACACTTCATCTTTTGGAAGAACGTACTGTGTACCTTTCGATGAGTTATCTAAGTTTGCGTGCCATTCTTGGGCATGTTGGTCAATATAAATTTGTTTAATAAATGTTCGTACATGTATTGTGCTAAGTTGTCCTGAGCATATCAAATTCTTCCAACTGAGGTTAATATATTTCGAATACAAGTTACCCGTTTTAACTGAAAGTAAGGTATATTGAGCATCAATTAGTATATCCAAGATTACAATTTTCTTGGCTAGCAGATACAAGTCTTAGCCAATATCCAATCAAACTAACTTTTATTTGTATTTCAAATGAACATCTTTCTAACTACCCCATAAATATGTAAATGGGTTTATTTTTTTGTTATTTTAGCAGATTATTGAATAAGTTATAGTGGATTTGGTAAATAATATCTTAATTAGGGTACCCGCATGCTTTACAATTGTAAGCAAGTATTACGATAATATTGTGGTTTAACAGCTACAGAGTCAGATCTGTTGGAAGTTTAACGTTGTTTAATTCTGTAGTTAAGTAATTAAATACCTGTTTTACACTATTAAAATTACAGGAGTTGAAAGATATATTTCTAGGTATTTGAATGTGTCAATTATTTCTAGGTTTGCTTTTCCAAATTTTGGTATATGCTACAATGCTCACAGGACTTTGTCATATATTATTATTATTTATCATAAAACTATAAGCCTTTGCGTTCCTCACATTAAAATCATTTTTTTTTTGTTTTTATCAACATAAACATTAAGTTTCCATCTTGTGAAAAAAATCACTTAGCATTAGAAAATTGTCAATGTCATTTAAGAATAAGACAACATGATTGACGATAGTATTTCACCTTGTCTGAGTCCGATAAGGCAGGCAAAGAAATCAGACAACATAATGAGTTTTCATTATTGTTCATTTTAATGTTAGTGTCCAATGTTGTAGAATTGGTATTAATTGAGCTATAATTTACTGACTTAGTACTAAACTGCAAGTTCTGATACATATTATGTATAACTCTAAGGAATTTAAGTTTGATGTTGTATTAAGCATTTTCCACATTCCATAGAATGAAGTGTGAATGTTGTGCTGAAGTCATTTCTAAAGCCAGAATAAGGGACACGCTGTTCTCTGTTACATACGTAAAGTGGGCCTGTTTTAAATAAAAGTTGCTGATTTACCCTGTAATGCTAGTACAGATCGGGTCTCTGGTATATTGACCGCATTGCTTGATATTATGCTGTGTCTCTGTTTACTTTTTTGGAAGATAATTTGCAGTTAATCCTCTGGTTAACGTGTGACGTCACGGTGTCCCTTTGGTACCCCTTTTGCGATTGCTTATTTAAACTGACAGGTGTTTGACACATACGATATGTTATTTAGTATAGACCTAAACCTTATTTATACGGCGTTGGCATGTCGAAAAATAAACATATCATTTAGAAGTAATGTGAGAAAGCTATAAATTGTGTTTTCCGGAGAGTACAGGTACGATTAAAGATAAAAGACAGTTACTTGCTAAGTAAACATTTCTGCACGCGTTCAATGTATTCGAACGTTGAAATATTGTATCACACTTTATTTGCTGTGGTTTCTTAAATTTTATTTTAATTGCGTGTCTTACTAAATCTTATCGAGCTATATTTCTCATAGCTTGTTCCTTTTCTTTAAATAGTCCCTTTTGCCTTCATTTAATGACGTAACAAAGATTCACTGAATTATCTCAGGGCAGAACTCACCATCAATAAATTTTCCTGATATGTTTTTGTAAAGAGGTCAGAAATGTTATGAAAGAAAACACTCTTGATTCTGCTGACATATTAAGTTTTAGGTGCAGAAAAGAAAACATATAAAAACAGGACCGTTGATGTTTTGATGCATTGGGGTTTTAATTCTGCTATTTTATTTTCCATCAATCAAATAATTGCATCAACTTATAAAAAGAAATATAATTCTCTATTTGGTAACAGTTATAAAATCATTTCAGGTGCTGCCATCTTCATCATTAGTATGCAAATATGCAAACTGTCAGACTTCGAGCTTAAAATCTTACGAATGTAAGAAGGGGGTAAAATAACATCAAGGTATGGATAATTCGTAAGACATTTGTTGAAACATTACCATTACGGTATTCATTCAAACGATATTAACGATATCATTAAACGTGACAATTTTAATGCATGAAAAGGCTATTTGAGTATTACGGAATTGCTTTCTTTTAGGTTATTTTTGAGTACGAATATAGGCCTTATGAGAGAAAGACATGTGTATGTTGCAGTTCTTAAGCGCAAGTCTTCACTTAGCGTATTTTAAAGCTATTTTTTTCTAATTCTATCTATTGTGTTTGTTTCTTTTGTCTTTAATCTACTATCAGAAAATAACCTTAAATATAGATTCTGATTAAAGGCCTTCCGAATTTTCATTTCTTAAAATTTCCATGTTCTCTTTTTTTCTTGTCTTTTTTATGTTGATTTTCACAAGAACGATGACTTGCATTTTTCCCATGCTATCCTTTTGACTGCGAGCTTTCAGAAACAATATTAATGATGCGCCAAATTTAATCTAAGCATGCAAATAACGTTTACTTTAAAGCTATAGCACAATCATATATTGAGGTTGTTTTCTAAAGACCATATTAAGTTACTGAAATGGAACGTGGCTTCAAGTTTAATCATAACTGATCGCTTGCCGCATAAAATCAGTATGTCATTTATGTTTGTGAAGATATATAGATCAGAAGCCTAAATAAGACATTAAATTCACTACCTATCCGTCGTGGGTGGCATGCCGTTCTTGCCAGTTTAGAAATATAGACAAATATAACAACACCTACTTGTGTATTGTGTAATTCAATATTAATTCATTATTAAGCTTGTAACATAGGGAGAAAAATGTGCAGCCAGTCTGGGACTCGAACCTGGGACCCTTCGCTAACAGGGCGAATGCTCTTCCGACTGAGCTATCCGGACCGCTTACACATTCTCTCCCTATCACCCGGCTACAAGCTTTATAATAGAATGCTGACTACAACTAAATTTTCATAAAGGTACATTAAATAATAATGACAGCTTTTTGTTTGAAATTTTAAATTTTAAATATAACAAAGGTACAACGAATATAGCCTACGCTATGCTTTGTAAAATCATGACTTTTTCCTAACCGATGGAAAAGTGACGACTTCATTTACAGCAGTTAATGTTGGTTACATACTCCTAACTGATCGTCCTTGATACCCTCTCTCAAAAATTTGTTACTACTTTTAACTTCATTATTTTATTTATAATTTACATAAACTGTGTTCTAAACATGAGCAGTGAGAAAGAATTGCTGAAAAGTTGTGTTAATTTGAATTCTAATTTCATCGAACAATAGGTGAGTAGTAAAATTATTCCCCGTTTTAAATTACAAGGTAACAAGTTCATCCCTGATTAGTAGTTAAGCATATTAAAAAAACTCTATATAAAACTGGCAAATATATTATCGTAGTATGTAGTATACCACCCCGATACAAGTGCATTTAACCGGTACATGTCTGTCTCTCTGTCTCTCTGTCTCTGTCTCTGTCTCTGTCTCTCTCTCTCTCTCTCTCTCTCTCTCTCTCTCTCTCTCTCTCTCTCTCTCTCTCTCTCTCTATATATATATATATATATATATATATATATATATATATATATATATATATATATATATATATATATATATATATATATATATATATATGTATGTATGGAACGTGGATTAAAGTTTGACCATGACTGATCACTTGTATATATAGAGACATGCTGATGCTATCACACACACACACACACTCATATATATATATATATATATATATATATATATATATATATATATATATATATATATATATATATATATATATATATATATATATATATATATATATATATATATATATATATATGTAATATCCTCTCTTAGATCAGACTGTGGCTTATTTGACGCGAATGCAATTTTCAGGTATTTAAAATACTGTTGCATTTCATGGGCTGGGCATTCGCACATGATATATGCCTCACATTCAGTTTAATATAAAGAGTTAGATTGTGGACCAGTTAAAATTGCAATAAACATCTGTAAAGAAAATGCACATTAGTTATTATTCTGAATTAAATTAGTTCGATATCACCATTTCATACTAAAGCGTTGGTATTTAAAATTAAATTTAAAACGGCAATTTTAATTATGTTTGAGTTATAAAAGTGTCAACGAAATTGCAAAATGAAGAAAGTAAATCATAAACAGGTGATCTAATTATTTTAAGTTATTTTATATTTTAATCAGTTGTTACTATTCTTATGTTCTGTTTCAACTGATGTTTTGCCTTAGATCGTTTTTAAAACACTGCCTTTGATATACTAAATATACTTATTTTCACAAGTTTTTAATATACAAATGTTGATTTTATATTTGTTTCCATATTTCCTGAAGACCTTGACTAAGAAGCTTTCTTTTCGAGACACGTGTTATGAAAAAGTCTCTTTTGCTGATTGTTGTCTTTATCTATCGACTGAGCAGATAATGCAACTTGTTTATATTAACTCTGATATTACCTAAAAGAAAGAAGCTTGTTTTCGGATAGTTGATATTGCAAATATTGGCGAAGAAATAACTGTAACCTTGTCATAAATATCTGATATGATTTCTGTCGATGACATTTGCGTGAACTATAATGAAATGTAGTATCCGTTGAATGAAGTTGAACAGGGACAAAAAAATTGGGAGACATGCTTATGGAATGAAAAATATCTTTCCAATCCTTATGTAAATTCGTTTTGCCGTCACCTTTAATGTACACGTTCAATTCTTACACGTCACTGGGTTTTGTGGGAAAGAACGATAATGAAATGTCGCCGTGCCTCTCAGAACCAGACTGTTTGTAAAAAAGTATTGGCCGAAAAAAACCGCCACTAACTATCGTTTGTTTGAATGATTACTTTTGTATGCATACGCTTCCACTGGACAAAACAGTCTTTCACCATTCTTACGGAAAAGATATAATAACATATAACATGTACTGTCTATATATATGTATAAGTGGCAATTACCATTAAAAATAAATCATAAACCAGTTCCACAGAAGGAATAAGCTTTTGTAATGTAAATGTGTTTGCGTTCCGGTGTGATTTATAATCCCTTTAGTATATATTGCTTAATCCAGTGTTGACTTTGGATCGCGAATTAAAATCAGCCACACAAAATAATGGTATTTGAGCGTACAATAACAGCACCATAGTCAGAAACATTATTCCATAACAAAAGAATCCTCTGATTCTTTTGAGGTTGGCGTGAAATATACATCTACATCTGATTTAGATTTCAAGCAAATTGCAGGCGCAGTAGTTACATGCAGGAGGTAACGTACACCGCATAGGCATCTTTCTAAATAGAAATTTATTTGTGTCACCTCTTACATTCGGCAGATAGCCCCTTACTTGTCTATGAAAGAATGTGTGACACGTTTATCTTATTGCTCATGCTAAAGCCAAATACATTTGCCCATTATTTTGGATTAATCTGTTTGAATCACCAAAATCAACATCAATAACAAACAAAACAAACAAACAACAACAAAAAAAAAACAGCAACAAAAAACAAAACAAAAACACACACAAAGCAAAAACAACAACAACAACAATTCGTAAATTAAGATGCTAAACAACAAGTGCATTTTGTTTACAAACATTTACGTTGATAACGAATACGGCAGCATATATATCAGCCAGAATGTAACAGCGACATCATGGGAATACGGTAGTACGTAGCTTTGGTATTGCCAGAAGGGTCGTAGAACTATCCTTGCCAAATATGAAAGGTAAATCTTGTATTTAGGAGATTTAAAAGTGGGGTGGGGGTATTGACTGTAGATACACTTCGAAATTAAAAGTGGTTGTTATTCTAAACTGTCCACACAAAGAGACTGACGATCGCATCAAGCATGATTTGTTGGATATGATCCTAGTGCCCCGCTGTTCTGTCAATTGTTGGACGATTGAAAGAGAATGTTTTACATTTTGGCACTTTTGTGCAGTTCCTATTAAAACAAAATCTTGTTAATCATGTATGTATAAAATGAAGTCCATGCATTGTAGTCATACAAGTGTATCGTCACTTCTATGATCTTGATACTTTTGACATTTATGTTCTCACTAAGTAAATGCAACACCAAAGCTGTGAGCACGACCAGTAAATGTGTTTAAATTGCATATCATCATCATTATCGTCATCGTCATCGTCATCGTTGTCATCGTCATTAATAGCATCAGCAGAAACAACAAAGATAGCATCAGCATATCTCATCCTGCTACTCATTGAAATCACCTGCTTTACCTTAAGCATTCATTTAATTGCCTTAAGTCTGTGCAATCCACATTATCTCAAATATAATCTTCATAACAAAGTACCTTTTTACCAGGTAAGGAAAATGTCCTATGCCGCTTTTCAGACAGTTTCAACTGTTCTCTGTAATATATGGAAATTATGACATAGTTGTGGCTGTTCGTCTAATGAAATAAGTCTCTTCAAACACGTTATTGATGTTTTATCCAGTCGGCTTTTTTCAAAGTATAAAACTACATGTTGCTGCTCTTTTTAACAAAACAACAGGGTGAATTATGGAGATTGTGAGTAGAAGCGACTGTAATGACTGTAATGGCTGGACATTACTTAAATTTATATAACACATGTTCTAAGCAACTTTCAATTAATTTGCCATTCTTTGGATCAGATTCGTCAGGTTTTGCAACGATTGGTGCAAAGGATGGGATTGGTGTAAAACGGAACGTCAAATTGTTTTTGTAATAACAACGTTTGCACAAAAAATCTAAATCGGAAATAGGAACCTTATCTTATTATATATTAAGGTTACTGACGGTGACATACCCAATAAATAATAATTATTTAAATACTCATTATATTCATTAAATATATCCAATGGAAAAAAAAGCAAGAAATTATGATAAGCATAGAAAATGATGTACATTTTAAGTCATACTCTGCTTTGGACTATGGTAAAAGTTTCAGTAAGGTGCAGTTGTAATGGCGGGAAATGACTGAAATCATATAGAATAGGTAGTTTGAGTAAATATGAAACGATTTTTCAAATTTTAGACCAGATTCATTTTTTGTCAGAATTTTTGGCGAATGTATTTAATAGTTATCCTAAAAAATATGTTTTATGTACATTCAGTTTAACAATAAATTGGAAGAATTTTCCTAAAAAGAAATTACTGAAAATACACTACCTTCTGAGCAATTAATTTGTCTTGCATAATAAACACATTATTGCAGTATTCTTTCCTTTCAATGCCACAGTTCATCGAAATTATGAAGAGAATATCATAATATCATGTTAACGCCGTAGCACATTATTTAAGATATGGACCTTCTATTTAAGATATGTGTTCTTCTTTTCGAAATGTATCCAACACGTTTGGCAAACAACAACAACAACAAACAAACAAACAAACCACCCAACAACAAAACACAATAGAGAAACAAAAAACAAAACAAATTTTCACCATTATAGTCGCTTGTAAATAAAAAATTAGTCGTCGACAAATTTTCACAAAAACCGGTTTTCGATACACAAAAGCATTTTAAAGCCCAAATCATTGCAGTTTCTCTGGGTTTTTTTTTCGATAGATAAATTCAATAGTATTGTTGTTAAGAAGAAAAACAAATCAATTCCTTTCATTTGTTTATACGAAGTTGCCATTGCAAAAGAGGATGGATATGTGAAATTGTTTCTTCACAGTCAAGCATTGGAAATGGTTGAAAATCGGATCTGATCCAAACTTTAAAGTATCATTTGAAAGTTGCTTAAATCACAATACAAATACTGTATTGGTATTGTTTATGTGTCCTCGTGACATTTGTCGGACAAGGCGGTTTGGTCCGTAATAACGTTGATAAAGCGAATTTTACAATCAAAACTTACTTTAGATGAAATAATCTACTTTTACTATTAGGCTTGAATTGTTACAAGAAGTAAGTGTGTGCGCATTGTGTTCACATGCAATAACTACACAAATGTAAATAGACTGAATGATGGTAATGCTAGCCAGTGCATTTGTTAAAAAGAATGCATGTATTGTTGGTATATTCGATGGTGAGCTCAACAGATCTTAAGTCTAACTCACTGCAGATAAGTGTTTACCATATGTGTTAATTTTAAACAGATACTGTTATATGGTTATGTTACTTTTTACTTTAAGTTAAATCGCACATTAAGACGCAGCAAGGATAACATATAGTCCCATATTTCTTTCTTTATGCTGAGACTACATGTATGTTTTAAGCATATTTGATTCACTTTGTGAAATACATATTTATAAAATAGAAATTCGCACACGTGATTTGCTTAATATCTATCAACACTACATGTACTGTCAGCCAAATGAAGCCTCATATGTACTTGATAGACTTTGTGGTGTACAATGTACATGTACATGTATATGCTTTATGAAGACCAAGATATAGCCGGATATAACTGCCTCAAACTAAACATTGCCTCAAATTTATATAGGGTTCAGAGATCTGGTAATTCTAAAACACTCTGCTTGTGTAAAGTCTATATCAAAGTCGATGTCAGTGTATAATGTTTTATATATCAACATATCAAAAATGTTTGGAAATATGTTTGGAATGACTAAACCTTAAATATAAAATGATATAAAGATTTGTTAAAATATTGCGAAAAAAGGATAAAAAATAAGCTATGTTCAGCTGTCTATTTTAGAGATAACTGTTGTTTTGAAAGGTACGTGACTACCACGGAAAGTGTACCGATTCACTAACATTTAAGAATGAACTCGATAGCCGCAGGTTGTTTCAGAACGTTGACAAATCTTCCACTTACGGCGTTACGATAAAGTAGGTATAAGTAACTTCAGCTTAAAATAACTTATGTAAGAATAATGATTATTTCAAACAAGATGCAAAACGCTTGGAATATAAGCATTATGACATTGATGTAAATTATATAAGTAAACCTTTATAATTTGAAGGAAAATGATAAATCCGAAAAATACGTTTAACTGAAGAAGAATACACATTATATAGTTATTTCGAATAATGAAATGGAAAAATGCAAGAAGCGGTTCAAAACATTACAAACTACATGCACGGATAATAATGGGAAAACAGTACGAATTAAGGTCATTTTATAGGATATTACGCTAACTCACTTATATAGTCTTTGATTCCAAAAGCACACAATTTGTCGTTCTGGGCAAAAAGTCAATGTCATTTGGGCTTTCCTTTCTATACCATATATATGTAAAACTGCACTCTGAATAATTTAATTCAAGTGTTTTGATGCGAGGCTTTTCTCTCGTGTACAATCTGTATACATTTTGTAAATTGAATTGAAAGGTTTTTTTAAAACTGTGTTCTTTGTTTATTTAATTACTCTCGTTGCAAGTGTTGTTGTTAGTTTTCTCATTTTGATAGAGCATCATTTTACACCGTTTTCATGAATCAACGGATATGTTTCATATACATATAAATAAAAAACTATTCATATCAAAAGAGAATGTGAACAACCTTATTACTTTTTCGGTAATGAAAGAAAGAAACCTGTTTTATATTGTCGTATAGTGAAACAGTATTTAATTTAATTTTTGTTATAAAGATTCATAATTTTACCGTTTGTCATATTTTGTTGCACTTGTAAATACAAAAGTAATTTTGTCTCTGTTTTAAGTTCAAATGATTTTACGGTGACATATCTGTTTGTCTTTGTCTCAGTGTGTACCGTTGGTTAACTTGCAAGTTTGTGTCGTTGTCTGGCGGTAGTTTAACTGTTTAATATGTGGTATCTTTATATGACCTTTTCATATATTCCGGTGAGGCGGTCGTAAAACATCTCCCCGTGCATGTAATCTATGTTGTCATTTAATTCATCCTATAAGGATTGTTACGTGTATTTCCTTTGATGGACATTGGAATTTGGTTCCTCAATTCCATCTCCGCATGAACAGGATGCTACAACAATTTACTCTTCTCTGGTCATTCTCATCTTGATTCGAAAAGTTAATTTTATTCACTATTAAGGTTTTCGGTAGGTTTTCTAATCAAAATAATACCCATCTCTCTTCTAAATATTATGTGGGCATTATTTTTCAGTGACGTCACTGCTTTCGTCATAATTTGTCAAACAAAACGTCGGCGCTTGGACACTTATTCAAATGGACCAGTTTTCTTATTGCTTGCATTCGAGAAACTCATCAGGAAGTGCGAGGTTAGAGCTCTGTAAAACTGGTTTAAGCACCCCAGTCGGTCGCTATTGCCGACTGACCGTTCCAAGGCGGTAACTGTCGGGTTTGCTCTTATTGTTAAATGACTCATTACAGATTTGTTCTCACATTTACATTTGGCGTGCATGTGGATACCTAGGTCCTGTGTCTTTTCAATTTTTAAATATATGTTGCAATGCTCATAGGATTTTGTCTTATATATTCTTTATTGTCATAGCAAATATGAACCAAATGTAGAAATTGGATTAGTCGTGCTATCGATATTACATCACGAAACTAATGTCCTGTGCTCAAGATCTTATCATTGTTCAGGACATTGTTACATTGTGTGCTACAACGATATTCTTCTTACTAAAATTTTATTTTGTTTTTCTTGAAGTGATGATAGCAATTAAATTTTACTGGTTTATAATAACACTAAACATTGCATTTGTTATTTATACAAGGGTATGATAAGGCAAGAGTAACTGACTGACATTTAACATAATGCTGCGTTTAATTTTGTGTCGGTGTTTAATAAACTATTTGTATTAAAATCTATCTTGTATAGGTATCTTAGAAATCGGACAGTAGCAGTTGAAAATATAGATAAATCCTCTTAATCAATATATGAAATAATTTCTTTTGATTCAATATGTGTGAAAAAAGATGATCGGTAATGATGTTCGAATCGTAACTTCATGGTCATTGATTTAATAACCGTCTTCATTAGAGATGGACCGATATCATCGATGCATCGGTGAATCGTGGTAATTGCTTTTACCAAACAGTATCGCAATACAGCGCTGAGGTATCGATACAATATGATAATATTATTATTTATGAAACGCTATAATTTGTGTCCGTATTGTTAACTTATATACCGCTTACGTAACTGAAAAAAGTATATCGAAGCGCTTAATTTCACAAAATATTTGTTACAGTAACAGCCTTACATTTAGTTAGTTTAAGAAAATGGAACCCCCTTTCCTCAAGTTATTTTGTTCTAACCGGTACCGGCTGTAAGTGTGTTCTTTTGTTAAAATCTAAAACCTAAGCGACACATGCTCGACACATGCTCGAAACAACAAAAACAATCTTTATCAGTTTACAATCACCTTAAGCCAGAGCCATGGCTTTATTAATGTTCCATATTATAGCCTATTGAAATTATAGACTTTCTAGTCATAGTGATGTTTTCTCTTAATAAACCAATTAAAACAATAAACAGAAATGAGGATATTAATTCAGTGAGGCGTTTATTCACTTAATTGCATTTATTTTAACGAAAATATCGTGACACTATATCAAGATACAATTCAGATATCGTGATAATATTGAGATACATTTTCAGCAGCTCTAGTATTTTTGTTATAGTTTATGTTGTATATTTCATTTCATTTCAAAATATAATGCATGCGTGGACATTAGAGCGTCATTATCGGTTTTTTTTGAATAAGCAGAAATGTATCAGCCATGTTATGAACCGGTTCTCCCAGAAAACAACAGCGAAGAAAGAGATTGAAAAGGGTGAAATGCAGAAACTTAAAAATATCCGAAAGAAACAAATGAATGCCATATGTTTAAGGTAAACATTGATGATATTCATGGTTGAACATTTACTGCATACGTTTTCTTATTGCTTTCGCAATAATTTACATTCAGGTGTTTTAGCATAAGGTTACACAAAATTTGGAGCTTCAGTCACCGTTTTGAAGGAGTACATATGGTCTTCATTACAGTTGTACGATTTAGTAAATTAAATTTACGCCTCTCTTCATTTTTCATCTTTCACTATTTTACATATTATGTGCTGTTTATTATTGCACTATTGAAAAAAAGATCAGAGAAAAACAAGGACTTCTTTAAACACCGAAGATTATCATGGCTGACAATCAATATCCAGGATTCGCCCAGTGATAAATGTCGTAAATGCCGTAAATGTCGTAAATGTTTCCTGGAATTGCCGCCGTTACCTTAAGCGAGTTCAGTAAGCTAATTAATTAATTGTGTCTGCCGATAATATGTGAATAAGAATAACATAAATGGTACTTACTTTGCCTTAGATGAGTGCAGCGGTCAATTGCTGGAATAATGGGAAATCGTTTTTTTCTTTATTATCCAATTATATTAATCGTTTAAAGAATTTCTCTGCGACAGTTTTCGCTGTCACTTTGACATGCATTAACAAGGTGTCATATTGCCTTTTTTACCTGCCCTACATAATTGTCTGACGTGTTGCGTATAATGGTAAGCTGATTGCAAGTATTGGGTTATAAATAACGGTTTCTGGACCTTACCCAATCCCTGGGGCCGTCGTGAAACTTCTAGCATGGCAGCACACCTCTCTAGTATCCATCGGGGACCATTATTAAGAATAATGTTTTTCAGTACTATAGATGCATTTCACGGCATTTTCGCATTTTTGCATATATTCGTACATGAAAATTAAAGCTAAATATTGTAAACAAGACTATCATTCCATTGTTCTTAAATAGTATGTTTTGTAACAATAATTCAAAATTGAATCTATATCTATATCTATATATTATATATATATCTATTTATCTATCTATCTATCTATCTATCTATCTATCTATCTATCTATCTATCTATCTATCTATCTATCTATCTATCTATCTATCTATCTATCTATCTATCTATCTATCTATCTATCTATCTATCTATCTATCTTTCTATATATATATAAATAAATAAATATATATATATATAGAGAGAGAGAGAGAGAGAGAGAGAGAGAGAGAGAGAGAGAGAAAGAGAAAGAGAGATAGAGAGATAGAGAGAGGGGGAGAGCGAGATTGATAGATACATCTCTCACTCTTTTCTCTCTCTCTGTATATATATATATATATATATATATATATATATATATATAATATATATATATATATATATATATATATATATATATATATATATATATATATATATATATATATATATATATATATATATATATATATATATATATATATATATATTTGAATAAGGCACATACCGACAAGAACCACCTAATGTATATAAGTAACGGGCACATATTGTAAACAAGGTTAAGAAGAAAATGATAGTTCTAGTGCAGATTAAATGACTGTAATTTGATTATAATTTCAAAATGCGTGTTCCGTTTTTTTTAAATGATGTACGATATTTATACCCATGTGAAAAGCTAAAGCATTCATTACCGGAAACCTTAAATATGATTACAGAAAACATACTGTCAAGCCTTAACTAGAACCGTCCGCAGTTGCCGGAAACTGACACTTTTTATAGATTTTTTAGTGAAGCACGAAATGATATAGCTGAAATCTCTTCGACTTCATCTTGAGTCTGCTCTTTTAAAATGACATTTTTCGTGTTTTATTAACACAAAGAAGACGGGTATTTGTTAGCACACATTTTGCGACATAAACTTTTTTTTCCTTAGCTCATTGGTTTCTAAGTTGATCGTTCCGTTTTTAACTGAGCAGAAATAAGTTTAGAATAAGGAATTGAAAAAAGTGAATTTCAAAGAACAAGAATTTTACAACCAGCCGTTGTATACTTCAAGGGGTGTCAAATCGACAACATATATTTTTCATGAAAACTGACTTTTATTGTTCTTCATGTGTTACATTGTATCATTGTTTCACGCTTGTATGTGCCGTATGTTTGTATGATACAGCGTTTATTCTGTGTATGTTCTTGTTATTTTTGCCTGAATTTTATCTTTACAACCTAGAATGACCGAATTTTGTATGAAATATTATTCTGAAAAGAATCCGTATGAAGACCAAAGACTAAATATTCCAAAATACATTTATTACAGTACCTTAAAGCGGACAGAGTTTTTAAATTTGACAGACATTCTGGTGAGGAATTTTGTTTCGAAAGAATCTGTTTTAATTTCATTTGAGAAACCAGTCAGGAAGTGCGAGGTAAGTGCTCTGTAAAACCGATTTAAGCACCACAGTTGGCCTATTTGCCGATTGACCGTTCCAATGAGGTAACTGTTTTGGTTTGCCCTATTTACTATGTCAGTATTAGTTAAAATACGAAAACATGTCTACTTTAAAAAATATCATAACCTCGGATGAGATACTGCATACTTTTGTTCCATTGTATTCATCGAAACGGTTCAGAATTATGGAAATATTATAAATAAGAATCGACCTAATTGTCGGAAAGTATTTTTGGTAGATAATTATCAATAAACATTTAAACTAAGTTAGGTGTAAAATTAATTTTGATTTGCTGTTGATGATTCCAGTCTATTGTGACAATTATCTGTGATGATAGTTAAACCCATGCATTATAGTAAAGTAACACATTTCTAACTGAAGAACGGCCGCAATAGCTCAAGTGGTAGAGCGTAGGCTTGCTGATCGGAAGGTCGCAGGTTCAAATCACCGTCGGATCAAACCGAAGACTTTAAAGTTGGTAGTAGTGGCTTAACTCCTAACGCTCGGGGCTATGGGGACATCATTACACCTGATTCGTCGATGTCGGTATAATGGACCGGCCGGGTTCAGTCCCTGAGCACCTCATAAGTGCCCCTGTGCTATAATGATAGCAAAGTCGCTGCACAGTATCGGCAAAAAATGTCGGCTTATCCCATCCCATCCCTATTTAATGAAGTGGATATGTCTATTGACGAAGCTTATGGAGCATAATTTGAGATGTATTTCGTTCTGCTGCATATGAGTCGCACTAATAAGAAGAATGAGCGATCAGTACATTTATTTTCAGATTTTATCTCATTTAATAAATTCAAACAGAACCGTTCATTAACAGGCAAGAAATGAAACCAAAGGAAAACAGAAACAAACGTCAATCATAATTGATAGTGTGTAAATTATTATCTTATTATGCGAAAGTGATTTTTTTTGTTTGTTTTGTGATATTTTTCCTCAGAGGATTTGCGATTTGAGAGGACGCTTAAGTAATAATGGCTTTAAACGTAATGTACTTTTACATTTATTATTATTTACAGATAAAGTCACCCATTCTTTATTACACACATAGATACAAGATACAACATTTGATTTCTGACTGATTTGCACTTGGAAGTTGTAGTTGCTTCTTTGCGGCAGGAATAACAGCTCGTGGTACAAGAATAGGACAAATTAAGGTTAAATGCCGACAAAATGAGTCTGAAAGGGAAAATAGGTAACATACAAGAGGGAGTATTTTTGTTAGATATATGACATTGTTAAACAGTGGAACATAAGTACTGTCAACAGTAAACAAAATGAAAACAGTATATTGTTATGTACATAATTACAAAAAAAAAGCTTGCACCGGCTTAGTACTCTGTAGTTTGGGTGCTGTGTCTCGAGGCAAAACGTTTGACTGAATAATGTGAGTCAACACTTGAAGTAGCCGTGTACAAGTACCGGGACTGTTGCCTGGTTCCGAATATTCGTTTCCGGAACTCACGGAACCACGCCATATTTACATTGAAGGCCAGAAAAACAAATGGATTGCACGCCGAGTTGCATGCAGCCATTCCTGATAAAATTCCAGACACTTTCTTACTAATAAGACAATGGTCTCCAAACGATATGATCATCTCTATGATGAAATAAGGCAGAGTACAGACAATAAACACAAGAATGATGACGCATGTCAGTTTAAGCGTTTTTGTTCTGGCCTTTGGTAGAGACGTCGACTGCGTGCTCTGCAGCTGTACCTTGCCGCGTTTATATCTGAAGGTATTTTTGTTAGCATTTTCGCTTGCTTTCTGTGCAACCTTAAGAAATATCCTCACATAGCATACTGCAAGAATACCCAAAGGGATAAAAAATACACAGAAACATATATAGGTAATCCAGATTTGACGATGAGATAGTGGTTTGTTTCGAAAAATGTTAACACATTTCACCATGCCATCTTCTGTAGTTTCGTGGAATACCCAAAGCATTGGTAAAGAAAATGCTGCAGCTAGTGCCCAGCCAAATCCTGCCATTTTCCAAACCTGAAAGAAAATGCAACTTAAACCTTTAACTTTCCGTTATCTGTATGCAAATTTAACAAGGGTGAAAGGCATATACATGTATATGAGTAAAGGCTGGGATCGTGCATCTTAATATCTCTACTAATT
The DNA here is from genome assembly GCA_007844125.1 of Sinonovacula constricta. Classification (NCBI taxonomy): domain Eukaryota; kingdom Metazoa; phylum Mollusca; class Bivalvia; order Cardiida; family Solecurtidae; genus Sinonovacula; species Sinonovacula constricta. Next base: position 41,096,660 of record CM017559.1, on the reverse strand, counting down.
CGTGGTCGACATGAAAATGTACTCAATACGTAGAAAAAGTAGGTCCGATATTTTAAAAACACTTATAGGACTGCCGAATGTTGACCTCCCAAGATGTCATGACAATCGGAATCGTCTTGTTAATGTTGCATATATATCGTGCGAGAAAATCAGTGTATAAACTTGCCCGTTACAGAACACCAATTGCCAAGGTGGATCGCATCAAGACATCTGCTTCTATTATACGGTTTTTAAAACATCTTACAAGTAATGTGACTTGGGATTCAGAGGTCTTTGAAATGAAGCACATACATGATTCGAGACATTTAATCCTGCCTCGAAAGGTTATCCGTCTTCTAACAAAATTATGAAAGAGAATATTCTCAATTTTAATTTGTTGCGTTTGTTGACAAAAGAGCATTTCTTGAAAGACTTGTTTTTCCTGAAAATGTTTCATACAAATTATTATACATAACGTGTAGTCAAATTCTAGTCAGTTAGGTGTATTTTGTTATAACTAACTTAACCAAATTTATAAAGACACATTTACCCACTTCACGCATAACTAATATAATAATGCAAGCAAATGCCTACCGGTATGGGCTCTTTGAGGGGAAAACGTATCGCCTGATGTCTGTCCACGGCTATAACGACGAGAATGTAATTGCTAGACATCATAGAAAAGCTCTGAATGAACTTAAATATCCGGCAGAAAACCGGTCCGGCAGTCCATCGCCTGTCTGCGTATTCCCAGAAGAGCTGTGGCATCACTGCTAGAAGTATGACAAGGGTGTCAGATATCGTCAGGTTCAGTATAAATGCATTAACTCTGGATAGATGATTAAAACGAGGAGAAAGTTTCTTATTGCACGCCATCCATAGTATAACGAGGATTGCACCAATGATGCCGAATATGATCGTGACGTACAAAATTGCCAATCTCCATGGCTTGTCCAAAGGTACATTGTGAAGCGACGGGCAACCGTTTCCTGGCATTGTCGTCGTCATCTGTATGGGCGTCTGTGAGAAGGTTAATGAAAGGTTTAACGCTGACACATTCGAATCTGTGGTTGTGTTTATTGACATGATGGTTGGTTCTGTGGCCTGCAAAGTAGATCACAAGTTATTAATTTCACAAATAAACTTACTCTAGTTTATGATGTGTTAATATATAGACAAACTGAAATGCACCACATCCTATTATTACAAGAAACATTTTACAGAGTCGCTTTTGTGTTTGATGATTTATATTTTTGTTTTTGAAAGAAAACATAAAATATTTCTGCATTCATATTTTAATTGCAAGAATCATCTAGTAGATTTGTAAAAATATTTCATCATCATTGACACCTTTAATGAAATATTAGCGACACGTAAACTTCTACCGTTTGTATAATGTGCACCTGGGTACACACGTTTTACAAGCAAATAGAAATTTCATTATACCGACTTCCACGAAGAAGACAAAACCTGATTTCGGAGTAAAGTATATGCAAAATATAACACAAATCTTAATGTATGTTTCAGTTTTCAGTAAACTTATCGATGTCATCTCTCTTCATATTGTAACACTGGACAAATATTTTTAAACAATTTTATCATGTCAGGCATATACAAAAGACATACATTTTCTAGAAATTAATAATTACCGAAAACCTATAACTATAAACGGTAAAAGCATTTCCTGTTCACATGTTCCATCTCGCTTTACATTTATACGTCATCATGGGCTTTTCCTGTAATGCCATGATTCAAACCGCTTTCCTGCAACCGATTTCCAATAATATCGTATTGTTTGGGATACAAACGATCCGAGTTATTACCCAAACCATACTGGCAACTTTCCAGATAAGAAGAAAATACTCGTTCCTGTTTACTAAGTACAATAACCACGTGTAATGTGATCATTAAATCAAATCGCGTTTCCTCCTGTCTGACAATCACATTTGATATTGATACTCTAGTGCAAAGGTAAGGTTTGTTTAACAGGAAACGCCAATTAGGAGTCAAAACCTGTACACATGCCAATAACTGGATAACAATTTTCAATATTTTGTCAACCATATAACCGGCCGCAATAGCTCATGTGGTAGAGCGTCGGCTTGCGGATTGGGAGGTCGCGGGTTCGAACCCCGGCCGGGTCAAACCAAAGATTTTAAAGTTGGTAGTGGTGGCTTCCCTCCTAACGCTCGGGGTTAAGGGGGTAGCATTACGTCTAACTCGCCGGCGTCAGCATAAGGGACCGGCTGGGTTCAGTCCCTGGGCTACTCATAAGTGCCCCTGTGTAATAATGATATAAATGTCGCTGCACAGTATCGGCAAAAATGCCGACCAATACCAAATCCCATACCTCAACCATATTAATCCCCAACATTACTAAAAGATAAGCGTTTCTTACCAATTTAATAGTATTACAGATAGTATTTACAAAGGCCTTGTAGGATATTTGATAATTCAAACAATATCAATCCGTCTATACCAGATCATGTTTTCAAAATCTCTGCAAGAAAATAATAGAATTCCCGCATTTTCTCTGGTTATTTTGGAATCATTACTTGTACCCGCATCACGAGCCAATTTGCATAAGCAGGCACATTGATAATCTGCAATTTAAATATAAAAGCCATTTTCCTGGTTTACTGGTAAATAAGATCGAGCAGGTTTAGTACGGGTTTCGTTGTTTTTAGTGTTTTTTTTACACTTAAATCGTGTGGTTTTTGCACTTTGTAATAACTAAAACCGCCAGAAGTCAATTGGTTTCAATGATTTGTTCACGCTAAACAGGATTTAATAGACGCCATGCCTTTGTTCTTACATGCATGCAAACTTAAGTCTGAAAAAAAAATCAAAGGTATGCTGACGCTCCATAGAGCGCCTTAACTCTAACACAGTAAAAGATAACTTACTAAAAAGGAACATGTATTGTAAATGAACAAGAGCCAAAAGGACCAGAACGCAGCATAGTTTTGTAGTCACTTAACAATGTATTTTCAGATTGTTTTTCTAGCGGGAAGTAAAGTCCAAGACGTATGAAGAAAGGTTGTAATGAATAAAAAAAAGTCACTGCCTTCTTTATACTCTGTAATGTGTATAAGAAGGTGCTTAGATAAAAATGCTCGAAAGAAAAACACACCATTCGTCATATTCAATCGCGTCATTGTGATTCGGGCACATTTCAGGGCGAAAGTAAAATGAATACCATATTGTAAGCTTTACCCTCGCAACGGTTTTATAACTATGTTCATTTAACTCTATTTCTATTAGACATGTAACCTTATAAATATATTATTTAAAGATCTTTTATTTGCTAAAACAGATATAGATTGTTTTGCAACCTTAGTGTGGTATTCCTGTATTAGGCAATAGTCTTAATAGCATTTCTTCTCTGTCCTGTACTTTCTAAGAAAATAAATTTTTAATTACATTTTTTTGAATTACAGAGCTTCAATGAAAGAAAATTCATTCTGAATTGATTGCAAAAAAACAGACGTCTCGCAATCAAATTCTTTCACAAAGCTTTAAATTGTGACTTTAAATAGCAAGAATTTCATCATAAAAGTTGAACGGAAACTAACCAGAATGATTTTATTGCGATTTATCTGCGTTTTTCAACAAAAGAAGACCAATTCAGTCGTAATAGACAATTATCTTGTAACTACAATAATGCCCGGTACAAGAAGTCTTTTTCTCTGAAGATTTTCCAGAAAGTTTCGAGGACGTAAGAATCTCGTGCACTAGTCCTAGTATTAGTAATATTTCATGTGAATAAAATTTAGCAGAATGTATATATGTGATTATCAGCTTTGATTTATAATGCGATGAAAATACTATTATTATCCTAAATGTTTTGTTTACTTCAGCTATTCTGAATATTCCCTTAAGGTTTTCCCAGCAAAATAATTAAATACTTTATTTTCTGAAAAAGCATTAGACCACACCTAATTATTTCGTTTAGCAGCAAAATGGACAAGCAATGCCGAAGAAAGGAATAGGTAAATAAGAAAACGATCCTATGAGAATTACACAGATACCTTAGTCTAAACTACTTCCAGACAAAGGCAATAGGGGAAAATGAAAAAGTGGCAAAACAAAGAGACGAGACATAATACCAGTAGTTAGCCCCTTGGAACGGGCAGTCGGCAAAAATACCGACCGAGGTGCTTAAACCTGGTTTGTGAAGCCTTCCAACATCGCATTTTTCTATCAAATAAACAGTGCAAATAAAACTTTCCCATGAAAGTGGGACAACTAGCAGTAAGCACCTGCATTGGGAGTTAAAACTGATAAAATGAACTTAAATACAAAGCAACAAGTAGTATAACAAATATAGGTATACAATTTACAGTAGATAAAAGCCTCGGCAAAGTAAAAGTTTCAAAATGAGAGAGTAGGTTGAAATAAAACAGCCCTAGCAATGGCGTATATTAAGAACAATTCAATGTCATACAATGCCATTACGGGATATGTCAGATGTGTCAGATGTAAAACCAACCCAAACCAACAAAAGAAAATGCAGTATTGTGATAGTTAATAGGTAATGACATTCAAATAATATATAAAATAAAGCCGCGGATTTTTCATTAACTGGTATATTAGATAATAAAGTTATAATAGAACCCCGATGTTATTCGAACTGTGCAATCTCTGGTAAAGGACATGAAGACTGCATGAAGTTATGTATTTTTGCCGTGGGGTAGCAATTTTTATAGCAATACGCTGTTTTCTCAGAATGTTTTTCTATATAAGTTTGTCGACGATGCTTCAAATCGATCAAACGAGTATATGCAGAGGTTTTTTATCGTTGAATCGTGGGATACGCGCTTGATAAAACTAAGGGAAGTATCCAGAACACATTTATCAATATGTGTTTAGAACTTGTAAAAACAACAAAAGTTTGAAGTACGATTTGAAAATAAGTTAAACGATACCAGCGATTTCCGTCAGCACAAAATTGTATTCATTATTACCCATTTATAGGCGAATGTTTATTAAAGTTAAAAAAAATTTAACGGATGTTACGACCAAGAGCAAAAAAGCCGCATGTTTTCGTTTATGCTTTACACAACCAACATCTTTACAGATATAATTATATTTACTAACATAACTAAAATAGCAAATGGCAGTAGACACAAAATGTCGCACGCTGTAAAGTTAAATATTAAAGTGGCATAAAAGAAATTCAACAGACCCTTATTTTTCCAGTAGCCATACTTTCAAAAGATGCGTAAAATATTTATTTGATTGTACATGTACTATTTTAAGTATGATATATAGAAAATGATTATACACTTATTAATATTCCTTTTAGGAAATATACGCCATTTAGAAAGCCGTTTCATTACAACAGTATTTCTGGCGTACCTCGTATTCACAAAAAATTCATAATTGCGGAAGCGGATGCTGAAAAGGTAAAAACATATCACGTAACTAAGCTATTTTACTGAAATGATCAAATATTGAGAAAAAAATGAAACTACATTTTTTCTTATATGAAGAAACGAAAGAGACAAAACAAATACACAATTATGAAACAGAAAAGTAAAAATGAAAATATGTATTAATTTATGGTGACATGTGACATGCATGTTAAAAAATATTTTTAACAGATTTAACATGGTAGCATGAGGTAAATTTCTATAAGAAGCAACAACACAAAAAACTCAGTTTGTATTGTGTATTTTGTATGCTCGAAGGCATCTAAAACAAATACTAGATAATGATATTTGAATTAGCATTATTTTCTTTTTATTCCTACATAATCATCCGATTAGAAAAGGGAATAGTCTTTCAATTATATTGACGATTAAAAAGGAAAACAGTCTTCGATTATATTGACGCTCTAAACATGCAAGCGGATGTACAATTTCAGATTTCATTCTTATGATCATTTGAAATAATACTAACCCATTTTTGCATTGAAATTTAAAAAGAATATCTATCAAACTTACCTCTTTTGTAAAATCGAAATAGTACTCCGTAGACATTAAGACTGACAAAAGTCCAATTAATAATTGTTTACACGTCTAACTTGCATGTTCTTCTTACTGCTCCTGTACTGTTAAGCGCTGAACGAAACTTCTAAGTTTGTAATTGGTGCTACTGCTTATAGAGGTATCCGCACTACTGTCGACAATCCCTTGTTAGCGAACCAATATATTTTGAAAAGCCGAGCACAGGAGCCAGTTAATATTGGACGTAGCTCCAGGAGTCGTGTTGCTTCAGCACTACGAAAACAGAGACAAGAGAATAGGACTGCGAAACTTAGAATACGCTTCATCTTCCTATTTGATATTCACAGAAAGGATTCTCCTTCTTGCAGCTCATTACAAACTTACCAAAGACAGAGTCAACATAGTTGTTCCATGGACAATTGATCAAGCTTTTCCGCTAATCTAGCAAAGTGAATGGAAGGAGGAAATGAAACTGAAGTTTATGAATATGCCTTTAATACCTCGGCCAGTGCCCTTAGAAGATAGTCTACAATGTCTATTGTAATAAGGCAGAAAACTATTATAAAAAAACGCCAGAATGTAAGTGTTATGATGTTGCATGCCAAAAAAATCTCGAATCTAGTATTGTATATATTTTATCTAATGTCCGACTATCGTACGGCGTTATTCTGTGTTAGGGGGCTCTCGTTGCCGAGTGGTTAGAGTCGACTTGTATCTCTTCAGCCCCTCACCGCGTGGGTTCGAGTTACTATAAGGGCGAGAGCATTTATGTGCGCCGGTGGTTCTACCCACACATCAGTCTGAGATCTTCCTCCACCAATAATTAGCTGGATTATAAAATATATGACCACAATATGGGTCGATGAGATGTAACAAAAAACAAACAAGTCAAACCAGCAATATTCCGTGTTAGATCTAAAACAAAAAATAATCTTTTAAACTTAATGACATTATTATGCTACCACAAAAATATAAATGGTGGTAATTTTCAGATGTTCATTGAGAAATCATTCGTTTTTACAAGATTCATTAGTAAAACTGTATTAAAATTAGAAATTAAGAAAAGAATGGCCATTGTATCAAAATACCAATGCCAGAATATTATAAACAATAAAGAACAATTTAGTAACTATTAAGCGTTAAATGGATGCTCGTGAGTTGATGTATATGGCAACAGACTGGTGGTGTACAGAGAGATTACAACACGTATATGTATTTACTTCATTCTTCCGTTTTATTTGAAGAAAACACCAAGCAACTGGTGTTTCTTCCTAAAAGTTCAAGCCACAGGGTTTTTCTTTTACATCCAGTTATTGTATTTAATATTCGTGGTAATATTATGTTCTCTATTTAGTAAGATCCCAAGAACGCCATGTGTCAAATATATGTTATATAAATTGGTACATCAATAAACTTCACAAATAATTAGTGCATGTATTTGGTAACAGATGTTGAAGTCTTGTACTTTTTTATCATTTTACGATAACTCACGAATGATAATATTTGATTGTTTACATGAAAAATATACACGTTAAGGTGTTATCGCAATGTTATCTGCCGGTATTAGTGCGGTAGTAAACTGTTTGGCTGGTGTGATAACTAATCATGAAAAACTGTGTCAAAATGTTGATTTCTTTAAAGAAAAGGCTTTAAATTGTTTAACTGTCATACAAATTTAATTATTGCAAATCTCAAATCGATAAGAAAACTGCAATTTGCATGTACTCGTCATAAAATGGTAATATGCTTGTTTGTTTGGTTGATCGTCCCACCAAAAATAATCTTTTTATCAGTAAACGGTGTCCTCTTGCACCATAAGTCTTCATAGTTCTGTATTCACTGTGTATGATATGCCGTGAACGCTTGGCACAATGCCAAGTCTTGCAACACAGTCCTTAACATTAGGACGATCAGAAGTGTACCACCCGTATTTGTATATATGTTTTGACCTTTGCAATGGAACTACGCTATGTTCTTGTCTTATTTGGTATGTCGTGACCTGGTAGGAATCCGCCCATACTTGGGCCGACAAACTACCCTTTGTGCTACCTTTTTTCCCGTTTAAAATAGCATTTATGAAACCTATTAAAATTATAACGTGCAAAAGTATACCTCTTTTCGTGTAGCCAGACGTTAAGTTGGTCAAGTTTTTGCAGTGCGTTAACTTGTTATCATTTACAACCTTTTATAACTGTTTTTACAATGCTGAATGTTTACATAAAACGACACAACAAGTTCAAATCTATTACAGACTATAGCCATGTTAATACGTTATGACCATTACAAGTCTTATTCTTAAAAAACATTTGTATTTCTTACATCACTTACACCCTATATACTCGTCGTAATTAAGGATGTGTTACAATATAAAGTGTAAGCTTAATATATATTTTAACATGAAAATGTGTGAGGCTGGTGCCACTGGTTTACCTAATTAAGAGTGTACACATATGTGCTTATTGATTCCAATTTTTGTTATATAAAACGGGTTATTTCAGTGCTAAATTCGGAAATAAATAGTTTTGAGTAAAATCATAATATTAACTAAGTTAAACATATCTTGAAGGTTCTCGTTGAAAACCGCCTATGTATAAGAAATAAACGAAACATAAACACAAATGTGCCTGTGTGTCTGTGCCGCCAGTTGGCTTATAAGGCAAAAACGGAGATAAAGCCAAATGAAAAAACATAACTTTGTTACATTCCAGGCTTTTCAAAAAGTATCTTCATACACTCTAAGTAAAATTTTCCATGAAAGCCGAAACGTTTGATGCGACCGTGGTTAACATTTAAATCCAATTAAAGATACGGCTAGAAAAAAAGATGCCGCTGTTTTCAGTTGTGTTATTCTTGAGAAATGAAATACAATGTGTACATCAACTAAAGTGCTCAGCATCAACTGAGATTAAACAAAAAAGAGAAGAGAGAAAGTATCAGTGCATATGGCTAGTTGTCAAACAGTTTGATGAAAATAATCAAAACTGTTTTGATAAAATCATCATATAATTTTTCCATATAATCAAATTTGCAAACATTTTATAAGTTTGAACTACCGTAGGCCCATATGTTGTGATATTGCATCAGTTATATACGCGGATACGGCTTATCGTGTAAAATAAACGTACATCATACATCATCTTTTTTTGAACGGAGCGTTATTTTTATCTAAATAAATCATTAGTTATATACTAAATGTCAACGTGTTAACTTAAAGAATATATACATGTTAATAGCTTATGACCATTTAATATAAGAATATATGACAAAGTCCTATATGCATTGCAACATATACCAAACTTCGAAAAGGCACAGAATAAAGGTATTTGACATGCAAGACAAGCGAAAAGTAAGAACAAATTTGTAATGAGTCATTGAACGAAAAGTGCAAACCCCCACAGTTACCGCCTTGGAACGGTCAGTCGGCAATATGGACCGACTGGGGTGCTTAAACCGGTTTTACAGAGCTCTAACCTCTCACTTCCTGACGAGTTTCTTAAATGCAAGCAATGAAAAGAAAAAAAAACGATCTATTTGAATACAAAACGTCCAAGCGCTGATATCTTCTATAATAAGTTATGACAAAAGTAGTGACGTCATTGAAAAATAATGTCCACATATTGTTAAGAAAAGAATATGGTATTATTTCGATTTGAAAAAACTACACAAAATGGTTGACTATAAATGAAATTAACTTGCTGAATCATAAACAAACATGATCAGAGACGAATAAATGGTTGTAGCTTCCTGTTCATGTGAAGATGAAATTGAAGAACCAAAGACCAATGTCTATCAAAGAAAATACACGTAACAATCCTTATACGATGAATTAAATGACAACATAGATTACATGCACGTGGAGATTTTTTACGACCGCCACACCGCACTAGTAACATTGTTGTGATCATGAATAAGAATATATGACAAAGTCCTATGCGCATTGCAACAGATACATGTACCAAACTCCGAAAAGGCACAGAATAAAGGTATTTCACATGCAAGACAAGCGAAAAGTAAAAACAAATATGTCATTCAACGAAAAGAGCAAACCCGACAGTTACCGCCTTAGAACGGTCAGTCGGCAATATGGACCGACTGGGGTGCTTTTTCTTTTTCATGAGGCTAAGTTTTGTAATGGAGACAAGTGAGTAATATTGTGCAGAATTTACATTTCTTGTAATGATGTTGTATGTAACCTCTAAACAAAATTTGCCAATACCTTTTAAAATTATTTTTATATATTTTTGTATTGTTTTATTATTTAATAAATTAAATGTCTTTGCAAAATACTCATGCTTTATTATCTTATCAATATAAGAAAAAAATGGCAATGTTACTTAAAAACGTTTGCTTCTTCAAACCCAACGAAGATATTGTTATATAACAGAGAACTAGAACGGAAAATACGGGACCTGGGAATAATGGCGTGTCCTGTGGAATTTCTTGTCAAAAATATACAAAAAGGGATTGAAAAGGTTTTAAAAATGTCCTAAAGTACGTAAGCAATTGTGTATGTTTTTCTGGTAATGTATGATATGATATGAATTGGGGTTAATCATAATATTATAAAACATTCTAAACCGAATGTTTTTCTCACATTTAAATTTAGTTCATTGTTAAAGTTAGGTGATTATCAAAATTAAACTAGATTTTATAGTTGCTAAAATGTAATAACATCCCCATATGTAACTTGAAACTGTTTTTGTACCATATGTGATTGCTTGGTTTGTTTAAATCGAATCTGTTACAACGACGTTCTATGTATAAGTAAAGACAAAATTTTGTTATGTTCTGGTGTTTCTATTCGGAACACTTCTCTTGATTTAAAAAAAAAAAAAAAAACAATTTTATTCTGCTTTGTATGGTCTTATTCACGATTTTGTTAACAACAGAACATGTGTCAAAAGGTCGCGTATTTATGGTTGTCTTCATCGTTACAAATAGTTGTTGGATTGCCGATTTCTGTCATTGTTACGATTATCCTTCCATTGTTACATCTATTCTCTTTTTTTTAAAGAATCTTCTTTTGTCGTAAATAGACAGTTCGTACTATTTGCCGTCAATCTAGTTTACTCAAAACTATATTACTCAAAATATTATTTTATTTTATTAACCTTTTCTTTGTAGCTGTACATAATTTTACTACACATGAACTGTTGTGTTGTACACGCAAACATATTACGATAAAACATAAAAATCAAACACAAACTGTGGAATTAATTTGCCTTTTTGGGGTAAAAATATTCTTTCTTTAGTCTTCATTGTATTTGTGAATCGTTTAGAGTTATTATCTGGTTGGACTTATACTAGTTAACTCACTATGTTATGCACAGATTAGTCAAGGAGTAAGCAGAACTAGTATGATTTCCCGCACACTTCTCTTACTTCTAAAAAATGAAGGCCGTCATATTGCTAATCGTTCAAATAGTTGCATTTGATGAATGGGGCTACTGTGATCACGTGTTAAGTAGCGCATTCCAAACTAAAGCAGGTTTATGGCAGTGAAATGATGTACTTCTGTGTACTACAACATATTGTTACTGTTGTTTCGAGGGTGTCTTATTAGACAAACGTACCACGGATGACCAATATCTCAACGGCGGCCCTTGATGCTTCGTATCAATGGTTCCTTGTTCAAGCCCTGTCGATAATGGGGGTGGGGGAGAGGGTGGGGGATGAGAAAGGGTCAATCGAACACTTGGTCTAATAGGAACTTAATGAAAAGATCAATGCTCATTGTGATATCACGATAGGAGCAGCAAGTCTGTGATTTAGGTATTCTACGAAGAATTAAGCTGCCAATAACTGCGACCTCGTTTATCAAGACATGAAAGGTAAACAAATGTTACGCGAAATAATTTTCTAATATTCACTTTCCTCAACCTAAATTATATTTGTAGTTTTAAAAAACATTAACAATGCTATAGATTCGACCATTTTTAAAGTTAAACAACAAATGATTGTTTAATAGAAATGTGTGATGTCTACAAATCCTGTTTCATAAGCTTTGAAGAACATCGATCATTGAAGCTCTAAGATTTTTCAAGAAGTAAGAGTAAGAGTGTTTTATCTGACTAATAAGTACCGCACAATGCATTAATACTAAGCGGATTTTCTATCATAACTTGAAAGCTGGCCGTGTGTCTTTCATGTTTAGTGACTAAAGAGTGTGTGGAACAGAATTTACCTCTTGCGGGCCTGGTAATATTAAGATTTTGTATGATATCTTTTTTGAAGAACGGATAGGTCAACGTTTAAAAAATATTTAGAGTGCGTCGGGATTGAAATTAAGTTAAAGTAAAGTGTCTTGAATCGTTTTAATTGAAAGTGGTAAATTTGCACACAGTTATTGTATGGGACACATATAACCCGAGACTTTAACCGTAGTCGCAAAATAATTATATTTATCTAAAGCATGTTTAATATAAATCGAATACTGTCTAGACAGGAATATCATGAAATATTGTACTTCCTACTAAGGCATATAACAAGTTATACAAGAGACGTCTAAACGGAAATTGCGTGTGTGTTTGTGAGTTTGTCAACGAGAAGGATTCAAATTATCTCAAGAAATAATATTGGCCTTCCTCCCGGGAGAAATAGTTACAACGTTGTGAAATGTTTATATGTAAATCCTATATTCACAAGGCAGAAATTATGTGTGCACATTTTTGACCCCTAACATACCATATATGATATGATATGATTATAGTATAATAAATATAATATAAGAAAGAGAATAGAATGTAAGATAATAGTAATATAGATAAGAGAAGAGAATAGAGATAATAATATATAAGAGAATATATATATAAGAATAGATAATAGATAATAATTAATATAATATAATATAATAAATATAATATAATAATAGAATATAATATATAATATAATATAATATAATATAATATAATATAATAAATATAATATAATATAATATAATATAATATAATATAATATAATATAATATAATATAATATATAAAGAATCTGATACGAGTGTTCATTATATACTGAAAATATTAAACGAGATGGATAAAATGAAACGAAAGGAGGCTCTGCCAAGTTCGTATCATTTTAGACAACGAGTTTAATATTTTCAGTATCTAATGAAAACGAATATTATATTCTATTTATAACATAATCAAAACATCGGTTTCTTATGTTTACAATGCATCATCTTTTTAAAGTATGAACAGTCGGCCTTGACATATGTAATTCGGTTTGGAAGACCCGCACAAAAATAGTTCCACTCTTTACTAGACCATTTTCCATAACAAAGGAACAGATTCATTCATAACATGACTAAAATGTTGTTGTTTTTTAATAATTAAAATGAAATTGTCCAACAAAATGCATAAGACGGCGACAACAAAGTGATCAAGAAATAGCATATACACTACACATACTATTTGACGTCACACTACGATTATGACATCACACTACGATAACTTATGGAAGGGGATATCCGCCAATATTTAAATTCTAATTTGCAAATAGCAACACTGCATATGCTTAAATTTGCTATTTGTTTGCACAAACACGTTTGTTTTTTACATGTATCTAATTCACATTTCTCGTATACAATTTGGAAATTACAAATCTCAAGTCACAATTATCAAGTCACAAATGTTATGTACGCTTACAATTTACAAGTTACAAATCTCAAAGTACACAATTCTCAAGTCACAAATCACTAATGTACAAGTTAAGAATATGCATCATTCAGACGCTAGGTGGCGGTACCACATAAATATAGACGTCACTAAGCTTAAAATAGAACAGAAAATCATAAGTTAAAAATAGAACGGAATCATAAATGATTCTTCAAGGGAGATACAATAGAAAACAGCCAACGTTTTTTGGCGTCAAATTGAACGCGTTTTCTTTTGCAAAAAGTAGTTATTCATGTATATATTAGAATTCTGGAAGTAATTTTACCATATAAGTCTTTGTTTTCTTAAAACTACATTCAATCCAATTAAATATACATATCGGACATTTCCACAAGAACATACTCTCTCATTCACATTCGGATTTGTATACAATCCATAGGAAATAATCTATTTCAACAGGAGTACTTGATGTAGTGAGAATGCTTTCCCACGAGGCAGGTGCCTATGTAGCTCAGTTGCTAGAGCACCTACCTCAAGAGCAGGGCGTCCTGGATTCGAACCCCGCCCTCGGTACTGGGATTTTTACAACCTTTTCTTAGTGGAGTCAGAATTTATTCATCAGAACACCATGTGGAGCAGGAACGTGCTAGGTACTGGTGGTTCTGTCCAGTTGATACCTGGTTAAAAATAAGGAAGGTTAAAAGCTCTCTGCCAGGTAGGCCAGGTGGTAGAGCACCTGATTACGGAGGGGGTCATGGGTTCGAACTCAATACTGTGTACCGTTAAAGGAATTTTGTCAGCTCGGATCACTTCGGTTCAATCAGGATATATGCAGTTAATTGAAAGAGGGTGACCCATAGAGGTTGACAGGGGTGGGGGCGGGGATGAAGGGGCTGTTAGACGTGTAAATATGGACCAATTTTTATTGGTGCATGTCTACAGTACATGTCACGAATGATTATAAATGCATGTATCACGCATTTTTTCTTCTCGTGCCACTTACACTGAATTATCACTTGATCTTCTATAAACACATAGGCCTATATATACGTAGTCATATCATGATCAGCAGTTAAGTACAGAATAATATCCCGAAAATTGTATAGCACAGATAAATAATACATGTGTCTGATTCTGTAGGTAAGAAACTCACAACTTGAAAGTCCACTCGAACGCGGACAAGTTCAAGCGATCTATTTATAGATGGACATTCCCGTGTCAGAAGCACCCCCTTGCGTCCTAATGTTTAACTGGTGTTATGCGGTGTACATTTTACATTAGAGGTTTGCGCCTCTAGATTAGTCACTTGTAAATTAGATTCAAGAAATGTAAAATGTTATCGTGATTTTCGCCCCGCGATTTGTAACTTGTAAATTGTATATGCAGGAAATTTGAAATTGTTCAAATGTTATGTTGAAATGTGATTTTGTTTTGTGATATTTAAAAGGAAGGATGTAATTATATAGCGGTATTTACCATGCGCTGTGTTGCAATTTACAAATTGACATTTGAAGAGACAAATCCGAGTATTGAAAGTTAGAAATAGTAATTAAAATATTGGCGGATATCCCCTTCCGTAATAACTAACTAGTGTGTTACCAAAAATAGCGCATGAGTGTTACCTTACGCTCACGCGGTATGTAGTGTGATACACTGACTGATAACGGTTACTAGGGTACGAAGCGAACCACTCCAAGGCTACACCGGAAATACCGAAACCTAATCTTAAGGGTTCAATAAGTGTCTTGTGGTCCAAAATATCGAAGGATGCTGATACGTCGAGCAAAGTCGAAACAGCCGCATCACCCAGATCCAATGATTTTAATCAGAATGAACGCGAAGGAGTGCCGTTTCAGTCAAACGAAACTTGGTGTACGCATTCAGATATGGTTCAGAGAGTGTAAAAACAAAGAAACAAACAAACAAACCAACAACAAAAACACAACAGAACAAACAAAAAAAAACGTTATATACACGGCAAGTAAAAACACGTGAAATAGTGGAATAAACGATTCAACACACTCAATATTTAATAGTTATAGATGTATCCCTTGGTTCATTGGTAAATTGTATAACCGCGAACTTTTTATTTAGTATGGAACAAAACAACGATTTACATTTCTTGACAAACATATCAAAAGAATTAAGAACGGAGAATGTTACTTATCTTGGCTCTGCATTGTACACTGGTCTCATAATTATTATTATTATTATTATTATTATTATATTATTATTATTATTACCTTTCTACAGTAGTATAATTATTAGTTCCTCCATTCTTTAAAGATTCACATATAAGAGTTATATGAAACAAAATATAGAGATTTATACATGTAGACTTACAAAATATGATTTCTCAAGCATGAAAAGCGATGTTAAGTCGGTCAAAGGATGGTACATGCATGTATTTCACAGTTTAACAGAGTACGTAAATGCAATTTTCAGAATTGAGGCAGATTGTTTTCAATGGTAAGGTTTTGCTCGGCAATTATGAGCTGTTCATGTAAAATCAATATCGTATTTACTTGAATATATAAACGGTAAAATCGCTATAAACTGTTAGCTTAAATAATGTTCATAATTACATATCTATCGCAAGTTGAATCTATAAAAATCTTTATTAGATGCCTGTGCGTGTTATCAGCCATTTTCCTCTGTATTTTTACAGTCTGATACAACATTCCGTACCAATCTAAGTCTTTTGTATCTTTCTATGCAATCCGTACCAATCTTCTTAAGCGCGTGTGTGTTTAAACGAGAACTATTTTACTTTTATAGAGATCTACGAACGCATCCGAGCCTTACCGACACTAAAAATAAATGTACAATAACATTGCATTGCGGTCCGAATAACTATCACACACAATAAAATTCCTCAATAATTCAAGAATCAAAATTCATCTTAAATCTACATGCAAATATGACATCATTCCAGAAGTTGAACACAGAGTCACGAGTTTCAATCATTTCCCAAACTTGATGTTCCAAATTATTGTGTTCGCTATGAATGTTCCACCTCGAGACAAATTCTGCAAAGCTGTTACTCGTTGAATTGTTATTTTATTCAATCAAGCACCAGTCTACAAACCCGTTTCGAAGCGAAGGAGAATCTAAAAAGTGTTTCCTAGTGAAACAATTGGCACATTCAAATCAACGCGGCAATCTGATCACCTCGGCCTTTATGCTATGCAAGAGACCTCTGACATAATAAGGCGCCATCTTGGATCTACTTTGTGTGTCTTAGTTTTAATACTGGGTATTTAATGTTGACTTTTCAATTTTCCGTAAATCATATAGATTGTATTGATAAAAAAAAATCGTTGTTATTGCAAGATATACTCAACTAAATGATATATATATAATTTGTTACTTTCTCGCGAACGGACACTGTTTCATAACTCAGGCGACGCACTTTGGTGTATTCTAGAGCTATGTACGAGGTGTACTTTACGAACCATACGGAAATACCCGAAGTTTTACGATTGATCAACGCGGTCGTTCGACACATGATCTTACACATATCTCTACGCGTGTTCTTCAAACGTGTAGTTAGTACATAAAAATAGTTCTCGGACTTTTGTTCGTTTTACAGGGACTGGTTTAATATGGTCGTAAAAAAGTCTAAAAATGTTATTTTATTTCTTTGTATTAATGCTGTAGCATATAATAAATACAATATCAGCTGACTGGCAGTAATCGTCTCTATAGGACCCCATCTGGCGGCAATTTGGTATCTGTCTGGAGGCACAGCAAACAGTAATTCCCTTACGGGTGATCTTTTACACACCCAAAGATCAAACGGGATCAATCATATGGCAGCGCCCACTCTTAAACTCACCTTGATGGCAAAAGTATTGAAAACAGGCCACCGAATGGACTGTCAGCTCTTTACAACCAACGGTGCGGTTGGCATGTGCACATTAATTTGCATCACAGTTTATATCTTAATGACATCACAAGGCTTCTTACCGGTCAGTCGGTAACTTCACCATTAAAAAACGTCGCGACCGCGGGCAGCCGACCACCCCACTCAGGCGAACGTGCACCATCAAACCGTATCTCCTGAACATACTGGTGGCTGAATAAACGGTCTGCTATTGTTCGATCGATGAAATCTATTTACAATGGCCTGATCTCTGTGTATCTCAACACGGTTCCGCCTTACCTCGGTCTTGTTTTTCGCAAGCAGTAGGGAGATTGCAGGGATAAATTCATGCATTGTATCTACCCGTAGAAATATAGGTTGTCCTAGCGGCCTTTCTTTATACATCCTTTCTAGGGCCCCGAACCTCTTCGCCTGTTTTTTTTCACTAGGTTTCAGCGACCTTGAACAGGCTCGCAACATAGTCTGGTAAAATTCATTTACGGCTAAAACATTGAATTTCGGTCATAGAATACGCCTTAAAGCAGGTAAATATATTTGCCCAATGGCCTGATGTTTGAAGCCAGCATCGGATCACATCTTAATAGACCTTGGCGTTCTTGGTAATTTGTAAAGCCCCAAGGCCTCTCCTATAGCTCATAGGGATGTAATATATAAGTCATTACTTTGGAGCCATTTGCAAGATATTCGAGTAACCCAACCTGTCTCTTACTTTCAGGCTTAGGCAGATTTTAATCAACAAAACTAAAATAATATGAAAGTTATGAAGGTAAAGAAGGTGCAATTGAAAATCTAAAGAATTTGAAAAGAAAACACACATCTGGTGAGTTTTGTACCTTTATGTAGACGTGTATGCCAAATTTTAATAAAATTCTCCTTAGACTTTGAATATACCGGGTAACGAATCTGTTATCAAATATAGCACAAATCAAAACACATTTTAAAATAATTCACGAAATAAAACTTAAATATTACATATGTTTCCTTCCATATCTGTTAGAGTGAGGCAGGAATACTTGCCAAAGTGGAAAAAGAGAGAAAAAAAGTTGACAATGCTCGCCCATACCGGGATTCGAACCACTTACACCAAGTTTAAAGCACTTCAAACAATAACAACAACAAAACAAAACTCTTACCTGACAAGCCTATAAGTTAACATCTTTGTTTCTTTTACACAAAAACACACTGCGCTTGCCAGGAGGTTACCGTTACCGTCATTTTCTACATATAATACATATTATGCATGTTGATACATCGCGAATGTACATTTCTCTTAACAGTGTTTCATTTAACCATATACGAATCTATATCAATCATTATTTGCCACATTTGACTTAATCCTAAGGCAATGAATGACTAATGCGCATTCAGAGAGATCCTTTAACCTACTTAGATGCGAGTTCTAGGCGAGGGTGAATCGTTTATCTGAAGTTTTAAGCTAACTACCGGAAGTAAGGTAATAACTTTACAACCAGATATTAAAAGAGAGCGAGAACAGTAGACGACATGTCAACCACTGCAATGAAGTACTCATACGGAACAAAGGTTTTAAATACAGTTCACTTTATACTACCAAACTCGGCTTAAAGTGCAATGGGGTGACACATGCAGCGATGCTTGGTTGTTGCCCTTATACTGCTAAAATGCTTAAATACCTAAATTGTTTGGCTTCGAACCGTTACTAGAGACGAATTTCTTCGTGCCCATCTTAACCAGATCTTCATCTTTTAAAGAGTATAGCAAGAAAGCAATCTTATTTTTCGTGAGAATAATCGAAGGCCTAACAAACCGACCGCCAGGGCGAAATCTGCTATAGCTAAGTCTACACCCTTAAACGTTTGGATGGAGTGGCGCTGACGGCAAAGTGCATACTCGATATAGTAAACACGCTTTTTAGCCCAGGCCGCCGATGCTGCCCGGAGCTGTTCCATAGCAACAACGTGTCATCGACACTCTTCCTTCGATGCATTTAAGCCTAGAGAACAAGTGAGTATCTGCCTGAAAACGCGTTTGCTATTGCCCCTCATAAGAGAATTGCTACGCCGAAGATTTTTATGGTTTAAACTATATAACTTCAATATGAAGGTGGAATGTTGCCTTGTTTTTTCAATACATATCTGGTCGCATGAGCTGCTTGACATTACTCCCATGCCAAACGTTTGAGAAGTATAGTCAAATTTGGGGCATGCATCAGGCACAAAAAGAGAGGCTCAGCCGACCAGTCCAAATCCATTTGACAGTCCAGCGGCCACAGCGCTATAGTAGAAAGCCTTCACGATTTCGTCCCCGTTGGGTTCTGCAGTTGACATTATTCCATATTTTGGGGATTCAAGGTAATGGACACCACATGCGTTGTTCTAACTCAACAATCGGCCGAGCAGTAGGAGGAGTTATGCTAAAAGCACTTGAGCTAGCAATTCCTTGGGGTGCCGCCCCGACGACCACACCAAAAGCTATGGCGCCAGAAGCAAGACCTAGAACATACCCGCTTTGTGGAGACGAGCTCTCTCCTAAAGACGCTGACGGCATGTCTACTAAAGTGTCGTTATTTCTTGATCTACAGAGGCAGGTTGCGAAGGGGTTTCTTCTTTTTATTCTAGCTGTCATTTTAGTTGCCGGAGCTCCTTGAGGTCCTGTTACGCATTCCCCTTCTCAACCTGGCATCAAACCTGGTATAATGCTTTCTGATATTTTTATCGCTTAGCTCCTCGATTTGATCGGCTGATAGGGTGGCTTTTCTGAGATATTGAGCCTGCCCTCCAGCGGCACGGGCAACTATAATTGGTCTCAGACAACGAATCATCCATCCCGTCCAGAATTCCGTCTATTATTTCGTAACAATTCTTTCCAATGCTATTTCAACACACCGACATACTTAAATAGTAAAAGTCGACAGCAGAGCACAACATTGAAAGCGCAAAACGCAGACACCGAAAATGTCCGTAGAATATAACAATATGCTGACACGAAAAGTGTCAGCAGAGCGGAACAAAATGCAGACACGAAAAGTGTCAACAGAACGCAACAAAGCGCAGAAGCTGAAAGTGTCAGCCTCATTGAATCTTAGGTAATAGTTTAGCTTGGTTGACCTGTTTTCAGAAGCAGTTTTGTATGTTTTGTCCGTGCTAGCTTTTCCCGGACCATGGGCTGTTCAGTAGCTGGAAAAAGTATCAATCTATAGAACGCTACATCTTGGAACGAATAGAAAATCTAGAAGAAGGGAGGTCTGCACGGCTAGAAGCAGCTTCAACCAACAAGAAGACACTCAGATACCTAAAGAAGAATTCGTGAAAGAATAAGTAAGATTATAAATGACTACACGGCGCTTGCTGAGCGAATCCGAACTTTGTTCTGGGAGCAGGGGATCACAGTCGTTTCGATCTTGACCGCCATCGAGATGACAGTCAGCTTTTGTTGTATTGATCACCGGAAGTGGAGATACACCATCTGCTTTCACCTCTCTAATGCCAACGGACAAATAATGGATCAAGGTTAAAATGTTTAATCTCTCAAAAGCCTATTTGGAAAGTTGGCAGGAAAATCCCGCTGCCGCTCTTCCAGGAATTATTGGATTGCTGATTAATAATAGGCCCTCTGCCCCAGGGATTTCGGATTCGTCGGGGACGATAAGGTTAAGTCTCAATGCGATGGATAAACGCTCCCAATGATGTTTGTCCTCATTAAGATGACCCTCTGTTACAGATTTTTCGTCTAAGCTGGGTGAGGCGGCTAAGACTTCTTGAGATTAACAGACACTCCCAGAGAGGTTTGTACCAGAACCCCCCATGTTCTATACAACTATTATGTTTAATATGACTACCAATTTTTGCATGTGTTCATCTTTTTAGCTTCGCCATTTACACAAATAATTATGCATATCTATTTTTCATTGCAATTCTAATGACAACATACACGACTGCCAATTTAGCTAAATCTCTATTTGTCATCAATGCCAAATTAAAAACCGATATTACGCTAATCAGTTTTAACATTTCCTTTATTTAATAACATCGTCAGTTTTCAAAATAAAAAATAAGCCTTGCCGCCGACATATTTGACCGTCAAAAATATATGAAAACTTGAAACAATATTTGTTCTCTAAATGAGCACATTTTGTTTTAAATTATTTAACATGCATTTGTCTATATATAATGATTGCTGTTTAGAATGTGTGTTACTCTGCATTGTATCTTTGTATATTGGTGGGTAAATAACTGTCCATCACATAATTTTTCATTATATTTTGCGGCTGACATGTGTCGCGTCTCAATCACAAAACTTCACGATTCACGGGTCAATATATTTACAAGGTCGCACTGACATGCGACAGTGAAGAAAATAATAGTCAGGAAAATCTCGTCTGAAGAAGTGTACACAAAAAAGCAACAATGCCTCGCTGTTTCCCTTGGCGGTAAATATTTCTTTCATGGTAGTGCGGTTGTCTATATATAGACAAAAACATAACATGTAGCTGTCTCCAATGCCGTTACCAGAAGGATGCAACGACTATATACCGTCGGCACTAATTTTTGTCTTTAATGTACAATGATATATATATAGACAAAACATTACATGTAGCTGTCTCCGATGCCGGTAACAGAATGATGCAAAGACTACATACCGTCTGCATTTTTTTTGTCTTTGAATTCTTTATCTATTTAAAGAAAACTTTTTTGATTAACTTGTGCCAGAATAGTTGTACAATTACGTATTTACCTAGCATGTAAGTCTTATTGGTAAAACAATATGAACCATTATCAGACTAATATATTAGTTGTTTAGCCATTTTGTCGATACGTTTGTTTATACTGTGAACAAATTATTGCATGCGCAGTTATATTGTTTGTACATTGTTACTATTCTTTCATAACACTCCGAGTTCTTGCCCGCACGAACAATCATGAGTTTTATATCTGTCCATGTTTTAATCAGATCTTTCTTAAGTCACTGTACAAAGTCTAATTATCTATATGACATGATGGCCATGTATTGAAATTGACAACATTACATCCCATTTTTGAATCAAGTCATTTCATCAAAGTTCATACACATTGTATAATGCATAATCTGTCAAAGTGTTGTTTTTTTTCCATAAAACAAAGAAAAACAACCATCTTGGCATACCACAGTTTAAATATCATACGAATATACTAAATAAATGTCTTGTGTGAGATGTTGATATCAGTGTAAGATATGTTCACCTGAAACACTCTAGAAGCAAGTACTTCTTTGCGGAACTGATAGCAAGTAAGTTATTTTAAGGATAGCAGCTGTAAAAATAGGAGGAAACAACCGTTCTTAAGGACTTCCGGTAAATTATGATAAGCTATAATAATGCCTTGATAACGCCTTGATAAGAAAACAAATGCATAACTACACATGCGAGAATAACAACGTGAAATATTATTTGACAGAATAGATAAGAAGAAATTCGATGCTTTCATTTATGTAGACGACAATTGTGCAGTTTGACACTGTCATGTAGACGTAGGTACGAGTGAGATTGAATTTTCCTGTACTAAATGCGATTTTAAATTGCTACAATAAACACACACAAATGCAAGTACACGCAGAACCGCACGAACTTACACAAACATCCACCCCCACACATACATGTACCCACATGATCGCGCGTCCACATCGACGCTATGTAAACCTAATTGGCTTGAATTACTTATATTTCCTTCGTATATTCAATGTATATACAATGCTTTAGACAATTCAACACCTGTTACCATACACTGTACGAGGGTCAATTAAAGATCTAACTATTTTACGTCAAAGGCTGCTATATCTTTAAATACCAATTACTTGTACATACATGTTTATAACCAATGTTAGTTGGTCGTCAAGGTGAAGAAGTGTACCATGCAGGTACTCTTTTGATGCATTTTTTTCTCATACAGTTTTATCTATAAAATGTGAAATATTTTTTTAAAACTTAGCTGATTTGCGCACAAGCTGACGTGATTCATCTTTAGCCATTTTATGTAAATATCGATATTCGATCCAGGTTTTTGCAAGCTACTGTTAAACATGAACAATAATTTTATGAATTGCTTTTAAGAATTAAGTAACGTCATATATTATATCAGCCCCCTCTATTTGTATAGTATGTAATCATTTGAAATCTATGTAACTCTGTGAAAAAAATACTTTTAGCACATACGCACATGTAAATGAGCAATGTTTTAAGCGGACAATATGTGTCGTAAACATGAATTTTTAACCTCATAAACGAGTTCAATGAGTCCAGTAGGGTAATTTTTTGAAGGACCATCATACTGCGATTCAGTTGTTAACATGTATAATATGCGTTTCGAAAGTGAAAACTAAATTTTTATTTAAACTTACACTAACGTTTTACAGATCATTTAACTAAATACACAAAGTCATAAATGTCCTTAGCGCAAGACTACCCTAACCCAACTATAAAATGTTATTAAAGAGACACATCTACATGTTTCAAAGTTTCAAAGTTTATTCAAAGCAAACCAGAAGGTCATACGACTCATGTGGTGTCAAAAGCATGGCGGCAATACATGTTTAAGCAACAGATAAATAGGTAAATAGCATTTAACATAATATATCGGAACATTTTAAAATTTCAAATATATATATGTACGTGTTAATATATTATCTAATATTGGTACATGTAGTTGTTAATTTAATGGAAGGTTTGTCCGCCAATATTTGGGATTTCGAGATGTACACCATTTAGCGGGCCATTGTTTTCTTCTCATCGTGTATCATTGTTCTAGTTATAATGAATCCAGAAACTAAAAAAAAATGTCTGTATTTGTTATGAAAATATACTAAAACAAGATATATAAAACATGAGGGTTAATCTTGTAAAAAAAATAAATGTTCACTGGAATAGTAGAAGAATGATGATCGGGTAAGCATTTTCTACTTTACCGTTTCTGAACTTAAACAGGGTGACACATATTTTAGTCGAAACTTTAAAGTTTTTAAGAAAGGCTTGCAACAAATAAATTCTGAAGTTAAATTGCGCTGCGTCACGACAGTGAACAACTACATGCCACTTTTGATATCAACCCTCGTGTTACATTAAAGAGCCGCATGTGTATGGATGATAGAAAGACAGCTGGTGTAAGGATATCACATATTTAATGGTGAATCTATTGTCCACAATATTAAAACACTTTCCATCAGAAGACCACATTAAATATAACATTATATGAGCATGCCTGTCCGTCCTTGCTCCAGTTTATATACTAAAACGAGTACATCACAAGCCGGATATGTATGCATGGTCCTGGATTCTGGGAAAAATCCCCTATTTCTCATTACCATTTGACAACTTGGGCGAGACTTTACATACATTAAAATCAGTTTTAGTATAATATGGTTAAATTATTCCCCTTCATATGTGACGGGTAACATTTTTGCCAATTCCATTGTTCCTGTCCATATCAGTCACCATTGTTTATTTCCTCAAGGCACGAGCTTCAAAGATTTGATTTACATGTAGCTGTATTATACCCTTAAGCTTTCAATGAAACTTCTGTCACGTGTTTAAATAACTTGTTTAACAGACTTAAAGTAATCTAGACTCTTAAGTTCACTATTTACATATGTATTATACGTTTGTTACAAGCAACATATAGATGTGTTACATCAACTGACTACAGCCACTAGGTATTATAATGTTAAAACAAATATTTTGAAGCCTCGTTGCCGAAACCATGTTTGAGATGAATTCTTATATTTAACTGACAAATAATATAACAAAGGCGTTCTTAATTTTCTATTTTTTTTGTTCAAATCATTAAAATGAATTTATATTTCTCGTTTTATTTAACAAATGATTCCTGAAGTTTTAAAGTTCATCGGTTGATGTAACGTGTTGGGCTGGTTAAAGTATCGTGGAGTCCGAATGGGTAATGGCATTATTTTGACGTCATGTTTACGTCCATTCATGAAAACAGTCAATAATAAAATAAGTCCCACCCATATAGTCAATCAGCAAAAAAGGAATGGAACCGCGCGCTGTCTACGTCACACTGTATTTCATCGAGAAATTAATGTAATGTTTCATGTATAGTTCAATGCAGCAGTAAACCCTGGAAATGTAAATATTATTTCATGACTGTATACGATTTCAATAACATATTAAAAAAAAACAATTTTCGCTTGATTGCATGGTGGATACGCATTTATTTGATGGACTTTAAAACGAACTGCACAAATCTAATTGTACACTATTGGAGTCACACGGGAATTATGCAGTTTTGTGATGCGGATAAAAGCGCTAACACCAGAAATCAGATTTTACTATCTCATTTGGAATTTTTAGGTTGCCGAGGCTATTATCTAATGTACATATGTTGATATTTTATTTTATTACTAGATATTATGTATATATAGGTTTATTGTATCTGTTTTAACTCCCGATGCAGATATTTACTTTCAGTTGTTTCACTTTGGTGGAATGCCTGAGCGCTCAAAAAGTAATCTCCTTTGCCATACCTATTGATGTTTTTTACCAGGATGATAAGAGCCAGTTTTAAAATTACAAATGATAGAATTCCGTGATCTAGCATTTATTAAGATTGAGAACATAAAACACTGAACGATTTTCAAGAACTTCATCTAGGAACAGATGTTTGCTATGTATAAAGAGACATTGAAATGTCTTAATTATTGTTTTAGCCGTATACACATTTTAGACAGAAATACCAGTATATACACGTTGTATAAAAATGTGTTTGCATTCAAAAGACAAGACATATTATATCCTCCTGCCTTTTAATCAAGAAGCACTTAGTAAGAAGACATAAGCGTTATATACTAAGTTCATTCTCTAATGTGTTTTCTTTATTCTTTTTATGAACTTCAATAAAAGCTTACATATTGTCAATTTGCTCCATATTAACCGATACATTTGTAAATGTCTATATCGATGATTACATTAGTCAATCTTATAAAATATGTTCTGTTCTGTTCTGTCTCATCTCTGTGTTTTTGTCACATTTATACTTACCCTGCTTGCCTTTGTCTAGAGAAAGATTTAGTTTAAATATCTGTGGAAATTTTGATAGGACCTTTTCTTATTTACCTATTCTTTAGTTTTTCTAAGTGCATTGCATTATGCACGTCTTATTTCTTTTCCTGCTCTGAATTTCGTTCGTCGGCTTGCAGAGTTAATAGAATAAAACGTTTCTTAGTCGTTGTTTTAAAGGCCTGAAATGTGTGGTAACTGTAACAATCTTACATTACTTCTTGAATTATTTATAATCCAGCTCCTGATAGCAAGGCTTGTAGGGTTCTTTAGTTTAAACGGCTGGTATTTTTGGACATGTATCGTTATCCCTTATAGTTAAGATTTTACTATTCATCGACAAATGCTTGTGAATGCCTTCTTCAGGGAATAAATTGTACATGCATCCCTTTCAAAAAAATAAATGGACATTATTGTGTTAATAAAATATGTTTTAAAACACATTTTATCACATAAATCTACCTTGAAATGACACATATAAATTAGATACATGCATATAGTCCCGAGCGGGGTGTCTAATCTTATTCGTCCTTGACTTATTGCGGTCCATATGGCCTGTTAATAACAAAGTCATACATTAAAAAAAGTAATTTCCACATGTAATAAAGGCCTGTAAACAGATATGTTTACAAAATAGTTTTAAAACACATTTATCACATAAATCTACCTTGAAATGACACATATAAATTAGATACATGCATATAGTCCCGAGCGGGGTGTCTAATCTTATTCGTCCTTGACTTATTGCGGTCCATATGGCCTGGTAATAACAAAGTCATGCATTAAAAAAGTAATTTCCACATGTTATAAGGCCTGTAAACAGATATGTTTACAAAAGAGAATTCAATTACATATATTATTCCTAATGCCACATTTTAAAGCCACCTCCGTTAAAGTTATTATAAGTTTAAATTAAGATAAAACTGATTCTAATACGAAAACACTTTACATCAATTATGTCCGTTTAAGAAGCAATTAAGTTTGAATAGAAAAGTTAATTAATGTTTTACCTAATTAAACATGCGCCTTGTTTAAACACTACAGTTTGTCTAATTAGAAAATACACTCCTGTAATTGCGAATATATATTCTTCAAAACAAAGGTAAGCATCTCGCGAAAATATGTAGTCGGTAAAAATATTCGGTATTAAGAAATATGGTGAAAACAAAAAGCGTCATCCAACTACTTGGGTCTTGATTTACCTTAATAGTTAATAAACGTCTGTTTAAACCGTTCAAAATGCCTACTACATATCCATGTACGTCTAGCAAAGCATTCATTTGTGGTATTCAAAACTAGTAAATGGCGGTAAGTACGTCTGCTTACATTACAAGACAGATCTATAGGTTTTCAATAAATAATGATTTTGACTTTTCATATGTTTCTGTAATGTATTTTAAACGTAACAAAGATTCTTGTTATATAAAGAACAACCTATTATTGTTCAATGATATACATGTACTTTTGCAACTGTTAGGTCGTTTTCTTTCAAATAGTAAAACCATGATAATAGTGATAATAGTGTACATTTATGATATATTTATATATATGTATGTCGTTAAGTGGTACAAAGCTTCTAAGGTTTGGTTGTTAAGTACTATTATTATATATATAATACAGATAAAGGAATGTATCTGCCCCATAAAAACTCATTTGAGGTCTTACATGTAATTGTCAGCTCCAACAAAAATCAAAGACTTAAAGAGTTAGCTTTTGTGGAAACTTTTAAATGACTATAACTTTTTCAGAACATGTCGATTTTGCATTCATCGTTCGGAAACATTGCAGGGTTAAAGGACTAGTAGATTTATATTATGTTTTACACGTTTAAGCTAATGTTGTGAAAAGCTTCGTATAATACGTCATAACTCATAATGTTATATTTTCAATTTAGTTACCATTCTCCTTTTAATGTTTCATATGGCATCAAGCTAGATTGTGCTATTCAGAAAAGTGGCTTATGAGTACAAACATCAAGATAAATCGGCCGCAGAAAACAGAAGATATAAATATTATTTTTGCGATCGGAAAAGTGTAAAGAACTATGAAATGTATCTTCTGATGCCATTTAAACATTCGATAGACGCTTCATTGTCCCGTCAAAATTACTTGGAAGCTTGCACACGTTTTGTTAAGGATAACGCAAACCTAGAGGATTTTTTTTTGTGTTAAGTATCATTGAAGAGTTAACAATCATATCAAGAATATCAAACAATCTTCAAAAATTAACATTGTTTTCCTCTATACATGCAAACAATTTTATACACACTTGAACAATATGTTTTCCCATTATATCAAGCGGGGTTATGTTTCCTTTAGATTGATTTCGTCACAATGTGACAACGTTGGAATGTAAATAGAATGCTCTGTATAAATCAAGAAATGTTCCGCTAGAAGACAATATGTTTACAAGTATTTGTTTTGTTTTGTTTTCTGTTGTTGTTGTTTTTTTTTTTTTTTTTTTGTGTGTGTGTGTGTGTGTGTTTTTCAGGAACTTGTATAATTTACGACGAAATAAATTGTTTTGTCTATTAAAATATTTTTCTTGTCATTTTCATTCAGATTTCCACGATGCTAACGTATGTCGACCGTCTTAAAATTGGTGGTCCGTAGCCTTTTATTGCACGTTAATATCCATTATCTCCACCTACGAGTCAATATGAAAACAAGTGAACATGGTAGAGGCCAGGGCAAGGGTTATCAAAATCATTCAGTACTAACAGTCGTTGCATTTGACAAACGAAAGATTAAAATATCATTTAACAATTAAATTTTGACTGCATCATGCTGATTATAGAGGCGTGCAGTCATGTTTATAATTTAACAAAAAAAAACCAATTGCAGACACAAAGCAAAACACAAACAAACAAAAACTAAATAAATAAAAGAACAAACTATAAAAAACAACAACAACAACAAAAACAGCTAAAAAACAAAACACTCACACATTACGGTGTGTTGGTAATTTCATGTCAAATTCTGGCTAGGTCTTGTCTCTCCTTCCCTTTTTTACTAAAAAATTCTTATCTGTATAGTGTAGTGTGAGAAGCTAGGCGATATGGTAGACACGCGTGGTGAAATATGACCATTTCTGTCTGGCCAGGGAAATGACTACACGACATGAAACCAATTTAGTGTACAAAATATGCACATTATTTATTGAGATTGCCAACATGCGATCTCTGATATGTCGAAAGGAACTAATTACTTACCGAAATCATTTAACCATGTAACTCGAAAATACCTAATTTAAAAAATAAGCAATTCCGATTGTGAAGCGAACAATGCGTACAGGTGTTACCCGGCCAAAAATCAGGGTTCTTTTACTGAACATTGTAACTCAGACGGTGCTTTAGAATCTTAAATATAACTTAATTGTTTTGACATCAGCGCTTCAGACTACATTTAGATAACGTTTTTACAGTCATATCGTGATACCTAAGCCACATACACCCGTTTTGTTGTAGATCATAGCATAACCTCATGTCACCGGACCTGGTAGCGCAATCGGTAGAGCGTCGGCTCAAGGTACGGGAGGCCCCGGGTTCGATCCCGGGCCGCGACATACTAAAGTCGTTAAAAATGGTTGTGGTATAGCTCCCTTGCTAACGCTCAAGCAAATATAAGGGTAGTTCCACGACTGGTTGGCCCGGTGTCAGGATAATGTGACTGAGTATGGTATCATACCATGTGTTCACGGCATGCTATACACAGTGAAGGCAGCACTATATCTCCGTCACCGTCTCCAGATAACTGAAATACTGTTGGTGGGACGATAAACCCAACAAACAAACAAACAAACATAACCTCATTACTAAATTGATTTTACATCGCTTGGCTTAGCACACAGGCTGTTGTTGTTTTAAAATATAACACAGCATCATTACTGCGCAATGGAAAAAAGATTGGCTGTGCCTAATTACCTAAACGGTTCTCTTTAGGAAGAGATAATCGGTTTGTATTAATGAGCCAACTTCTCCAGGTGCGATATGAACTATTCCTTCACAATAGCTTGTTACCTAATCGGTCATCTAGCATCAATCTGAATGCCATTTAAGAACAAAACACATTTTAATACATTAGTCAAGTTTACAATACAACATCGAAATCGCCTCCGTAGTTTTAAGCTCCATTTTGGGATGAAAACAATGAAAATCTAGAGGATAATAATTTAAGAAAGCCGGCTTAGATACGGTGTTAAAATTACAAATGTGCTGTTAGTATATTACATTAATATGTCGCCAGCGTTGATTAATTGATTTTCATTTTTTACCCTGCAAGACTTAATAGTCTCACCTTTCTCAGTGAAAAACAAATGTATGCCACGCGTTGGAAGGAAAATAAATAGTTAAATGTTACGCCATGTCTTTCAATTGCTTCCAAGTATAGCACAAACCAATTTATATTTTTAAAACTCAAATTATCCCACATAGTTTAAAACACTTCGTCTAAAAATATATAAATTTGCTGTTTGGCGGCTTTGCCTTTATTGTTAACAAGATGATAAAAATGGTGACACCTCTAATTGGACTGTACATGAGTTTAATATGAATTGTTTGTTGGCAAAAGAAACCAAGGAGAAGCAATATAATGAATTATATTCTTAACTCCTTTTAAAGGCACAGACGTAATTCACAAATAGTGTGTTTTTGCTGATTGTCATTCTGTTGCGGGGGTTTCCAACACATCTGTGTGTTGTTTGCAGTGTAAATGAATTACTTGTTGACTGACTAAATTATTTATAGAATATTATCACTTGAGGTAGGTAGTTTAATTTGTTAAACAGTTTGAGATAAAACGATTGTTTAAATTAACTATTTAAATACATAAAGGGGCCTGAAATATACAGTTACAAACTTACAGTTACGTTCATAGAGAACTATGTAAGAGCACTTTACATTAAAGTAAACGTACGCATTCAATTGGTAACTATGGTAAGTGGATTATTCTTGTGTTGCTTTTTAACACATTGCAGAGTCCACTTATGATCAGTTATATTGTAAATATGTAGCAATGTAAATAGTGTAAATAATTAAAAATAAATATTAGGTCAGATATAGAATTAGGAATTTTGCTTCTTTCCTAATTGTACTCAATTCGATTCTATTAGACCTTATCATATAAGTAAATAAAGAATGTATTAGACGATGGACGCAGTCCAAGTCAAATATTATATATTTTTTTAATTAAATGATAAGGTTTTTGTATTTTTTGTAATTTTACTAGGTATTTTTATTAATTGTGCAATTAAACAGTTGTATAAGATTACATCTATATAAATAGTTAGATATATTGGAAAATGAATATATCATTTATGATAATAGGTCTTTACACAAACTTGCTTTATATTCACTCAATACAGAAGATTACAAGTTAATACATGTTCTCTATCTCGGAATGTACTATTATATTGTATAATATATTTTTACTGAAAACTGTTTAAAGTTTTAATAAAACAAAATATCTGTTTAGATCCACGTGGCACATTTACTATTTATATGTTTATATGTTGCAAACAGGATGTACAATACTATATGTACAAATCTAAATAAAATTTCTGTTCTGTTCTGTTCTATGATCATTATGACACCGTCCAGCTTTTTGTTGGAGGAAGAATCCAGATAAATATATGAGTATAACCCCCGGCCGCACCTGGAAATCAGCTGGAAGACCTTCCCACTTTAAGTACTTCGCCCCTGAACGGGACTCGATCCCACGCGGAGAGAGGCTAAGCAGTCAGAGGAGTTAGAAATCGGTGATTCTACCACTACGCCACGGGTGCCCCCTTATTATTGTTTTGAAGTTTGTACAGACTTTAATTAATGTTTTTAGATGTATAAAGTCTACATTAGAATATTCCGTTAGGGAAAATACGACAAAAAGGAAATCACTATAGACAGGTACAATAATCCCAATAATTATTATTGTAGAGACAGGTGGTCGTAGTCGTTTCATCCAAACAAATACCAACCTAGCAATTTAGACGTTCTCGGCCTGATGTACGAGCTAGCATTATAAAGCTTGTTTTCTCCTAACAACTGTAATAACAAAACACAAATAGCTACATGTGGCTTAGTGGCCGTAATGATTACGTTATCCTGCTGTAATTAGGAATATGCACGTTCAACAACACATCATCGTTCTGATTATAACTTCTGTCGGTTATAAATGAATGGCATCAAAATGAACTATCCGAATGGATAGAGGTTTATGTTTTTTAATTTCCTACAGAAATCACACAACATATTATTACCATGTTCAACACTTTCTAACATGTTAGAAACAAGAAAAGATGATGCAGAGTATCAAAGTCGCCGGAATATAATGTAAAATAAAATGTTGAGCATGCAACAAAAGAAAATGTTTTCGCAATGTAGTTGCACATACGAGCCTTGACAATCTTATTCCGCGGACCAACATTTACAAACAATAAGTAATTAACAGAGCAACTTATTAAGTATTTTTACAGGTTCTGTTTTAATAAATAAATCATCATCCAAATCAATAATCAATAAAATATTTTTAGTACATAATAATTTACCCTTTATTACTCAAGAAATTTTCCCAAACTCTTGGTCTATGCCTGTCTCAATTGGCCATTTTCGGTCATTACAATGTTAATTTGTACCAATATTGCTTCGTATATATGCTCACTTACTTTGTATATATTGATGCAAAAAATACTTCAGTGAGTATTTAAGTTGCTATTACTGGTCATTAAATACTGGTAATTAAAAGGACACATATGTGAAATCATACAAAATGATTCCCTCTGTTATCCATAGTACACCACCTTCAGTTGGAAACTAACTGAACTAGGTATCTATATGTAAATTAATAATTGGCACAGTTTAAATAGTACCGCTTTACCAAGGTCACAATGGGTGGAGATTGCTCAACTACAGTACAATATGCATGGAATAAATATATGGAAGTTATGTAACCTGACTGCACTATCAAACACATCATACAAATATTATATTAATTTAAAGAAAATAATAGACGTGTAAGCAATAATATAAGTATGCATTACCAGAATCTTGTTTTGCTTTTATGTGTTCAATTGACAGAGGAGGAAAAAAATACATTGATTTACTCCGAGTTCACAAGAAAGCATTCAAAGGACTGTTTATGAAAACGTCAAGCATGAAACAGGGTGAGCTGCAGTGGGAGGAAAAAGCTGTTTCCGGGAAACTCCGAAAGGGTGGAGAAACTAGTGAGCAAACAGAAAGTAATATTTAAAACCTATTGATTAACGCACAGCATAATGATTTCATGTTGAAACACTTAGTTAACTGAGCGTGTTCAATATTAGTACATCACCAAATGTCATTGTTATACGCATTTATTTTTGCTGCATCGTTGCCGCATTTAACACGTTAATTACTTTAACTTTTTTTTAAGATATGCATATATTCGTTTGCGATACCAAGCACATGTTAAAAGGGACTAAGGCACAGGTCCTAACTAAAGGTTTGCTTTAATAAAGACGACACTTTATTATGTACACTTAAATAGATTTAACACGGCTGATATATGGATAGCTTACAGTATCATGTTCAACTAGGACAACGACTACGATTACATAAAATGTGTTTAAGAGTTTTTGGTTGCATTTAACATTTTACAAACTAGACAATGTATCTAGACATTTTCGTAAGTGTCTAAATAAATTTTCATTGCAACACATTTTATTTGTATCAACTTATTTATCGGCTTTCTTTACGGAAATATTAATATTTTAATAACAGTATGCATTAGTTTTGCTCAAGTTAACGTATTCCATCACGTCTTTATATATCAGCTAAATACGTATTCAATATGTAGACAAGTTTAAAAGATTGTTCGTATTTTAGTGTTTTATAACAAATCTCACAGGAAAAAGGTTCTAAACAATTATATAGCTAAACTAAACTTTAAAAAAATGTTTAGTAGCTTTGTAGATAGTCTTAGTCGCAAATGATATTTCTTCCCCCTTACACGACAAAGTTTTAAATATTTTAAATAGTAAGGGCATCACAGCGGTTATAATCTTGGAAAATGTATTACAAAGTATTATGAGCATTGCAAAATAGACCAACACTTGAACAGGCAAAGGAAAATGTATTAACATGCAAGCCAATGTAAAAGTAAGAACAAATCTGTGAAGAGTCATTAAAAAATGCAAACACGACAGGTACCGCCTTGGAAAGTTCGGTCGGCAATATAAACCGACTGGGTGTTGAAACGGTTTTACAGAGCTCTGATAAGTAATAAAACAATGAAGACGCAGAAAACTAGTACTATACGCCGACGTGTATGTATGTATGTATGTATGTATGTTTGTATGTGTGTGTTTGTGTGTGTCTTTGCGCGCGCGCGTGCGTGCATGTATGTATGTGTGTATGTATAAACATCTTCTATCTCATATGCGTAAAGAATGGAATATATATAAACACAACAATACAACAAAACCTCGAGACCCCCTTGAAAAACTATGCTGTATTTTATTCTATTTACCTAAGAACCTGTAAATTCCTTAATATTTTTTTACGATTTATAACATAATATTCACATTCTGAGGGAACATGTGCACAGGTTTGTTTCGACTGACATTCTCAGCAGATTAATGTACGTTTTCACCGTTAAATAAAATGCATGCATTCAACATAATTGTAGCCTTAACGTAACAGAACTATGTGTACTTATTATATTCTTGCGAATGTGCGTTCAAAAATCATATGTTTGGCTGGTCTGAATCATTAAGCCAGTTGCCGGAGCTAATTAGGGACCACGTAGTTAGCTTAACGCGTGCATCAACATAGATTAAACTAGGGGTATGTGTTCTATGCTTGCAATCGTGGATGCGTTGGTTCTTAAATACCGCAGTGCATTAGCCACGTGGAGCTTACATGTAGGCAAATAACAAAAATCAAGGCTAAATGCTTGAATACATGGTATATCCCGTGTTTCATCAAACATTGTGTGCATGTGTTTTACAGATATAAAATTTTGTAGTCGAAAAGATGAGTGCGTCTTTGGTAGCTTATTAAACCTGCAATGAGATATATAGAAATGCACTCGAAATATACGAAAAGTGACACATGTTTCAGATTTAATGCAAGTGAATATTATGATTTTCTTTTATAAAATGTTAACCCTTCTGAAATGTGCATATGCCAGGTGAAAAGTCAGAAAAAGCTTTAATTACCAAAGTATAATCTTTGTTTGTTTTAGTTTCACCCACCGACTTGATCAAACGGGCGTGCCAAACAATAAACCTTAAACTTTATTTCTATATTTCGTAAGTAGTGTAGTGATCTTAACATCAATTTTGACATCTTATGTGATAAGAATATATGACAAAGTGCTACATGTATGAGCATTGCAACATATATCAAAATTTGAAAAGGCACAGGACAAATGTATTCACATGCAAACAAAATGTAAAAGAATAAATCTGTGATGAGTCATTTAGTGAAAAGCCAACAGTTTGCCTTGGAAGGTCAGTCGGCAATAAGGACCGACTGGGGTGCTTAGACCGGTTTTAGAGAGCTCTAACCTCGTACTTCCTGATAAGTTTCTCAATTGCAAACAATAAAAAGAAAACCGAAAATGTCCAAGCGCTGACGATTTATTTGACCCGTTATAACGAAAGTTATGTGTCGTTAGATATATTATGGATGGTTAGATACATTACGGATGGTTAGTTACATTGCGGATGATTCGATACATTATGGATGGTTATATACATAACGGAGTGTTCGATATATTACGGATGGTTAGATATATAACATATGGTTATATACATTACGGATGATAAGATACTGAACAAATGATAAGATACATTACAGATGGTTAGATACATAACACATGGAAAGATGCATTACAAATGGTTAGATGCATTACGGGTGTTTAGATGCATAACAAATAACAAGATACATTACAGATGGTATGATACATAAAACAAGGTTAGATACATTACAGATGCTTAGATACATAACAAATGGTAAGACACGTTACGTTTCCTTGGATACATTACGGATGGTTAGAAACATTACAAATTATTATATATATGACTGATAGTTAGATACATATGGATGGTTAGATATATATTACGGATCGTAAGATACATTATGGACATTTAGCTACATAACATATGGTTAGATACAATAGGGATGGTTAGATACATAAGAAATGGTTAAACACATTACATATCCTTAGGTACATTACGGATGGTTAGAAACATGTATCGTTGGATACATAGCAGATGGTTAGATACATTACGGATTGTTAGATATATTACTTATCTTTATATACATTGCGGATGGTTAGATACATAACAAATGGTTAGATACATTACCGATCTGGTAGAGCGTCGGCTTGCGGATTGGAAGGGTCGCGTGTTCAAATCCCGGTCCGGTCAACCCAAAGATGGTAGTAATGGCTTCTTTCCTAACGCTTGGGGCTAAGAGGGTAGCATTACGCCTGACTCGTCGGTGTGAGTATATTGTACCGGCCGGGTTCATCTTCTGGCACCTTGTAAGTACCCCTGTGCTATAATGATAGAAATGTCGCTGCAAAGTATCGACCAAAAATGCCGGCAAATCCCATCCCATCTCACATTACGGTTGTTTGATACATTTCTGACAGTTAGATACAATACGGATGGTTAGATACATAAGAAATATTTAGATACATTACGTATGGTTAGAAACATTACTGATGGTAAATATATATATATGACCGTTAGAAACATTGCGGATGGTTGGATACATATCAAACGGTTAAATACATTACGGATCGTTATATATCTTTGGGACATTTAGATATTTAACAGATGGTTAGATAAATTAGGGATCGTTAGATACATAACAAATGGTTAGATACATTATGTATCCTTAGATACATTACGCGTGGTTAGAAACATGTATCGTTGGATACATAACAGATGTTTAGATACATTAAGTATGGTTAGAAACATTACGGGTGGTTAGATACATATCAAACGGTTAAATACATTACGGATGGTCAGATGCATTACGGATGGTTTAATACATTACAGATCTGGTTAAGCGTCGGCTAAAATGATAGAAATGTCGCTGCACAGTATCGGTAAAAATGCCGGCAAATCCCATCATATCCCACATTACGGATCGTTAGATACATATCTGACAAGTAAATACATTCCGGATGGTTAGATACATACATGTAAAAGATGGTTAGATGCATTGCATATGGACAGATACATAACAAATGGTTAGATACATTACGGATGGTTAAATACATTACGGATGGTTAGATACATTACGGATTGTTATATTCATTACGTATCCTTGGATAAAATACGGATGGTTAGATGCATAACAAATGGTCAGATAAATTACGGATGGTTAGCTACATTACGATGGTTAGCTATATTACGGATGGTTAGATACATTACGGAGAGTTAGATACATATCGGACAGTTAGATAAATATGGGACGGGTAAATGGATTCTGAACTGTTAGATACATATCAAACGGTACATTACGGACGGTTAGATACATTTTGGACAGTTAAATCAATATCGGATTGTTAGATCCCTTACGGATGGTTAGATATATTATTGGTGGTTAGATCCAATATGGACGGTTAGATCCACATCAGATAGTTAGATACATTACGGATTGTTAGATACATAACGGGCGGTTAGATACATTATGGACAGTTAAATCCATATCGGTTTGTTTCCCTTATGGATGGTTAGATATATTACTGGTGGTTAGATCCAAAATGGACGGTTAGATCCACATCAGATAGTTAGATCCATTACGGATGGTTAGACATATTACTGGTGGTTAGATCAATTATACGGTTAATAGCATATTGGATAAATATCAAATGGTTATATGCATTGCAGATACTTATTACATATCGGGCGCTTGTTCACTTGCGTTAAATCTGTCATGGCAGAACACGCCTTGTTGAAATGTTTTTTTCTTTTCTATTTTTCATTTGTATCTGTGGCAAAATCTTCATTTTAGTGGTCATTTTCATTGATATAAAATCATTTCACTTATGCACCCATGTGTACTCACAAATGCCCATTGTATGTGTTTTAAGGGAATGTGATTTTATTATCATTTTGAAATCTCTGGTTATACTGCACGAGATTGTTTTGTCTGTAGATATTTCACTGCATTTCAATGGTGTAAAAGACTGTCTACGTTTGTCCTAGCAACAGCCCAGAATGTCTGAAGAACATTACTAAGATTCTCTAGTATTTGAAGTAGTTTCTTTTAATGAAGGAAGTAAAATGGGCCTGTCTAATATGCAAGCATTCGAGTACATGTGTTAGTAGTCAAGAATGTTCCAGCTACTTATGTACTTCAGATTCTCATTAATGTCAAAATTATAAATAGTTTTAGTTAATATTGTCATGTCTGCACTTTTAAGAACAAATCGTGTTTGGGTATCATGGTACAATGATTCTCAATCTCGCCATGTTTACTTACGGTCTGATGGCTCGGTTTGATCTCGTCTAAAGCATATAACATAAATTGAAATGCCAATCAAATGAAGCCATTCGTCGAACTGAGCAAGGAAGATGCATACTAGAGGAGACGAAACAAACATAGTGTGTGTGTTGTTTTTGTGTAGTAAAGTCTTCTTGTACAAGATTAGAACTGAAAGGAGGTTTAAACAATTGTTTTGTGACATAAAACTAACAAAACAACAACGAAGACTTCGATCGTCCTAGTTAATCACACTTACAATACCAAAGCACTTAGGAATCCAATGCGAAGACACGTTATTATCTTCTACTGAAAATTGTTTTAAAAAGTAAACATCAATTTGTTTGAAACATGTTTATATATAAACCGAATGTAATTAATTATTTACAAGTAGGACAGCAATTGCCTCATTAACTAATTATTACGACTACCAATTATTGCCATAAAGTTAAACTGATATCCGAACAAAATCATCGTCTACATTTTTGTTATGTGCAGTGGAGTTCATAAATTTAAGATCGGCCAACTTTATATATGTTTAAGTAAGTTGTTGCTGAAAACGCACCTGTTAAAACAAACCACTTTCAGCTGTTTGTAATATGAAACGGGATATCACGATAATGTTCCAATAGGTAATCTTATTACAAATAAGCAAACCCTAGCACAAGTTTAAACCATTATTGCGTGAAATTCATGTGTAGCTATTCGCCGGTTGTACTTAAGATAAATAGACAGAAACAAGTGTGGACTCTGTAAAATACAAGCCTGAAAAAAATATTTATTTCTTTTATCTTTTAACCAAAACCTAAAACATAATATTTTCTAAATAAAGATTAAAGTCTCAGTTTTATAGTAACTTTGTTAAATGCAGCTTATCACACACAGTAATGACGACCTCAGAAGAGCAACATTTAAAGTTTCAGTATACATATGCCTTAACGATTTTTCTTATTTTCTCCGCCAAGTATACATTGTTGAATATTACTTTTGTACATAACAAAGCTATTGCAATGTCATATTAGTACTGCAACATAATATAAACAAAAAACATTGAGTGCAAATGCTAGTTTAATGTTAAAGTGACAAAAAGGTGAGACGAAACATTGTATGGAAATAGAGAAATACCAACAGGTACTGTCTTGTCACGGTCAGTGAGCAAAGAAATTAATAAATGAATAAATAATCAGTCGATATGATTGGCTGCATATACCACCTTCGTTCTAACAATCTATTAACAAAACCTGTAAAGACTATGATTATAATGAATAAGTAAATAAGAAAAAGGTCCTACCAACTTTACTTGAGATACTCTAAACTACATGTAGACAGAAGCAAACAGGGTAAATGTAAATGTGACAAATACACAGAGACAAAACATAACACACAAAAAGAAAAAAAAAACAGCAGTTACCGCCTTGGAACGGTCAGTCGGCAAAAGGACCGACCGGGGGTGCTTAAACTTGGTTCGTGAAGCTCCAACCTCTCACTTCTTGAAGTTTTTCCTATCAAATAAACAGTGTAAATAAAAAATATCTCGTCAAAGTAAAGTCTAATTTCCCGATTTACTTTTAAGGAAGCAAATACATGTACAAGATGTGCCCTTCTGATGGCATGTACGGAAAATGAGTAAATGGTTATATTTGCAATTGGTTTTGGAAAAGCCTGTTTGGAGACGTCACAGCTTTAGGAAGCAATGGTAACATTTTAAACGGAAGTTGGCAGCAGTCAAAGAACACATTGTTACATTTATTTAAAATAGTGTTCTGCTTTTTTGTTTCGTCTAAGAACTGCTAATTAAGCGATAAAATAAACAAGAATATGAAAAAGTCATGTAAATGGAAGAAATAAAGATCTCATATACCTTTTCTTTTTGTCTTTAGTACAAGGTATTTGCTGTTGTGTTCTTTCTACAACACAATAAATAGCTTGTTGGCGCCTATCGCTGAATGAAAGCTCGGCGAATATAATCGCTGTTATTGATGTGTCTGTTTTAGGCACATTGCACTCTCTTGTAGAAACACCTTGCTACGTTGTTTATGTATGATATTTTTTCT
Organism: Sinonovacula constricta; assembly: GCA_007844125.1. Classification (NCBI taxonomy): domain Eukaryota; kingdom Metazoa; phylum Mollusca; class Bivalvia; order Cardiida; family Solecurtidae; genus Sinonovacula; species Sinonovacula constricta. The sequence goes on along the minus strand of CM017559.1, from coordinate 41,055,680 downwards.
ATATTCAAGTTTTGTTGGAATTTCAAAGTTCTACTTTTGTATCGAAGAAAGTATTGCGAAGGGAAAATTAGGTCATATAAATACAATTTTCTTTGCGGGCTGTAAAGATATCCCGTTATGGTGGATGTTAGGGATTTCGTACCTCTTTAAAATCGCATCACGTTTATTACGCACCGAATTTGGAAACTTTACTGTGGCATTGATTAAGTAGATGTTGGTCAAAACAGTTGTTGTGTTTACACATAAGAATTAAATCAGTTAATAACACTGTCCTATAAACATTTATTGTTATGAAATACAAAAGTACTATGATATATCTAGCAGTGTAATATAATATGTGTTGCGACATTGAAGCTCTCTGCATTAATTGTTTCTTGTAAGAATGTATAAACCTTATAATACGACAAAAGCAATGTATCTTCAGGACCACATGACCGGTTTCACTGAGTTTTCTACTGGTTTATACAGAAACACCCATTTATAGTACAACAATCTTTGTAAATTGTAACTTGCAATATTCATACCGTAAATAAAAACTCATTAAGACTGGCGTGAGTTTGTATTGATATTCACTTTTAAGATTAAATACTCGCTGTCAGACTGCATGCATGAGTTTGTTGTAAAACTTTGTTAATGAATCGAACAATATATATCAAACATTTATTAAATAAATACACTTGTATGCACAATTCTTATTCTAGAGTCATGAAGATTGACAATCAGAGAGCCGTGTACCCTCGATAGTTTCAAAATACATACGCCTACAAGATGTTCGAGAGAGGGAAAATATACAAGATTGTTAAGGAAAATCTCAGAGAGGGGCTCAAACTACCAATAAAGTTATTCGATTGAAATCACTGGCCTCTAATTAACAGAATGATAAAAAACAGTTTTCTCATACCAATGAAGATTTGTGTTAAGGTCAATATATAGTTTTAAGGACCTGTGTAATGTGATACTGACCGAGGACTCAGTCAATTCAATCTTCATGACTTTAGAATAAATTGTGCATACAATTGTTTTTATTTAATGCATGCAGTCTGACAGTGAGAGTTTAATCTCAAATGTGAATATCATTTCAAACTCACGCCACTCTAAATGAGCGTTTATTTACGGTAATGAAGAGGTTTGAAATATGTACAGTTATAAGCGAAGTTTACTGTATGATATAAAAAACTTTACACGATGTACTACATTAGAAAATAGTATTTAATAATATCAAACACCTGTACTAATGTATGTTGCTCGTCCGATCCTTCAAGACAAAAAGATGAGACTAGAAATAAAGTACACTAAGGGAAAAATCGTGTACCGAAAGTATACAGTAACCGGATAGCTAAGTTGTCCACAGCATAGATATGGTGTTGGTTATAAAATCATAAACACTATCTCGAAAGCATATATATGCGTGTCTGCATAGAAAACACCGGTTAACACAGTTATCATATAAACATCAACCGATTTGAATTAGCTGGGTTATATGGATAACCAATACTCTTGTTCATGTAGCCCAAAGTTACTGTGTAACTGTTTACGAATAAGACATAGATGTATCCATTGAATATCTCCGTACATTCGAGTTATAATGTACATATCGGAGGCGAAAAGGAACATTTTCAGCTACGGACAAAGGTAGATTCACCAAGCTAACATTGTTTATCTACCAATAGTTTCCTAAATGATTAGCGATCTACGGCACTTTTCTGACTTATCATTTAATGGTCCATCTCAATGTCACATTCATACCACAATGAAAAATATTTTAAGTCCCTAGACAGGTACGTTTAGATGTTGATAAGTTAACATGCACATCTACAGCACAGACTAAAACACACAGGTTTAAGCAATATTACTGAAATTTAAGCTCCATCACGAATATTATGTACTTAATATACAGTTTTAGAGATCATACTATAAAATGTGATCAGCCATGATCATCATTTTATAAAATGTACATGTGTATTTCTGTGATCTCATTTCTATTTTACTAATAACGTTTTTTAAATATACATGGACATATATATACTAGTGAAGAGTATTCAAAGTTAATGTTGGTGGTATCAGATACGATATTGAGTAAAAATGTAAAACTGAGGTAAAAGATGTTTGCAATTAACATTAAAGCAAATAACTAATGTCAAATACACTCTTAGATTTCGGGTATACTTGTTTGTAGTGTATTTGTTTGCGTGTTGAATCTTATTACAAGAAGGAAGAGTAGGGTTTACATATCGTTTCCTTGTCGCAGTATTACCTTACATTTTGGCAGCTCGACTTTCGCACAATTTTTAAATCAGACACAAGAGTTTCAATTATCATAATTCAAGGTATATTTTCCTCCCAACATCTCAGAACACATCTTCGAACAAGTAAAAATAATGCACGACGAATAGACGTGTTGAAATTGAAGAATGTTCTTACAATAAAAGGTCTGCAAACTCAATGAAATAAGAGGTTCTGTCTGCAAACAAATTAACTGTTGAGAATATCATGATAGAAATGTAAACAGATTTCGTTTATTATGTTTCATCTTCATGATTGGGCTTTTTGCTGGTATACAAAAGAGGTGGGTTTTTACCAAAATGTGTTAAAACAAAACACAAAAATGGATAAGCCTTTGTCAGAGTAACGGGAAATACCAGATTGTGTTGTTTTTTACTTAACTGCTTTGATACATATTGCAATGTAGAATATGCAGTATCTCAAATAATCGAACACATTGTGCATTCTACTGTAACAGTCAGCCAGCTATAAGAATATAGAATCATTTTTGTTGTGTTCGATGTGCATTTTATGAATATTTAACATTCTTAGTTTGCATTGACGTAAGAAACAATGATTTGGGTTCCTTGTTCTTAAACATCCATACAACAGACGGATCATATTGCTTACTGAAGTTTAATCCCGCTATAAAGATTTTCTTAGAAGGTAAATCAATTTCCAAGTATACATTATTCAGGATGATATGCTTGTTCAGCCTATGGACAGTTATGATTTTTCTAAGTTAGATCGAATTAAAAATATTCCATAAATCTCAGAAATTTTGCTTCAGTTATTTTTGTTAAATATTTCCTAGTGGTTTGCTAACCCCGAACATATATATTTACTTAAAACAGTGAAGCAGTTTATAGACAAAATCGATAAATGTGCCTTCCCCGGATTTATGCTGAACTGAATTTCGCTGAGTTTATTACAAAACTTTGGAATGTGGCAGCGGATCGTTGTGAATAAAATAGATGATATAAAAAAAACCTGGAATTTCCCATTCGAATGTTTTATGTGCAAAGAAAAGTTAAAATGCATGACGGAATGAAACGATATTAGTAAGAGCTTGTTTTTCCGTGGACCCCTCCCTTCTGGATAGCAATACTCTGGCTTACTGCACTGCTATTGGACAGAAGGACTCTTATCACCACAGCTCCTTGATACACGCAGACCTGTCCAGCCGGGTAGACCCCGCTCCACAACACACCCTCTACCCATCTTCCCCAATTCATAAGCCTCCCACTGTAATTGAGGTGTGAAACCAATTATAGCCACATCCTAAAATGAAAAGATCTCCTGAAATCATGTTTACTGATGTCCTAAATCTATTTGAAAAAGTGAAGCATAACACCCCATTCTTCATCGCAAATTATAAAGTACATATACTTCAGTTCGAAGTCACGCTGCACAATTATCTAGTTTGAATGACTTTGAGATGTTATACCGTCATCCAGGTAATCACTCTGACGTCTATATTAATGTATAGTAGGAATATTAATCGCGCTCATTTATTGATTTTGAAAGAATGAACCTTTAGAGCGGTTTATTTCATGACTTGTATCGTTTGACAAGCAATACGCATTCATTATACCGAAGGGCGTCAACGAAAGGTGCAGCAAATAGCAGATAAGTTGTTAACAATACACGTATTACCATTTTTCCTTTGAACTCTGAATTCGATTGTACATTATATAAAATTCATACTAAATTTCGTGCCGTTATTAGTTAGACATCAGATTTACTTTCTTCTTATAGATCCTAGCTATTTAAACTTAAAAACCCTTTGTCACGGTCGTTTTCTTTCGATTTTCTGATCATTACTTTATTTGTATATCAAGTCTGCAGATATGCTACGTAATAAAATAATTACTTGAACAATTTCATATGAATTGATCTGTGTTCTTTAGTGGTTTGAAGCCATTTCGTTGACGAAACTTACAACCTCTTTTCACGGGTGTAGACATATTCGTGCTTATGCCATTTGGTGCTGGGAAACATGTTTTGCATTGTTTGCATGTTTACGTCCGAAGATTTGCTTGCACAGACTCCAAAGAGTAAGTCCTTTTCCCCGTCTATCCTTCATCACATAATTATGTCTCTTTGTCTCTCCAATATGCAACATTGATACATTGACAATTAAACAGTCCAGTTAGATAATACAGCCATGTTGTTCAATTCCTATTCAGAATCTCCTAAATGTTGTACAAAAACGCACAAGAACAACAACAAAAACAACAAAAACAGGAAGTCTGTATGGTCGTCTGGTTCATTATGATAGCATATGGCAGCATATGGTAACGTCTGGATATACGACCTTTGTATAAATTATACACGCGTACAATGTAAACATCTGTAACGTGTCGATCTATGTGTGCAGATTGTTTTTGGTCTGGCAAAGAACATTTATATTACCATTTTTGACTTATCGAGTACACTAGTGCTGTTCATCTGGCACCATCGTGCTGTTTGCCATGCCAAGACAATGTAACTATTTGAAGGATAAATTGAATTGTGCTGAAGTAAAGAATTTGAATATCGCAGTTATAAATCATAGACACTGGAGATTATATAAATATGTAGAAATTATATAGATCTCTTAACGTGTATTCCAACAGACTGCTGTGTTATAATAGTTATAGATGTCTATTGAATATAAGACTATGTAATGGAATGTGTTGAATAATTAGTATTTCGTTTGCAGTAAGTACTTTCATATGTTGGATATACATGGGTACATATGCATTGCTATATTATATTTGATGCATCAACGTTTGCTTTAATGACATATTGCATCATAGCATCATTGCTTATTCTAATCAGTATTTAATAAATCGTGGTCATATAGGCAGCTCCAATGTCTAAAATACATACAGACAAAAATACTTTAAGCTAAATGTTATGTCGTGTGGGGTGGAATTGTTTTTTAGTCCAATCCTTTGTACAGTTTATCAACTTTACATTTAACACAACTTCTAGTAATCCAGTATACAAGTATATAAATTAACAATTATGATGTCTATTAACTGGTGTTCTTGTATAATATTATAAATCCAATGTTAGCACTTTGATTGCCAAATCCTAACTCTTTAGTTGTTGTCTTTTAGTGGATAAAATCCTATCGGACTGCACCGTTCGCAAACTAACCAGCCAATCACAATTGAGGATTACATAAACCTTTTTTTACGAGTGGTCACGTTATCATGTCATGTGACTTTCCAAACCCAGAACTCTTATTTAAATGGCAGAGTATCGAATTTGAGTTTAGTGGATAATTCAATACATGTACTCATAAATGCTCATAAATATAGAGCACAAGTTTACGTCCTTCAAAGGATACAATCGTGTTTGTCGATTGTTTACAACATATTTAAGGGAATCAACGCGACTGTTTTTACCGCTTCTCAATGACGCGTCTAAAGGTTACGTGACATTCACTTTACATATAAACAAGAACATGGCTGACACTAGTGACAGTCCAACTAAGGTTTTACTGACACTTTAGTAACAATCGTCACGTGACGTTCACAATACGCTAAGCAAAACCGCGTGGAATCTAAAAATAGTATTAAAAGGCTACGTAGTCTTAGAATAAAATACCCTGTGTAAAATTAAACAGAATATTTACTGTTGCCACATGCTGACATTCAATAAGTATAATCATAATAACCGTTGTTGTTTTTAAATATGATAACATCTGCATTCGGCCTTTAAAATAAGAAGGGAAATAAATGGCTTATTCCATTACTTACAAAACTGTCTTACAACAGAAAATCCTGTTTGTACAATATCAACATTATTTATTAAAATTGATGAACGTATAATGTTATAGTCAGGAAGTATAATACATTATAGAAACAGCATAAGACGACATATTTGAAACCAGGTTGTTCAATGAAGTCAAAAGTAAAAGAAGCCCAATGCCTGAGTAACAATGAGATGTGGAAACAATGTGATAACAACAAAAACACAATATAACTTTAGCCGGACGTTTGTGATTATAGTGGCATGCCAATACGCTGGCTTGTGTTTTAAGACACATACATGTAATAAACAACAGTCATATATTATATATAATTATAATTATTATATATTATAAAATGCTCTTTTATGATGTAATTATCTAACACACATTCAAGAAAATGCTCTTAACTCGGATAAACCCGTTTTCAATGAAGACGATATCAATTTAAATCTGTAAGAAGTCTTACATTTGTAATATAAACGCTATAAAACCTACATTTTACTGCATGAAACTAATTGATTTTTTTACAGATCAATACAAAAATCATGTATTTGTTTCTTAGGATATGAAACAATCATATGTTTTAAATATCTCCACATTTTTTAAGTGATTACCTCGTACTATTCTGAATTGTTTCATCTGATAGTGTACACTTTTCCCTATTATAATGCATTACTCAGAACAGGTATTTTCTTTTCTTATAATCTAGCCGGCTATTGCGATTAAGCCAACAAGCTAAACAATGGCAATATTTGACAATTTTATTGTTGGGTAAATGGGACGTCACGTCCTATCTAAAATGATTCTGTTAAGTACGAAAAGGGTTTTACCTATCTACTTATACCAATCAAACAGGCTCAGGACAGGCGTACTGCGTTCGTATGTAAAACCAGATGTTCTAATTATGCTAGCGAATTCTTCTTTAGGGAACTGGTAGCTGATAACATAATGTATGTTTCTTACATAAAGCCTGGTGAAATTGAAACGGATACATTAAGACCCATGCTGTTGCCAAGTCCAAACCAAAACAATTTATACTCAACACATATTTTCTAGTTCAATCCAGGCAAACCTAAATGTTCAATCAATTACGGCTTATATAGGACGCAAATAGATTTCGCCGTCTGTGGGATCTTTGCAGTAAAGTCCTGGATTGGCTAGATGTTTTCTAATTGATTATTAACACAACATGAATGGGCGGATTATAAACAATTATTAAATATAGAGACAAGATTTTGCACTTTCCATCTATCCTTGCATCTATCCTTGCTCGTTTATTCTTATTATATAGCAAATATAAAATCAATGAAAGTATTTTGAAGTATCGTTTCCTTTTCTTGCAGTTTAATAAATTCTGAAAGTATGTGAGTATGATAAACGTTTCTATCATTTAAAAGAAAAAGATAAAAAGCCAGTTCAAACGTCGCAGCTTAGATGGTACACGCTGATATCTTTTCATAATAAAATGGAAGTCACACGTATTTTCATTATTTATACTGTCTGAATGCCAGATAGGTTCTTCCATTTTAAATTTAAATGTTGAGTGTTTTATATCCCCTCACCCCTCGCAGAAAACGGATTTATTTTTTACATACAAATCACTCCCTTTCATTTCTAAGTACATGTAAAATGGTGTCAACTATTCTTTGTACATTTAGTTCGTTTTAAGGTAAATTGTAGAAATAATAATGTACATGTATAGGTTGTCAATTATAAGGGTCGGTAAATATAAAAGAACACTCATCTCACGTTATAAACTAAACCAAAATTCTGATGATATTTTACATTGGACTTTTGACACAATAATGCTATATTGCACAGTTTTAAATAGGCTTAAGGAAGAAAACAATGGAGAGTCACATCCATTCCAAATGTTCATGATACTTCAATGTAGTTCTATCTCAGCTTGGTATCATTTTTGTCAGCTTCGATGAGTCATACTAAAATAGTAAACATGAGAATTTACATATTTATACCAGTAACAAATAGAAAAATAAATGCCTCGTACACTAAGTACTGGTTTACCTAAGTTAGTATATGTAGGCAAACGAGAAGCAGATCATATATGACTTCATACTAACCATCGTAATTTCATTAGTAATATATTCGTGTGTTCTCACGCGAAAGAAATGCCTCTCACTTTAATGGATTTTGAATTAGTACAAATTGAAGCCCATATAACATAAATCATATATTAACAGATGCTATAATGCTGTTTTTGTTCTTTTAATCATCAGTCGAATGCATTCTCTGATAAAGAGTGAATGTCATTTTGATTAAGCGTCATTAATTCATGCGATCAGGTAATACAATATGCATTTGTTAAAATGTGCGTGAGATTCGGAATGTAATCTGTTTTCTAATATGATCTAACGACATATAGGCTCAATGTGCAGATTTAATATCAACACGGAATACTGTGTTATTAAATGTTGCAAGTGCAATAAGCAAAGAAATGACACTCGTTCTACTGCCCTGGCGTTCAATAAAACCACATTTAGGTTTCCCACTTTGTTACAGAACAAATCGGTGACCATTGCTATGAGGCTTTGGGTGTTGACTATAAACATTATACAATAAGCAACGTCTTCGATGTTTGAAAAGATAATTGACCCGCAACCGAGTAATAAAATTTGCAATCTCATGTGTACTGATTTTCCAGACTGTTTTTTCATCGATATGTTGAAGAATCCACCTGTCAGACATTTTAATATTTGCACAGGTATTTTAAATAAATGTTTCTTTTTTTCTTTTAAACTTCTTATTCAATCTGTTGTCATACAAACGTAATAACAAAACTTCGTTTGATAAGTGTGGCCTTTTCGTCTCTAACAGATGTATTGCGGTAAACATTGAACTGATCCAGAAAATCGAATTATTTTCCTGCAATGCATTATGTAGACGACTAAACAAAATTATTCGCTTTGTAAACAATCAGGTGAAACTTTTGCTTTATATCGACACATCGATGGCATTTAATTATTTTAAAGTCATAGGTCAATTCTCAATATAATTCATTCCATGTAGATCTGAATAACTCGCTTATTCAGAGTATTAGAAACAACGAATGATTTCCTTTTTATTATAACACGTATGGTCTTACATATACACTTAAACGATTTAAAAAAACATGGCCATGTACAAACACTTTACGTGGTTGTTTCTGTTTGTTTTGTTTTTGTTTTGTTTCGTTTTTGTTTTTTTTCGTTTGTTTGTTTTTTGTATGTGTTTGTTGTTGTTGTTGTCTGTTGTTGTTTTAAGTATTAATAGATAGTTGCTTTAATAAAGTTCCTTGACAAAGAAAACATTTCATTTTGAACATATTTTTTTTATTAGCGTTTTCCCCGCTGCAAGCAATGCTTAATCAAAATAAAATATAAACTAGAAAAAACGTATATATTCACATCTACTTTAGAAAACAACTCCGGTTTAGCGATCTTATGTACACTCTTAATAAGTCATGATTCAAAAACTTTCTACATGTACATGTATATAGCTACATATGAATTGTGACATGGCACATGCTCATAGTGTTGAACTACGTCTTGTAAACTTTCCTAATTTCAACATTTAACGGCACTGTTGTATGTTTCCCCATTTACGCATGAAACATCATGAACACAACAGAACGCTACAAATTTAATATAGGAACAATTTAATGGTCAACCTCAAATTGATAATCATGCAGAAATTAGATAAGTCAGTTTCCTCACGTAAATTGTCCCTAGTTTACATGTGTCTACCTTGCATGTCAACTTGTCCCATTTATCTTTTTTATTGTAAACAATATCAGCTTTGAAGCAAAACATCAATTGGCCTTCTCATGACACATGCTGCACCATCTAAACAGCCTTTTTAATGCCATAAGTGAAACTTAACATATCTAATTCCAGAGTCGTAATTGTTAATCATTGATAACAGTATGAACTTGTCCATCGTTGGATACCCACGGTTGATTCTATTACGTTACTCTCCATTCATCACCCGTGGGCAAATTGCTACTCATTTCGTCGCTTTGTTTACTATGAAATGCCGCAATCCGATTGGTTCGCTGAGACCATCCAGCGAATCTGCCAACCAAACAAGTTTACGCTTTCATACCACTTCGAAATTATTGTCGTAAGTTTATCTACGCACAAATTACAAGCAACGTCACTATCTTCATGGGCAAGGATACCGATTTCGTTTAAAACCGACGTGTATTTTTCAATACTTGCTGGAGTGCCCAAAGATCTGTAAGAACATTTGTCGCAGATCGCTGACAGACATATTTTACCCTTGCGATGCGCTGTACCGGTAGCCATGTTAACGTTCTCAGGTCACCGTATTGATCTTCCGATTGAAGAGTTTTTAATTTTGCAACCTATCATCTGATTGGATAATGTCTGTTCTGTTCTATTCAAACAGAACGACGAAATGAGTAACAATTTGCCCACGGGTGATAAATGGAGAGTAACGTAATAGAATCAACCGTGTGTATCCGACGATGGAACTTGTCTTCATATTGGCATTTCTACAATGTGTGGTAGCTTAATCGATTGAGAACAGTTGCAATAGGTAAAAAAGAAAAGATCCTATCGCAATTTCTACAGATATTAAAATCTAAACTACCTCTAGACAAAGGCAAATAGGGTAAATGTAAATGTGACAAAACACAGAGATAGGACATAACACACAAAAAGAAAAGAAAAAAACAACAACAGCAATTACCGCCTTGGAACGGTCAGTCGGCAAAAAGAACGACTGGGTGCTTAAACCCGGTTTGTGGAGCGCTCTAACCTCGCACTTCCTGAAGGTTTTTCTATTAAACTGTGTAAATAAAAATATCCCGTCAAAGTGAGACAACTAACAGTAAGCACCTGCATCGTGAGTTAACACATGCACAATGAACGTATATCAGACATAAAAGCTAGTAATAAAATTAACTATCATTATATGTACAATATGTATAGTAGATAAAAGCCTCGGCAACCTAAAATTCCATAGAGTAGTTTGGAATAAAACAGCCCAAGCGCAAACTGGATTGTTATGCCGTGCCTTTATCGGTACTATTTACGTTTTCTTATCTTTTAAGTTGTTCACGTCGAACTATTAACCTCTGTAATCAACATAACCGTTCGTAACAGCGAACTGCGTGAAAAGATTATTTTTTGTAATTAATCAGACAATGCGTTATATTTTTAAAATAAAATATTTTTAGCTTTTTAAACATACACTTTTAAAATAAATATCAATGGGAAGTGTGGTGCTGCAAAGAATTCTAAATCACCAAGGACGATTAATTCAATCCCCTTTTGTTTACTTTAGACCTCACTATATATACTCTATAAACACTATATACAACAGCAAACAATAATATTACAAACCATTGGAGAGGCTAGATTTAAGTTTTATTCATTAAGGAAAGCCTGTGACAATCAGACATTATGCATTTAAAGACATCTTTTACAATAAAGTCGCAGTAGAAATTAATGTCTCTAGCACAACGTAGATCGTTTTCAAACTAACTTATTAATTAAATTGCTTTAATGTTTCGACAGTTCTAAGCACCCGCTGTATTTGTTTATCTTTCCGCCAACGAAACAAAGTTGTACATGATGTTTGATATATCATTTAAAGGTGTTATTCGACAGTTTGCCACAATCAAATTTTTACCACTGATTTGGGGAATTAGGGCATAATCTCTGCATTAATTCATACTTTATATAAGTAAAGATGATTTTGAACACCAACTGTACCATTGGACCGTACAAATTGCTATAAAAACAATCTGAAAGTTAAATCATTCCAAATCTATAAATAATCACTACAGTGATCACTGCTTAAAAAATAAATTTCGGCGATTTACCCGGATAATGTCTTGCGTGCATATATTATCCGATACACACTGTATGTTTTACATTAAATGCTTGCATCCTACTTGTTTGTATCATATATCTTTAATTTTAATTTCAAAAGTGGCTTTGTTCTCATATGATCAAGGCACATTTCAACTTATTAAAAGTAATTATACACTTAAAGCTTATATGTACACGCAAGATGCTTGGAGGAGTTGTGCTTTCATACAAGATGACGAGCGTTAATGTTTCCCGATTTAAATCCATCGCTGCAGCCAATTTTGATTATTGTAGCAAAGTGAAGCTGTTTTGGTGGAGGAAGACCCCAGACAAGTGTTTGGGTAGAACCACTGGCGCACCCCAGATCAGGTGAAAGAGGTTACCACATTAAGTCTTTCTTACCGACTCGAACCCACGTGTTGAGAGGCTGAGCAGTCAGAGGTGATACACATTGGCTATTTTACCATAAGGCCCAATGTTTCTGGTGAATACTAATTAATTATAACTGCCGGCAACTTGCCCAATTCCTCAACCTGTAGCTTTATCATGCATAAATGAACGTAATACAAACACCTAACGCGGTTTGTTATTGCAGGTGTCTGATGAACTCGAATGTCATAGCTTAAAGTGCCAGCGTTGTAATTAAAAACAGTTTAGCAGTGATTAGAAGTACTCGAATGATTTTTAGGAAATATTATTTTCATGGGAAAGCGTTGTTTTATTGTGTATCAACTAATAATAATAATGGCTAAGTTCGGTAGATAGTTGTATTTGCTTGGGATGTTTTAAGACAAATTGTCAGAACGTGTTTGCCCATCACACTTACAGCCAACTAAGATGCGTTCACCTACATGTATATCGATTGAATGTTTAAATTGTATAAATTTGTCTACATGTTAATATCATCATAGTACTTTTTTCTTATTTTATACTCCTAAACTTAATGTGACTCATCATTATCGATAAAATGTAAATAAAATAACCAGACGTGTATTGTGTCTATCGCTCTTTTCTATGGTACATGTACAATATATCAGACATTATGTTAATTAATCTTATATTCCACGACATAGCCTGATTACATATGTATTACATTTACTAGCATGGCCACTCGTCGACACAGAAAATTGTCATAAAAACCTTCTTTTTTTTAACTTTTCCTATGTTTTTTCCATGAAGTGTAACAATATATTCTGGCAGATTTTTATCAAATACATAAATCTAATTAACAGAACAGTATGAGATATTTCTTCTCCTCAACATTTGTATAATCGAAATCGGTTTATGAGTCATATCTGTCTCTGCTATCTGCTAATTAAAAGAAAACAATTTTTGGACAATATCTTTATTCATTTGTTAATATTTTGATTTCGCTAAGTGAATAATGCAGCATGACGATGTAACTTTGTAAGGATCGTAACTGTGAACAGCTTCATAATTAACTTGATGAATGTTATTTAATATATTTGCTTGTTAACCTAACGTGTACGCTTTGATTAATCGATGCGACGCCTTTTTCTCTTAAAACGATAGTAAATTAGTATTTTTAATAGGCATGCATATGTTTCTTTTTGAGTATTTGGCAATATCAGAGAAGCCAGGTAAAAATCTCTAATATTAGAGTAAATTTTAATATTTTTTTATTATGCTGTCCATGCTCAGAACCAATCTTTGCATTTTAGATATGACTTAATTGCGCATAAAATAACACAGGGCAATGCTTTTAGCAGGTATGTAACCTTACCAAAGTTTAAATGAGCATGCACATTAACATAAACGCAATATACATTGTACCATATCATACCATTGTATACTAAAACACGCATGAACTATTTACAACTACACCTGTGTTGGTTGACACACAAGAAGATCTTACTCCGTTGAAGACGTTTTTAAATAAGAGTATCATGACTTTTACTTAAAATAGTAAATCATCATTCTTATGTTTAAACGAAATATCACAAAAACTAATTAGAGATATTTACTCAATTATTTATTTTCATGAATATTGTCAACAGTATAAAAAATGATACTAGTCATATAAAATCTTACAGACACATTCTTTTTACAATAACTTTAACTATCATGCAACTTTATGTTATTAAATTTGTCCAAGGTTTCACAATTTTTAATACGTCATTAACATGTCAACAAAACAAATTAACTGTCCTTATCTAAATTAATAAACAATTTTGAAATTGGAAATTCGCTACCAGACAATTTGTACTTAAGTCTTTTACTTTATTAAATAAAAAACATATCATGGGCATTATTTATGACGTTGTACGAAACATTCATTCAAGAGTGATGAAAAGATTGCTAAGAAACGTTCAATGATTTGGTATCCTGCGCAAATAGTTATTTACGCAAAATTTTGAAGGAAGATACATAAATCGTTTGTTTGTTTCTTAAAGCAGTTATCTAATGAAACGAGCTCATTGGCGTCAAAATTACAATAAGAATCAATAAGAATTTGAAACAATAGTGATGTTATGGTAAAACGTATATTTAAGAAGAAATTTAGGGCAGCGCTCATCTGTTGCTTCATACGGCCTGTTTGCAGTGGATTGATTTGTTTAAATAAGTTGTAAGCTCAACCGAGCCTTCGTTATCACTAAAATTATTTCCAGACCTTAAGTTATGTTGGAGTAACCTCCCTTATCTAAAAAATACACTAATTGGTCAGATAGGGAAACACTCCACCATTTGTTTTTACATATATCAAAACGTATTTTCATACACCTATTTAATTTATATCATCTCTCTTACTAATTATAAATGTGTGTCACTTAGAAACTTATATTGGTAATATTGCAGAATATATTTTATTTCCTCTGTATTTAATTTGTATAATAACTAAAAACCTACATGTATTTGTATACATTTAAGTACCATCCTCCATCCACCTGTTAACATAGCTTTACCTAATTACACTGCTTGTCCTATTTCACTTGCTTTTTCAGTTTATGTATGTTGACAAGAAGCTGTAAAGTTTACGTCAATAAAACATATGTTCTATTCTGTTCTGTTATATAAACTCCGCTTGTTTGCTTCAATGCAAGGTTTGACACTAAGTTCCCGAATCAAGTTTGTGGCTCGACTCTCAGTAAACTTTCACTTTGATCGTAACATGTACAGTTGTTTGTCATTCATGTTTATCAAGTGATATATTCAACGTCAGGCCAACGTGCTATCCGAAAATATGATATATAAATCAAATGATGCTCTAGTAGCGCCAGTATCCAGGCAAAACTTAAGAAGAAATGTATACTGCTAATGAATAACAAATGTTTAATTTTATTCCAGTTTACATTGAAAACAATTAAAACACAACGCGTGTCTTTGTAACAAAAGTGTAAACCTGTGGTAAGTTCATTTTTACAGTTGAGCCACAGAAGGTATTTTTGTATATGCGAGTAAAGTGGGCATACATATTGTGTGTTTATCCTTATCCTGCTATTTAATATATTGTTAACTTCAGGCAAAATGTACTCTTTTATTAAGAATCAAATCATACGGATCATTAAGTTGTTAAACATGGTCTCTAAGTCCTTAAATGTGTATTCAGCTACACACGCATATTTATTGTATATTAGGTTAACTTAGACGAGACAAGACGAGACGTTCAACAACTTCCCGTGAAAGATTACATACCGTTTAATGTACTTTGTTGTCACATGTGCCACAGAAAATGGCTTTATTTTCATTAAAATCGCCAATCTTCAATTGCGGAAAAAAGTAGCGCAATTGGTAGAGCGCAGGCTGCCAGGTACAGGAGGCCCCGGGTTCGATCCTGGGCCGCGACATGCCACGGTCGTTGAAATGGTAAAGCTCCCTTGCTAACACTCAAGCAAATATAAGGGTAGTTCCACGACTGGTTTGCCCGTGTCAGGATAATATGACTTGGTATCATGCCAGGTATTCGCGGCATGCTATACACATTTAAGGCAGCACTTTGTCTGTTTCAAGTGGACATCGTCTGCAGATAACTAAAATACTGTTTGTGGGGCGATAAATCCAATGAACAAAAAAAAAACAATTCCGGAAACACACTCCACGTTAAGGTACTCGATTTCATTATACAGTTTCCATATGGACACGTAAAACGCGTTCAATGTTTGTGTTCTGAGCCCACAGCTAACTGTATGTTCGGACCCTCTTCGTACTAACGCAATAAATGGTATTATGTGTAAATTAGCCATTGAACTTATAGATTGTTGTGTTTCCTTTATTTTCTCTAGCTTTAATATTAGCCTGGCTATTCTACGGTATTATTTGATTGGCATTTGGAATTATATTGTATGCTTAACAGGAGAGAAAGATTGGAAGAAACCAGACGTTATATAAACTTGGCTAGAAGTTAAATTATCGCTCGGTGACATCCAAAATATTGTAGTTCCTAAAAGTGCAGACTTGTGAATATTCATTTTTCATATTTGCAATCTTGAAATAAGTGTCGGACGTAGACCTGAAATAAAAGCGCGGCTGAAACCTCGCTTACTTAATACATAGTAGACTTTGGGTTCATACCACAAACCTAATAATCAGCTTTACATCGGCTTTGACAAAGAGGGGGAATGTTTAAACATAATTATGTTCTTAAACACCCACATTTATACTTACCTATACTATAATATCATATAAACTTGCCTGCTTTCTCCTCTTTTATACGACCAAAGAGAATATTCTATTCTGTACTATGTCGCTCCTTCCGTTTGTGACTCATTTGGTGAATTTGGCCCCTCTTTCACTTTCTGTTTGGGAGAGGCACAAAATACTAGGAAATGAGACTGAAAAAATAAATAATTGGTTTCAAATTGTTATGGACATACTCAAAATAAGTAAGACCGCAGATCAGCAAATTCTTACCGTTCAAAATCATTCGTTACTCTTTGGCCGACTAACAGAAACTAAACAAAATAAGCGTGTATTTTGTTCACATGTGAAACTATGACGTCACAGTATGGGGTTTCAAAGGGAGGTAATTAAGTCCTTAAAGTACTTATTTTCATTTACAAACAAGCGCAGCTCTCTCTCTCTCTCTCTCTCTCTCTCTCTCTCTCTCTCTCTCTCTCTCTCCAAAATCAAAGGTTATTAACAAAACCGTCATCACTTCTGGTCGGGTATTATTGTGTATCTACTTTATCTTCTGATTCAATAACCTTCCTAACTTCTGCACCGTCTCGTTTACCAATCTCTGAAGTATCGTATTAATGTGAGTGAAGGCAACTAGTATTTGCAAAGATATCAATATGGTATTGGTAAATGATTGGTTATCTCATACATAAATACGCTAATGATAATAAAGCACAACAGTTTCAATATCGTTGATACCTTTTGTATGTGTCGGTGTCAACTAGTTTTACATTATAATGTTATTTTAAAAGAAAACACACTGTTTACATAGAATAATGTTCGCTAAGAATCGGATTTATGCAAATTGTGTTATATTAAATTACCAAATGGAAGCAGCATTTGAGTAGAGTGCAGCAACTCAGCTGAACGCGAGAGCAAAATAAATACCACACATTTTTCTTGTTTCTTGTCGAGCTTATGTAAGTGCACGAGTTCAGCTAACTTGTACTTAAGTCGCTTACGCAACAAACTTAATGCTTCAAAGCATCATGTGTCTTATGTATGCTCCCTCGCCGTACTAAATCAAGATAATGTCTGTTGAGATAAGAGTTATTTCATATATGCGGTTTCAATTCTCCCGAACTGTCCTTCTGACATCATATTCTTTTAGGATTAAACCTTTTTCGATGTCTGTACATAAGCTCTTGAGTTTCGGACACGTATGCACAATAATCCATGTTTGAGTATGCGATATTTGTACTGTTGTAAAGTAGAAAAATAAAATCATATTGATAAAATCCATCCGTTTAAACTATTTTATTTAGTTCATAAGCAAGTACAATAATGAACAGGCTGGTGTATAGCTTACTAAATATATACATATAGCAAAAAGAAAACACTTGATGACGAGGCATGTTCCGATTATCGATTAATGCAGGATTTTGCAGTTGCATTCAGCGTTAAACGGGCTTTAGTTTCATTCAAATGACCATCTGAATAAAAAAAATCATTAGCGACCGCATGGCTTGTATTAAAATTTGTGTGCCATGGTTTCCTTATTACACTTCTTCGTGCAGAATTGTGTTCTAAAACTCTAATTCTATTTAATGAAACACTATTTTAGAATACATTTATATACATATATACATAAAATGCATACACACATATGGGTTTATAACCAGATATGTAATATGTTCAATGCATATGCTAACATCTCATTCCCTTCACAGTATGCCGCAATCGCTATCTGTACAAAACAACAAGTAGCCTATTTTGTTTGTTATTTTAGTTGTTGTAATGATATAAGCTATGTTCTGTCAGAACGTCTAACCGAGAATGTATATGTATACCCCTATGGGGTCCTTGCTTGATTAAAATGATAACAGACACATGTTATGAAAGAGATACATTATTTGAGATCATCCTGATGTGTAAGGATTATGGCCTCTTTTCACCAACCATTCTGAAGCCTAAGTCATGACTTAAGCCCAAGTCACAATTTTCATACCAACGAAACTAAGCTTATTTGTGAAGTTTCAAAGTGATTTTAAGCTCAAAGTAGCAAAATTAAAGTGTTGTGCAAAAATACAGACATGCCTCTAAGTACATAATGAAGATAATGTGGATTGAAATCCATGATTTGAGCAATTCTTACTTAAGACTAGTTGGTGAATACTGGTCTATGTTCTAAGATATGCTTGAAATATATATATAATTATATATATTCATTGTTAATAGTTTATCTTTTAACTTGTGCATACTATTACAATGATTCTATAGCTTTTTCATGTACAAATATCAAAAGTTTTTTTAACAAAAAAATGTACTTAACTAAGATTCATTTGGTTTTCATTCCAATTTTTTATTAAAAGCTAATTTTGGCGTTTTTTGTGGAGAATATTAAATTCACATTTGGCGTCATGAATTTAATGTGTGTATGACATATTTGATATGTTGGGGGTGATAGGAGGATAGTATTTAGGGCTTAAACTGTGATAAAATTCATGTACACCTTATCGGATCTAATGGGTGTGTCGGGGGATCCGGGCACCCCTTTGAAATTTGTAAAAAATACTCTCCATGAAGGTATTTTTCAACGGTTCAGAGTGTGTCACATCAGTATGGCACTAGTCGTATTGTTATCACAATAAAAAGTACAGACAAAAAAGTAAGCACGTATTTACGTATCTTAAAATTAACGCACTGAAATTAAACTACTTGAGCGAAAAAAAGTTCAACGAGCATTATAATTTAGGCGTACGGTATTAAATAATTCAGGTCCTGCGATTTTACATGAGTTACATTAGCAAGGGGAAATAATTCAAGAAGTGGCACTTTGTCAGATTAGTTGTAAGGTTATCTTAAAAGAGGTGCAATATAATCAGGACATATAATTATAGTTACTCATAGATAGATACTTTAAGCAAATTATACATTAACAGATTGTTCATCAGTAGTACATGTATCAGTGGTATTTAAAAACTCCAACAGCTGCTGAAATGTAGGAAATGGCTGTATGTGGCTGCTACATATGGGAAAGCATACCCCAGACCCAATTAGCATGGCTTGAAACTCTTGTGCTCGCTCAATTAGAAACTATATCCATCTGGAAAAAAGGAATCCTGGATCCACCCTTGCGCAGTATACAATTACTTAATAAAACAGACGTGTACTGAGACGTAGTGACTCAGTCACAAGAGGTCCCCAGTCTGACTATAGTTGTATAACAAATACAAATACATTAAATAAAGTACCATTTAAGTAATCGTGCAACGTACTTGCTAAGAGGCTCATGGGTAAAATACGTTAGCAAAGCATGCTAAAATGTGCTTTGTGTGTATCCTTCATTGTTAATGCATATTATCTTTGCAAAGGATTTCTAAACATAATTAGGTAGGGGCTGATCTGGTGCACGCCCTTTACACAATTTCCGTATATAAAATATATGGATCTAGATATTATAAACTAACTTTAAAGAAACTAATACATTTCTATTAATTACTTTAAAAAGCACCATTACGCCTATGAACATACATGTAGCAGAAGCCTTAAGCGAAAACAAAGTATAACATACTAACTTCGCAGAGGAACATTTGAAAATTCACACAACCACTCCAATATCCATAATCCGCCCCAAGATCTACAACGGAAAAGTCGAATTTACATATTGACAATCCTAGCCGTGTGGTACAACTGTCTGAAACTAAACCATTATTTCAGTTAATAAACTTGCTCTTGCAGAGTTAACAAATCAATTTTATACAAAATAAGGCTGGCAACAGTTCGCCACGTTTTACCACTTTACCCTTTACAAGCTTTATTTCTAAAGTTTACATCAAACGTAACTAGAATGCTAAAATGACAACAATAAGTGTGCGTCATTGAAATAGTTATTTGTACCGTGTACACGTTTGAGTTTACACAGACAAATTATTGTTTGAATGTTTGTCGACCGTGTTCGACGTTACTTTTTTATCTGTTTTAAAAGTGGCACAGGACCCGATTGGTTTACCTCCCCATCATTTTAAAAGCTGGTAAATGCCCAAACGGAACTCCTCGGGTAATTCCGACCTCGGGACAATCATCCCTTGGAAGTATCTGGTGCAATAATACTTACAGAAATCACGATCGTTTTGTTCGCCAGTAGTCGGAAGAATATGCCTAAAATGTAGGTCGTACAAAACATAAACAATGGCGTCGTTAGACAGTTGAGCGTTTGCTGCGCTGGGTAAATTAAACTTGGATGATTTAAATTTGAAGCAGCCGCACATTGAAATTTTACAGGCATCGTACTGTAGTGAGCTGTCATCCGAGCTGTCATCTTTGTTTTGACGTCTGTCACAAAGAAGTTCCATTTAGAGAAATGGCCGAGGTAATCCGACTACCTCCATACATGCGAGAGATGATTCGTGAATTATCCGAGGTGTTCCGATTGGTAAATGCCTAGGTTGAACTGTTGTGCTTTACGTTGCTGTGTCAATTGTGCAAACCAAATCATCTATAACTGGTGTAAATACCATAAACTCTGCGCCATTGAAATTGAATCGATTTTACAACAATCGAAGCGGAATGGAATTAATTGTGTGAACTATTTTTGACCTTTAAAAATACTACTTTCGGAATATATCACACGCTTTAATGAGTAGCTCTATGCCTAACTATTTGCAGACAGAGATCACGGTCCTTGTGAAGAATAGAAAACCCGACCTTACCAGTATTACCGAAGGTTCTAGCAAACACCACAAAAATTTCAGTGTAAAAGTAACCAAAGTCCTCTTCTTGTAGCAGGCTGTCTGCCTTGACTTCCTGGTTTGTCATGTATATGCTTATTCGGTTGTATTCTCACTTTTAAGTTAAAGAAGGCTATCTAGGGTTTCATTCATCTGCCATGTCTATGTTCTGCCAAAGCAGCAAAGTTATAAACATAAACCGACCTTGTGGACTGCTAAGTTTTCAATTTGTTTACACGCGATGTGTACATGCTTTGGTTGTCCAAAACAAAAGGACTCGTGTTCTAAGTACCGTCACTTATATATCATGTTAGAATGGTTTACACGGTAGATTATGCTGAAAAAAGGCTAACTAGCACAACTAGAAGGCTAACAGGAGGCTAACAGGGATAGGCCTATGCTATATATCGATCATCGTGACTGCCAGCCACGAAAAGTACAATAAAACTGGTGTCTTTGATGTCATAGACTAAAGAAACATAACAAATACACATTATGCATACACTATTTGATGTCGAGACTAGATAATAAAGATAAATTTAATAATAAACACTGTATTAACAAAAAATACTTTGTAGCTAATGATGGATTATGATCAATCACTTCACCTTCGCTGCACGGGAGAGGTAAGGATAAAAAGCTAACTCAACATAAGCCATATTCGGGTCTATTGTTGATATATATATATATATGCTATCACCTTATCCTACGATGAAAAACATCTATGTAAACACCTGCTGCTATGAACTTGTACATACAATACAGTGCACCATAGGCTTGTTGCATTTCCTCATTTCCTTCACTGCACGCTACATTTTTAAAAAAATGTTAAACTCTTTACTGATTGCTTTAGGCTGAAAAAACAAAACATGTGCAGGTCTTCTGTTCATTTGAATTATTATACCCAAAGGAATGATAAGTACACTTATGTCGATTCTTTCTTTTATCATTTGCTAAATATTTCTCTAAAAAGAATAAAATATATACTAATTTAATGTAAATTATATAGCGTAATTCCTTCTCAGATTATTTCCAAAACAAAATGCAGAACTTGTTTTGTATAATGTCAAGGTGAATATTAAAAGAGGAACAATCGGAGCATACATAAATGTCAATATTCAAGGTTATAAATTGGTTTCGTTCAAAGCACAAGAACATATAGTTATAATTTTGTAGAAGACATCATTGCTCTGTCTGTTTTCTAGACTAGACAATAAGGACTTACTCGAATGTACGTACTGTTATTGTACACATATTAACAATAAAGTCATCACTTTCACATTACATAATAACAATACGTATACATAATGATGTCGCATACATTTAGTTGTATCTTTCTTACACAAATGGACCTTGGTACTAAATAGACCAACATTCCTTCTATGTATTGCATTATTTTAAGAATCCATGATTGTTCCTAGCATGTCAGCTGGTATCACGCCAGTATAGCACATCTGGCGACATACATTCATTAATTTTGATTTTTGTTTAACTGCCCATAACTGTATGGAGGGGGTCCGTGTGGTAGGATGTTTATGTACTAAATTTGCATTGTTTATCAAGTAAAATTGTTTTCTGGAATTCTGCAAATGATTAGTGTTTTATTAACTTAGCCTATTTGTTAATAACAAAAAACTGTAGAATGCTTAATTCAAAGTATTAGATATCAGTTAATCTATTTATTTACATGTATTGTCTTAAGAAGTGCTTTTTCATCTTTAAGTCAAAATATAACCATATTAGGCACAAATTATGTGATACTGTTTTCAGCTGACCTAATTTAATATTTTTAATTTATTACATAATGACATTTAATGCAATTTAAGACCTATATAACAACGGTTGTTGAAATACGTTGTCTTAGTCCGTTATTTTTAAAATTGGGTTCCCAATTTTACATTGTGGCGGCATACATGTAGCAAAGACGTTGATAATTAAATTTATGTTTGTTTGTTTTTTAGAATACATCGCAGCGATCAATTATGACCATGATAGAAACGTCCAGCTGTTTGGTGGAGGAAGACCCCAGACACATGTCTGCTTAGAACCACCGGCGCCCCGCTAGTCAGCTGAAAAACCTTCTCATATTAAGTTCTTCGACTCGAACGGGACTCGATCCCACGCGGTGAGAGGCTAAGCAATAAGAGGAGTTACAAATCGGCGAGTCTACCACTACGCCAAGGGTGCCCCTGAACATTAAATTTAAGTCATACCTACCTACTGGGTGTAGATCAAAAATAAGGGGAGAAAATCATGAACCTTTTCAATAAGCAATGTGTGTTTTCTTGGCTATACAAATCATTTAAATAAAATCAGGATTAAAATACATGATACACTCCTACCACTGTTCCCAAGAGTGAATAAGTACAATGTATCCAGAAATCTTTCTCAAACGATCATCTGAAACAGTAGTACAATGTAGCAGCAGAATCAGCAGTGGCAACGATTTTTTTTTCTTGCCTCTCAAAGAATCAACAAAACCACATCCGATCCCAATAATAAAGTATTCCATCAACCTATTTCTAATAGTATGATATTGTCATTTTGTCATTTGTCATTTAATGCACCGTATTATGGTTGGTACTTCTACCTTCTTTGACCTTTGATTTTTCCTTCTACACATGAACAGAACATGCTTAAACCAGTTTACACTTAGTTATTCGTCATTTTGTTTCTTATTCAAATGCCTAATTTCTTCTAAAATGAACATGTATGTGTTCTAATAGAAATGGTACTTCTGTCCTGACCCAGATACAAAGGGGACATTATTTTAATTACGTCACTTCTTTCTTTTTAATGAAATCATAAATTAACTTAAAGAATATGCCATCTCTTGGACAATTCCGTGTATCACTGCGTGTATTTGAGCAACCGGTGTTAGAACATTGCCTATTGCACGTATGACCTAAAAACAATAGAAGTCATCTACATGTACTCTCCACGGTCCTTAACTTTAATGATTAAGTGCTCAGCTGTACTCATACAATTCGATCGGACCGAAGTCGTTTGTCTAACGATATATGCAAAATCATGTGCCTCAAATCGAGCTTACATATGGCGACATTTAATGATTCGTTTACATTTTGCTCTAACACGCTTTATCTTAATTTAAATAACTGCATCGTTGTGGACTGAAGAAAAATCATGTTCGATTATTTTAATGAACAGTCAATTAGTTCATTTATAGACTGAAATCGATGGCGTACATGACTTTGCTAATATTATACATTTTTCTGCCTAATCTCATCTAAAGAATGGAAAAAAACTTCTAATCGTAAGGCCCCTGAAAGGAATTCTTTAAATATATTATTATGTCCATTAGAATTCAACGTACATACCGTTCTCATTAGTATTAATCGTTAAACCATGTTACATTTGAATCTGACAAAGCAACACCAACGAGTAGTGTAAAAGCGTGCATGTTTATATCACAGAGCAACAACTCAATAATTAGAGGGACACAAATCTCAATATCGAATGAGCAATATTTTTCTGTTAGTGTAATATGTGAACAAAGTTGCTTCTAAATCCATTAAAATGCAATCAACTTTTGGCTTCAGAAAGAAAAAGTGAGAAAATACAAACAAAAGGCAATTACGTACAAATTGTTGTAACAAGTGTTACATCAATATAAACTGACGAAAAACTACTGACAGACAGACGTAAGGATGGACAGACCTATAAACTGATAGACTGATGAAAAGACATGCAGATGAAGAAGGCAAAAATAATAGCATTATGTCTTTGATGGTGAAATAAAATTAAATATAAATAAAATGAAAGGAAATTGGACTGTATTAACAATTTAATACTCACCATGGTTAGCAGGCATTTGTTTGTTTATTGAGTTAATCGTCCCACCAACAGTATTTCAATTATCTGGAGGCGGTGTCCACGTGAAACAGATATACTTCACTGTGTATGGCATGCCGTGAACACCTAGTATGTTTCCACATCCAGTCACATTATTCTGACATATATATATATATATATTAGTTTAAATAAGCCCTAATGGATTGAACGACTACCAAAAAGGAAAAAGGATGAAAATGTTAAATCAAAATTTATAGGAAGAGTACATGTATAATCAAACTTATGCAATCTTTTATAAGAATTGTATATGTATGCATACGTCTTTTGGCATACACATGCATTTTTCTGACCATTTATCTAAATATAAGAGTACTGATTACAGAATTAATAATACATATGTATTATATATGAAATAATAGCAGGTAGAAATGTGTGTTTTATAGAATGTCTACAGAATACTACCTAATTTTATTTAACGTTATGTAAATTTAAACGACATACTGCGACGCCAAAAAGAGCAAGCTCGTTTAAGTTCCCTTATGAGTTCATTTTCTTTAATACAATTACTGCCTTATTTCTAACAGTTTAGCAATTATTATATAAATAATTAACTACTATGTATAATTATGTGCATACAGTATACAACAGCAATGTTTAATTACATATATCGTCCTTACATGCGATACCGACCATCGGATTCGTCGTTGTGGCAGGGTCCGACTTCTTTAAAGTAGTGTGTGTAGGAGTCACACATATTAGGAATCGTTTATGTCTCCAGTTATAAAGGTTTGTGTCAAAAGACCACCAGTTACATTGCCTGTTCAAAATACTTTACTTTATCGGCATCTGTTAATAACGATTCTGAGAAAAACACACAAAACATGAACAGTGAAAGCGTGAAGAGGCTGTAGATAAGGGTCCCGAGTCTGCAAACTTTAATGGACCAATGTAGTTTTGAAGCACTCATACTGAATTCATTTTGTCTCATTTCAATAATAATAGGCACTTTGCTTTTGATAATAAATCAAACAATGTTTTTCTAACATGATATTTTATGCTGCCAGAACATTATTAAAACAATGTTAAATCCAATGAGTATATGTCCATTTAGACCATTTAACAAAATTTAGTAAAAACAAACGTATAATTACCGATAAAACAAGTGTATATTTTCGAAAGCACCAATGCCCTTTGAACAGGTGTATGTGTGCTATTCTGAGAGTTATAAAGGCCCGTATTCACCAAACTTGACTTGGTTTAAGAACAGGAATTTACTTGAATCTCAAGGTTGGAGTTTTCAAGTCATGATTTGAAAGTCGTATTGGACAAGAATTTTCAAGGATGTTCTTTACTAAATTAAATTGTAGCTGGTTTCCGGCTATCCTATGTGCGTAAATAGAAGCGGAAGCCAATGTGCTTGCATTACTCGTGTCCGTCTGTCACATTTTGCACACAGAATGTCTCTTCACATAGCCAAGCAGCAAAAGACGCACCAACAGACAAACACAAATGATCTAAAGCAAGGAAGAGTTGTGGTAAATTTCCAAAAAGTTGGCTCAATTAAAAGGAACACAAAATAAATTACGTGAAAATATTATTTAAGTTTAGACAAGCGTCTACCTTTAAGTCCTTAGCTAACTTGAACAGTAAATGTAAAAAAAGACATATGCATCATTAAGATCACCCAGAAATTGGGTTTTTGTATATAAATTACTTTAAAATTGGTTGCAAAATTTTATGTCGTAATAGTATTATTCAATTTCATCTGGCATTAAATTGAAATGCACACATTTTTTATATGTATTAACCTTAAAACCGATGTTTGACATAAAATAAGCACCTCCTGATTTCAGCATTCAGCTAGGTATACATGCCATTGTCAAACAGATTATCTTTTTACGCGCACTGTAATAAACGCAACAAATTATATGTGGTTAAGTAGCTATTATACACATTCACTATGTCGTAAGATATACAAACGGTGAATTTACATGGAATATTATAAATATTGTTGATTAATGCACCCGTGTATAAATTAATTAAAGGGCTTGAATATAACAAAAGATGGGAGGAATACGATGGCCGTTAGATAGTTTGAGACATAATTTAAACTCTAGTTTACGGTACATTGCTACTTAGATAACTGTGGTCAGGAAATAATATAAGAATAACGTTTACTTAAACTGCTCCCTAAGTTAACTGAAATTAAATATAGCATTTTATTTCACTTTCACTAATGCTAAAAACGAGATGAAAACCAGCGGGAGTGGGAACTACACGAGAAAGAAGAAGAACTCCAAAAAAAATTCAATTCTGCGTTGTTGTTGTTATTTTTTGTTGGTTTTTACTGTAATTTTATAAAACTAAACTAAATAAATGATTCTTGTGTCAAAGTGTTCTGTTGGTATATAATTGCTAAACATATAAACTGTATACTAAATTACTTAGGTTATCTTGTTACGACAATTAGAAAAAAAAGTGTATATCGAAACGGAAAAAAATAAAAGTAATAAACAGTCATTACATTCTATGGTGAAATTGATAATTTGATATTTCAGCACTTTTGCTCGTGACTGAACAATAATTAAATAATTAGAAATAGTTCGTTTGTAGTGTACATTGTACTACCATTCTAGTAATGACGTTTGCCCATGTTAAGTATTACGTGAATCAAAGTCTGTAGTATGTAAAAATGCTATCACGTAACCGACCCGCTAAATTACATATTAAAAGCAGCATAGCACGCGGCTGACTTAATTGAAGTGGTATTGGCATTAAATTTCACATAAATCCTCGCAGTTGTTTTTATTTCCCATTACTTTTGAATTACTACACGGTGCAATTAAATATCTTCTGATGCGCCATATATTATTCCTACTCAATCGGTACATCAAAAGTCGAACTTATAGGATAACTGTTTGATTTTTAATTATTTATCTTTCTGATAATAACGGAAAGCCACGTGTGCTAGCAACATTATTTTTAATACTACGCGTACATTTAATTAATGACATTTATAAAGAACTGTATTTACCGCCAACATTATGGAGCCAATTCACTCGTTGTACCGTATACATTCATGAGTTTATTTTTTCTCCAATACCTAAAAATCTAAATACATGGCTAATTATTTATGTCATATAAGAGACCATCTTTTAATGACGACCTAATTATATATAAACAGATAACATGTGCGTAAAGTTACCAATGAGCGTGTGGCAAATTAAAATATAATATTTTTTTTTATTTTACAAAGCGCGGGATATAGCTTATTTGTTACCACGTGCTTGTACATGTAGTAAGCTAAGCATCTGCATCAATTCTGTTTAAACAGGTTTTAGTATTCAATTATGTGAACCACTTTTATGTTACGTATTTGCAAATTCCATAAATGATTTCTTAAACCTGTCACTTGGGATCAGCCTTCAAATCAAAGAACAGTACAGATATTTTAACATTTTTAATATGCACAACTGTACAACTTACATTAAATATTTATTATTAGATTTTAATCCTCGATCAGAATAAAAAGAATTCGCGGTAAGTTTTTATTCTTACAACTAAAATACACTGATGAGGATCAAACATGTTAAAGCTAAAACACATCTACCGCATAAGCAATCCTATTATCTTTACAATATTTTAATGTGGCTGTATAGCAATAATTTTACAGTATTCATATACTCTCTTTGTCCGCATAAACATTTTCTACCAACGAAAATTCATTTTGATATTTATTCCTCGCTACTTAAATAATTATCAATAAAATCCTAAATTAAAGAAAATCAATTGTTGATAAACACGGTTTTCTCTCAAATATAAAATGAACATTGTAGAAATGGGGTAGAAGTGTGTGTATATATAGTTTAGGTCATAACGAGATTAGACATAAAACAATCAACACTACAACTCTCAACAGGCATTTGAAAGCCAATAAACATGATTATGGAAAAAGCTTCCCTAAAATATATATATATATATATTTCGTATATATAAACTCTTAAAATTTGACAATCACAATGTCACTTGGGAGAGCTCCTACATAGGAATGTAAGGTTTGGTAAAATATATGTGTGTATATATGCTATTCATATTGCATGCTTTAAGCCATTTCCATAAGAAACTTTCTCCATGCATATTTATTGACACAAAGTCATTCATTTTCAATACAAAGCTAAATATAATATTCATTTATTAACGGTAACTTTGTAACAATATGCATTCGATTGGAACAACTTCCTACTTGGCAGTATTATGCTTTACTTTATTGTTATTTGTTTATTGGTGTGTTGGACGTGATTATATTCCACAACTAATCAATTCCTAAATGTGCTAATCTTCATTTGCATACATTAATGCATTTCCGGTAATTAACATTAATCAAGCTCCAAGTGAAATATCACCTTAAAAGATATATTATTATTATTATAACGTATTATTATGTTACATGTTCATTAGACAATTTTGCCACTTTCATGCTAACTTGATGCATTAAATGGCTTGGCATCCGATTTATAAAATGAATTTATATCGGTGAAAACTTACATAAACAAGGTCTTGCAGACACTTATTTGCATGGCTGTAACGAGTAACAAACCTTGTTAAAACACTGTATGAATTTTTCATACAGTATTAATAACAAAATCTGCACTTTGGTACCTATAGCTGTCCTTTTCTATTTCCCATTCGTTTCTAAAAATAATCCTAATATGCTGAATAAAACGGGGTAATTCTATCTTAGTAAGTTATATTATAGTAGTATGTGTCTGGTCACATTTTTAGTTCTGAACTGCAAAATGTAAAAGGATGCAGCCAACTTTATAATATATATATAAAGACGCCTTTGAGGCCGGATATTTGTTGTATTGCGTTTGGAACGTATCATTAATTTCACCAAGTATTTTCTCTTACACCAGCTACCTCACAAATTGAGCTTTCATGAAATGTTTTGTTCTCACTGAAATTGTATTGTGTACAATCGATTTATGACAATATACCGTATTACTTTATAACGAATATGAGTATCTAAATATAGGAGAATACACATTGGGAACATACTATTCCGCATTCCGATAATCTGAAAGGATTGATCATTAGGTGTAGATGGAATTTAACCATTTACTGACGTACACTGTGTACTTATATGCATAGATTTTCGAAAGCCCTTGTTAGAGGCGAACCTCTGTGTCGTGATGTAAAACCTGAAAATAATCTTATCTGTATTCATTACCTTTGTTCCCGTTAACTTAATTATTGCAAAGATCTTAAAATATAGGAAGAGCGTATAGTATCTATACGTCATTCTTATATTTACACCGTAATTTAAAATTCCAATTCTTATATGTTAAAGATTTCCTTATTTATGTATACAGTGTAATACAGACACTGTACACACATATGCTCGCACATACCCATATATACTGGATGTATGTAGGAAGTCGGATCGCCTCGTCCAATTCTGAATGTGACTTCTTTTGTGACAGACGTCAAAAGAAAGATGTCAGCTCGAATGATAGCTGACTTCAGCACGATGCCCGTAAACTTTCAATTTGTGGCGGCTTCAAATTTAAATTATCCAATTATAATTTACCCAACGCAGCAGGCATGCAGCTGTCAAACGATGGCATTGTTTTTGTTTTGTGCGAATTTCATTTTAGGCATATTTTTCTTCCTACTTCCGGCGAACAAAACGATCGTGATTTCAATAAGTATCGGTGCACCAGATTCATCCGAGGATTGATTGTCCCAAATACGGAATTACCCGAAGAGTTCCGATTGATAATGGATGTACAATATACTGGAAAAGTTACGTTTTAGAGCATGGTCTTGCGTATTCTCAATTACATATCTGATGCATGGAGGGTTGTGATATAATTACGCCATATTCACTTAGTTTAAACCTATTTATACACAGTCTCCTGGGAAATGGGTTCTTCCAACTTATAATAACCTTGACTAAACACTTTCTTAGTAGAACCACTACACAGGGACTGTTTGCTTCTTCAAGAACTTATCGCATTGTCGGTTTTAGTGATCGAAACTGAACCTCACTAGTCAACGGACGCAAACATTCAGTAGCAAATGTACATATTGAATGGTATCAAATACTAAAAGACCAACTGTGTGTTATATTAACTTAGATTGATTACATACTGACATCTCCAAAACCTGAAGTGGAAAAAGCTACAAAGTTCTTTAAAAGAAACATATAACGCCCATAAAAATAAAAGTAAACACTAAATCTTTAATAATAATTACGTATGACACGGTATATGCAATTAGTGCCATTAACAATCTTTTAAACATGTAATTAAACTGCAAATGTTTCGCAAGCAGCCAATACAAATAAGTCATTCACTTAACCATAATAAATGAGTTTACAAAACTTGAATAACTAAGTTATATATGCAGTGGGCTGGATGCTCGTACATGTAACGTTGTTGATGTGTGATAAAATGACCCGGTCAAGAAGATGCAAAATAAACCATGCGCTCACAAAGGACCCATAATTTCCTTCATCTAAACATGCAAAATTATATGCAAACTACTGTTTTGTTGTATGTATACAGAGTAAGGCAGTGTTATTACAGTCACATGTTAGCCTTTTCTGTTTTTGACACTACACACGTCTTCAATCAAGTAAAACCACTTGGATATGTTTAATAGGCTGTTTCATATCAACACCATTTTATTGATCACAAGAGATTGCTGCCGAATTGTAAAGCATTTAAAGTAAAGTAATATTTATGTACAGTTTTATCTTGGAAATGCCTTTGGCGATGTTTTTATCGTTAACAAAATACTACGCAAAGATGTTTCCAGAGAATGGCGTATGATTTTTCAATTTACTTCAGCATGGGCAGTGAAAATATTGATTTCTCACTAAAATTATGTAAATGAAATCTTTCGTTGGTTATAGCAGTTTCTGAGCCTGAGGCACAACATTTCTTATCGCTGTCGGGTAACAATGTTTAAATAGTCAAATGCCGTCTAAATGCCCTTTTCCATCAATACAAGACTGATGTAACAAGTATTAGAACTCATTTTTTCTAGATTACAAAGGGTGGAGACCAATAGGTTCATGTTGACTTAGATATCGTCGAAGATAAATGGCTCCCCTTTAGTATTTCTCGGAGAAAAAGTAATTCAGCGAAAAAGACTTCAGCGAAAACTCTTTATTTGAAAACGTCAACAGCTAATTGTCAATGCAACTGCACGTAGTGAAATTAATGTATTGTTTTAAATCACTCTAATTTTTATTTTATTAATTGTATATCCCCGTAAGTGTAAACCTTCTTCATATTTTATAATCTGTTTGCCTAATAGTTTTCCGAGAAACTGTTTTAAATCTTTTTACAACATTGAGCATATAAACAGTCTTATTTGATAAAAATTAATAGTTGCATTGCGAGTTTATATATATTTGTACGTTCAGTCGGTATTGTAATGTACAGTTCCAAAAATACATAAGAAGAGAAATCAATGAAAGGTAATTCTGATAACATTGATAATTGAATGTTGGATCTGTAACAATTTGTTACAGTTTTGTTTACACCACACAATTAGGTTCTAGTGGAAAGCGTCACCTTTAAAATGCGTACAGTACTGAAAATCATGAAATTGACAAACGGAACGGAGTGGAAATGGAAATGAAACGTTTTTCGTTTCCTGTTGAAACGGAAACGGAACGGAGTGGAAATGGAAATGCAACGGAGCGCTAAAAACGCTTGAAACGGTGTAAACGGTATAAACGCTATAACCGGAGCGCTTGGAACGCTAGAAACGGTAGAAACGGAAAAATCGGAATGCTCGTAACGGTAGAGTTATTTTCACTACCGCTTCAAACGTTTCTAGGTCACCCGATTATTTATAGTAACATTTCAACCGTTTCTTGGTACGAAATAAATTTAAACGAACACAATAACTGGCTTCAATTTATCAACACAAACGCGCTTTGTATGTACTCTGCAGAATGAAATAACATAAATTATTATCAAAAAATCGTATTTATCAAACTTGTACATTACAGTTCCGAAACCGCACGAGTTGTCCAAGTCATCGTGTACCGTTAAAACAGAAACTGCACTAAAAATCACTCCGCACGATAAAACACGCAATTTAACTATAATATTGCGTTTCTGTCGAAACTGATGTTTTAATTAATTCCAATGAATAGCTTAACATCCGCCTTGGATCGACATTCTTAGTCTTCATTGTTTGGCATATGAAGATAGTGTGTACACAGCTGTCATTACACGTATGCGCGCGCAATGTCGCAGCATTTCCCGAGTTTGAATTTTCGCTAATTACTTTGTAGCTGCATGGTCCGTTCCCGGATCAACTACGCCAATCATTTTTGTGTGAACATACTTGCTTAAAGTATTTTTCATTTACAAAGAATGCATTGCGTGGTACAAAATAAAGTTACTTAATGAAATTAAACCTCAACCAAAAGAAGGTAACACATCTCATATAACACAAAAAAACATAAAACAACTACACATAAAGCAAACAAACAATGCTATGTATTATTGCAAGGTGTGACCCAATCAAGAACCAATAACATCCTCTCCGGCACTCAGAGCCAATGACAAGTATGATCCTAAAGTTCAACGTCTGAATAACCATAGATTGCCAAATAGTGCACGTATACAAACATCGATTGACAGTTAAATGAAACAACCGTGATAAAAACTTACATCACGATAAATATTAAAGACATAATAATCATTACCGCCATTAAATTCACCTGATCACACATGATCATCATCAGGATCCCATATTACTTATATAATCACCACTAATCATCATCAAAAGCAGCATCACCGGCATCACGATCTACATCATAATCGTCATGAGCATCAGCATCACCGTAACCGTTATTACCATTTACATTATAATCATAAACAGCATCGGTATCACCGTCATCATTATCAGCAGAAGCAGCAGTAGCAGCAGCAGCACCGTCATTTACATCATCATTACTTTAATTACAGGGGGTATGGATATGTATTTTATTTTATCTTGCCTCTTTGTCAAGCAAAGTTTCTTCTGCTTCTAATCTTAATTGTTATATATCTTATAATGAACAATGTTGTAAATTTGGACAATAGTATCAAAATTCCTATTTCTAAATGCATAGTTCCCATAATGCGCTGTTACATATATAGGATTAAACGGAATTCGTGGACCGCGATTAAGAATCTGCATACAACTTTTGACTTTACTTGACTTGCAACTATTTGAATGAGGCCTGGCTACGGCTCATTTTCCCATTCATGTCTTGAATGTTCTATGCCAAAATGTGGTCTAATGAGGGCCCTACCGGGTACTTAATTTTTGTACCCATTTAAAGATAGAAATATATTAATTTAAAATATATCGTTTTGTAAATTGTATTATGTTTCTCCATGCGCGTGGGTAGGGTTCATGCCATCATAAAGTTCTACTCTAATTGAATCCCTAATTTTAAGACATGAGCGGACACCCCAACTTATTAAGCTAATTGGCAGTTTTATGACACCTTGTTTGTCTAGTGGACAGGAAGTGTGACCGTGTTTTGGCGTCTTTTTCACTTCGAAAGAACACATGCATCCTCTATGCAGCTGTGTTTGAAAATGTCACCTTATGGCAGTCGCGTGGTTTATGACCTTCACCTTTTAAAGAGCAATATGCATTGACTTACGCGAGGACAACAAAAAGGACAAAACACTAAGGTGCACGATATCTTTTTGTGGCTCATAAAAGGACCTAACGCTATATTTAGTAGTACCCACAATGGTGCACCCTTTTCCCACCCACTATTTTTTAGTTTAAGAAGAGGAAACGTGGATGTGGGGATTGGGGATTTCTTATAGTAAATACTACATTAATTGTCGTGTTTTTTGTAAATAATGTTATCAAGAGAAGACACATCAAGGAACACAGCCTAATGTATATTTTCATCTCGTGTTTATTGCAAATGTATTATTTCAATGGCTCGCCTATTCTTTTGTAGTTAATCCATACCTTAAATATAAATAATACCTTTATAAAAGTGTTTATGATCATTCAAAGGACTAAAAAGTTTTTGTAAGGACATTTATATAAGTAAAAACATGCGCAGTCTGAAATATTACTACATAGTACAGTTTTCTCCCTCCACTATTATTCCTTTAGAACTTATATTTATGCCGCGAAGGTAAATCGTCAATAACGTTGCATATTTTTTCATAGCACACGCCGTTCACGCGTACTTACCATTTTTAATCCCTAAACAGTACCCAGCGTTCACACCCTCTCTCTCTTCTAAATGGCAGCTTGAAGACAATTATCGATCGATATCATGTTGCACAGTATTGAGAGAAATAATAGGTCGGTCAATTTGAAACAAAAAAAAATCTTTTCGGCGACTTCAAATGATAGTGACCGGCGATTGTTTCCCAGAATATTCTTTGATGTTGCAGTGTTAGCCAGAGAGCCCTCCTCTCCAGAAAGAAATTACACCGCATCTAATGATTTATTTGTTCACCGCATTTATTTGTTACAACCTTGGAGAAATTAAAATCACATTGATATAATTAGCGACTTCATGTTATAAGTGCGTGAACAATATTGTTAACAGCCGTTAATTGGCGCTAATATGTGCAAACCGAAAACACAACAACACACACTTGTTTCTAAGAAAGTTGTTTGTTCTATGAGACTTTATGTATGTGCCTGTTTTCGACAAAACAACATGTTCATGTTTATATGAGATAATCATTTTAACCATGAAATGTGACTGTAGTGAGTAATACTTATCTAAAATTATTGGATATTACACGTTACTATCAGCGAGACGTTAAATCTAAAGTCCGCCATATAACAAATGTCGGAAAGGGGCAAACATTCGCCTTTTTATTTTGGCAGTGGGGATGGGGGTAAAACGCTGGGCCTTTTTATTTGAAGGACCTTTTTATTTGAAGGGGAGAGGGGGTGGCAAACGTCCGGTCTGCACTTATAGGGGCGGGGGGCAAACGTCCGGGGGCAAGTTTTAAAAAGAATTGTGTGTGATATCGTCTTATTTTAAGGTCGGATCACCATTACGCTTTTTTTGCGGATTAACACGTCACAGAGAAGTAACTTTTTAGGATACTGGGTGTGTGTGGACCATATTTGAAAGTTATTTCTTGTTTGTTTATTCCGGGATATGACGTCTGGCGAAGACAAGTAGGTAGGCATCTTCTCAATACTGCACTCCCTGAATTTTGAGGATTATTTGCAGGTGCTGGTTGTTAAGGATATTTTTTGTCTGCAATTTCCCTCCGGGTGACTGACACTGAATATCCTCGTCGCAAACAATCTACTGCCGATTCCTTTATATGTGATGGAAGACTTTTGCCTCTCCCTAGAATGTTTACTTCTTTCGTCATTTTGCAAACACACCGGAAGTACTTTACCTTTAGAAATTTATTAAACGAAATTTTTAGTCAAAATCGGGACGGAGCGAAACGGAACGCTTGAAACGGTAGAAACGGAAGAAACGATAGAAACGCTGGAAGCGTTTGAAATGCAGCGCTGGAAGCGAATAAAACGAAACGGAAACGCAACGGAAGCGGAATGGAAACGGAGCGGCAAACGCTTCCAACTGAAATGGAAACGAAACGGAGTGGAAACGGGAAAATTGTCAATTTCGTGATTTTCAGTACTGTAATATCATAAAATCCACTGCTAAAATATAACTCGGTCTCATATGGTTATTATCTTATGAGTTGCGGGTATTTTTTTCCAAAAGAATCTCTTAGTAAATCCCTTTTATTATACTTCATTGTAATAATAGCATTTTGTTCAAGTTCAAATTAGTAATATTTCTGGCATTCTTAACGTTATTCCTATTTTAAGTTAGCATAATTTCTGAGATAACTGTGAATGGCCATTCAAAGGTTGGTTAAAAATGAAACTTCAGCGAATTCACTATATTTTTATCTGTTTTGTTTATACTTAAAATATATTATTAAAGTTTTTTTCAAGAAGGCCTTCTTGGCCTTGAATGTAAATCTTTGCTTTGGCAACATGTTATTATTTCAACTCTGTCGGAGAACAAACTCCAAGATTTATGGAAGCAATGGAAATATTAATGAAATCGAAAGATGTAACAACCAGCAGTCAGATGGTAGCTAGATTAATTCAATAGTAAAAGTCGTTGCATGCACCCACTTTGTTTTATATTAAAAAGGGGATGGAAACACCATAAAACCTTTCATCGATTTCCCACCAGCAAATATAAATGACAGAGAATAGAAACACAAATATTACTTTTACTTTCCTTCTTATATAATGATATTGCATTTGAATGTTGCTTAAACATTTTAAAATACCAAAACGTTTTAGTTTGCTATTTTCTTCTAAAGCAAAAACATTTAAGTTTTCAAAGTGTGTGTATTTTGCAACATTTAAACGGACAGACTAGATGGAAAAAGAAAACATATTTTACAAATTCACTGGAAAAACACGGTATCAAGAGACAACAAGCTGATAATGAAAGAAAATATCCCCGGACTTTCCGGCCCCAGATTTTAGACTGTTGGGAATGTTTTGCTAAATCTTTTCTCTCTGTTCAAGTTTCAAGACGCATGCTATGTTGAAAAATAGGAAATATTATTTTTTGCGCCAATATCTTGAATAAACTCCATATATTGAAGAAATAGTTTAAGGTAATATAAATGTGAAGTACATGTATGTGTTCTGTCGATTATTAATTCAGCCTACAAGCGTAACTAAATCATCCACTTATCACGCTATTCAGCCGGAACTGAAGTGACTCTACTGAGGACCTTGCGATCTTATCATGACTTGACCATCCTGTATCCAATCAGAAATCTTCATAGTTTGTGCCTTTTTCCAAAGACATTTGATAAAGTGATATCACTATCCCAATTATGGTTGTTTACATATACCTTGTAATTTAATTTTTTAACTTTCTTGAATAAATCGTAAGCATTCCAAAATACGATAGATTTCAATGTATCCCTGTCTACAAGAATGTATTATCTAGTTAGGGAGGATGCATTTATGTCTTTTGAACTAAAACTTGAACACGTGGTTTCAATTAACTATCTTGTAATTAAAGTTGGCAAGTAAAGAAGATCCACCTGTTTTACTTATTGTTGTTTGTAAAATGTACTTGTTCTGTCGTTTAATATGTTAAACATAATATATAAACTAGAGGGAGTATACAGATACATTTTTTATTCTTACATAGAAAACAAAAGCACTTGCAACCAGAGAAAAAACAATGATACTAGAATGAAAACATTTTTTCTCACGCTTTTGTGTTTTGTTATGCTGCATGGAATTTGTATCAAGCATATAAATTTTCAGGTCCGTTTTAAAATCAATAGAAAAATAATGTTGTGGTTACATTAATACTACAATTACATTTTGCTATAAGAAAAAAAACATATAAGTAGACATTACATATGGTATAATGTGTGGAATGTTAAGCATCAACAACGTATTTAAAATATGCAATTCTACCTTGATAAATACTTATATTAGATTACTCTATATAAGTGTATCGCACTTTTCCAGAACTAAAGTGTGGAATGTTCTAATTTAATAAAACAAGATTTTAAACAGGTGTTTTGTGTTTTAATATTGCTTTTTTAATTAGGTTCCTTTGTTCTTATATTTATATAATATAAAATATATAACTTATTATTTCTCTTTTCAAAATAATAGCATCTGTTTAAATAGTTAATTAAGTAAATAACTATAAATATATAACTTTTGCTACATTACTTTATCGGTAAGAAATGAATGTTCCCTATGTTTCGTGTGCAGATCATTACTGGTGGAACATAACCCTCCTGGTCGGTTTGCTCTGATTGAATTTACCTAACGCATATGCAGGGCCAAAATAATTTGCATCAATTAGCGTGATTTCAGAAAAGACATTCGTTTCAATTTAAAGTGGCGACAAATAATTAAACACAGTTTACATATTCTAAAGGTCAAAACAGAAAAATGTTAAATAATTGAAATTAGTTGATTATTTTCTTTGCACCAATATTTTCATGAAAACACTATTATGACTTAATTGGCATTAACCCTAATATAAATAACATTTTCAGGCTTCTGATTGCTTGAAATTATACACAGTTATTTCTGAACTGTCAATTTCAAGGCAGAGAACAATTACGCGAAATTTGTCAACTCACTTGACGTCTTATGAGCATTGCAACATATACAAAAGTTTCAAAAGTCATATGCAAGCAATGAAAAGACAACCATTATCTTTAAAAACAGACTTAAGCGCAGACGTCATCTTAAATATGTTATGACATTGTTGAAAGGAAGTAGTGACA
The DNA here is from genome assembly GCA_007844125.1 of Sinonovacula constricta. NCBI lineage: Eukaryota > Metazoa > Mollusca > Bivalvia > Cardiida > Solecurtidae > Sinonovacula > Sinonovacula constricta. Next base: position 41,016,391 of record CM017559.1, on the reverse strand, counting down.
TAATTGAAAAAAATGTCCATAAAGTAATTAGTACAGAGTATTATTCTATTATAATTTCAATTAGAATAACTACACATATGTATGACTCTATGCAAGACACTTAATTTCCAAGTAACCGCATTTGGAAAAGAAGATATTCAGCTTTGACCAGAAACTGGACTATTCATTACAGTGCTGAAGAGTATGACCGTGTGCGGTCTGTTCAAAACTTATACAAGATCCGTCATATTTGAAAGTTCATATGGCGCAATACTCGGTGCTGTCTTTTTCTTTACTTTCACAAGAACTTGTATTTTGTTTCGATAAAATTTTTAGTACATATGACTTGTGGGTGAACTAAACTTGTGTATGCTTTTGCGTGTACCTGTACTTGTGTGATGAGTTTGTTCCGTTTATTTGTGCCGTCCCTGCCACAGAAGTGCGATTTCATCACGGGTAGGAAGAAAAAAAAGACTGCCAGTCATAGGCTGACATTCCTTTTTCTTTTCTGTACAATGTTTATTTTATGTGTATGTATGAGTGCATGATACTTTCGGTTTTCTGTTTTTCTACGGGTGTCTTCATGTATCTAACCCTATCATTTAAGTTTTGTTTTTCGTTTCGACAAGGTGTAAATCATTTTGGAGTTAAGATATCATTTCCAAATTTAAGTTTCATACGAATTGATCTTTTTCGGATATTATGGACATTAGAACAATATCTAGTCTGTATGTAATACGAGGTCCTGTCGTAGTTGAAGAACATTCTGATGTTGGCGTATTTGTCTCACACGGCGCCCGATCTCATCCCACACGTGCTTTATCGGGTTCAGGTCAGGACTGCACGGAGGCCAGTTAATTTTCCTAATGTTATTGTCACAAAGAACATCTCTTGTTGATCTAGCTACGTGACACGGTGCGAGATCGGGCGCCGTGTGAGACAAATACGCCAACATCAGAATGTTCTTTAACTACGACAGGACCTTGTCCACACTTGGAACAACCTGCCTCAGCGATTTCTACGCAATTACATCATATCGATGCGCCAGCGTTGCCAAGCTGTCATTCGTGCCAGAGGAGGACACACCCGTTATTAGAAGTGTGAATTTTGTTTTAAACACCTATGAAATAAATTGATCTTTTCTTAAAAGAGTATTGTCTTATTTTACTCGAGTACCTATCTGAACTACCTGGGACATATTTCAAAAATATTTTCAATAATTTTCAAGTATTTCATTGCCATTTTTTATAAGGTATACCGTAAAATACAAAGTGTGCACTTAGAAATTTTGACGAGTGTATATAACCTTTGAACTGGCTTATCTTGATACACATATTACTTTTTAACTGGCTTACAAAGATTTTTAGGCACCTGTGAGCAGCAATAACCTCCTAAAAGCAACATTTTCATTTCCCACAGAATGATAAGTTTTAGAGCATTTTAAAGGCATTGAAAATTGGCTCCACACTGTTTTCAAAGTGGGAGGAAAATGGATTGGGTGAAGGAAGTGGGGAGGCGTGTCTAGACGGCTGGACACAGTCTCAGACTGAATTGGTATCAAGAACGGCATATGGATTAGAACTGGCCAATATCAGTGCTGTAAGCCCATATGCATTAGGTGTGAGTGATTGTTTTACGACCCCTTTCCCAATGATACCTCTGTGTATAATAAACTTATAAAGAGTCCCTCTGTGATTTTACAGAATGGTGTAATCAATGGCGTGGGAGTCTCTAAAGAGGGCCATTTTAATGCCTTTCGAATCTGAGAAGAGCCACAACTGAGTAAAGGGAAAAAACATTCAAATATATCCCTAAAAGCTATGATAACCTTTGCTCAGTACATGAACCACCTGGGTTTATAGATAGTGAATCATGCTTGACTGATTTAGTATATGTGCTAGGCCAGTGTATATTTGTTAGGAAACCAGTTAGATGTGAAAACACATTATAACCGTGTTTCAAAAAAGTGCTAATAAAAAGAAAAATATCAATTTATTTTTAAGTGTAACCTGTGATGATGATAACTAAATCCACAAAAAAAATATTTGTGAGACTGTGACACTTTATCTGCGGTTTACAATTTGATTTTTGTATCTACATTCACATTTACTGCTCAGGTTCATTTATTTAGTTTACTTTATTAATAGTTAATTAGCCAAATAGTAATATTGAATTAAATAATGTTTTATATAGGGTATTTACCTTGCCATCAATGATAACCTCAGCACCGCAACACCTCTCAGCCGAATGTCGCTGTGGAGGGGCATCACTGTATGTTTATTTTGAACATTCAAAATTGTATACACGTACAACATAATGCCAGAAAATTTACTAGAATTATAGAATGATGTAGCATATTAGTTTCAGGTGCCAAGTGCAATAATTTGTTTTAGGAAAAATATATCTAAAGTGGTATTCATAGCGACTTTGTTGTAGACAAAAATTTGAAGGCTTCAAGGTAAAACTATTCCACGCCAGTTTAATCAATTTTAGTAATACAGGTTTCAAAGCTATATAATCATTGCAAGCAGGAACACGGGACGTGTGTGGAACTTTAACTACTCTAGATATCTTATTATTTGAGGTAACAGTATTTTCATATTACCTGAATATTATATTAAAATATCTGTTTATATTTTAATTTTCAAAACTTTCAATTTAATTTGATTATATACCTTAGGCATTCTATCAGAGGCAATCTCCAATGCAACTGTAACTTCCGCGAAAAGAACGCATTTTAAACAGTAAACTTAATTTATAATAGGAATTGAAGATTGATCTAAACCACACCGATTCGACTCGTACTTGGGCCCGATTTTAAACCTAATAAACTTCTGTGTGATCAGCTTCAATCACGGTGTACGTTATGATGAACACTTTATTCATGTGTTGCCAGCCGTAATATATGCATGTACCAAGACTAAGGATGCAATCGTTACAGCTCTTAACAACCATAAAAACTTGTTCAAATTATACAAAAACCAATAATGTTTTTACTTTCGCTTGGTTCTTTTCTGTGGCAACATATTGAAAGCTAGAATGAACTTCCATTACTTAAAGGCTGATATTTCCAACAGGCCAATAAGGAAGAGAACATTGTTGGCACAACGCTTTCTTTCAAAGCCGCGCTAGTTTCAAATTGGCATTCGCATACATGCACTTGAATAATACAGTTTTCAAATCGCTTGCTAGTAGATCCAATCAAGTGGTCAAGTGGTTTATACATTTTCTGAATTTCACACAAGCACAATCTGATTTATTTTAGGAAAACTGCCCAGTATTTTAGGTCTTGCTACATTTATTCGACTCCGATCGGTGTTTTCTTGACAGACGCAGTAATATCTTCTCCAGCATAAAAAAACACATTCATATATCGTTGGTGTGAAGTCAGATAAGTAGCCACATATTATTAAAAAAAGAACACAGTGAACACAACGCAGCAGTAATTGTTATTAAATTTTGAGAAATAATAATTCTCGAGACTCTTTGATTACTCCCGAGCAATGTAAAACGAAACATTGATATGAATAAACTATGCTCTGTTTAGTCAACATAATAAATAAAATTTATTTTACGATTTACATTGCCACATGAATCATTACTCTACAGGAAGTGAGGCAGTTACAATTATGGTTTGAGAACATTTCAATTTACATGTTATGAATATAATACCTGGAACCGTTGTTATATTTCAACGACCATACACTAAACATTGTCCTAGACAAACTGACAAACGTTCAGAATGTCTTATATCCTCATATATACTTAGAATTATTTCTTTTTTGTTTTATGTTTTTATGAAGAAAAAGCTTTATTTCTTATAGCCTTCCTAAAAAGTAAACATTCCCTGTTGTCAGAGCTATAAAAATATAATTAAAAAGCCATATTTGCATTTTACTTTTTGCTTTGGAAGCTTTTAATGTGGATTTGAAAGAAAGACAACGTGAAGCTATAAATCGCGAGGAACATGATAAAATATCGAAAGAGTATAAAAAAAATGTTAAAAAGCTTTTGAATATTTTGATATCCGTACACATATATTTTCATTAAATGAAACGTGTATAAGCTGGTTTAGAAAGAGACTAAAAAAGACATTATCATGAAAACGATAGCGCAGATATAATCCACATCGTATCTGTTTGTAATTGATTTAAAAGAAAATAATCATAATCATAATCAAAACCACACATTTACAATTTACATGCCAGGTACACGTTCTATTTGCGGTATTATGATTATTACGATAAATGTAATATGTTCTGTCTGCAGCGTGCTTGTTCTTAATTTCATTCTTTATATTTTAAGAACACCTATCATCATTTAATCCCCGGAGCCTTGTAAAATATTGAAATCGTCTGACTTATTTTCTCTCGAAATATTAATATTCACCAATTTGTAAAGAACACAGACACTAAAGATTCCTCGAGATGACACATGCCAGCTACCATAAAACATTATCTGTGCTTTTCGACGGATTTTTATGCTTATCATGGGTCAAAAATATATATATGACAGTTCCAAAGAAGCAAGTTTTCAATGCCTTTTTACTGTTCTTATATGGTAACTGTTATTTATTTATACTTTTGTTTTTGTTTTTTAGTTTGTTTTCGTTTTAAGTGCAATTTCTCGTCGCTGTTCTATTATTAATGTTACATTTACTTTAAAAGCCTTTGTCTACTGGTAGGTTAAACTTTAATAATCGTGTTAATTCTCACACCTTTTGTTATTTTCCATATTTAACATTGAGAGTTCTTGTTTATTTTAGATGTTAATTGACAACACGTGTAAAACTACTTTAAAGTCCGCATAATTTTCAAAATCCTATTTAATATGTACACATATCTGCCACGGATTTTATAATTTTGTCATGTACTTATAGATGTCTACATTAAATATACCAAGCAAGGCCGAAATAATATGTAATTAAATTTGCGGATTTAATACAGAAATATATCACTATAGGGCTTACAGGTTATATGATATAAAGTTCACATCATGACATATAAAATAATATGACAACCTTGCTTGTAAATGAAGCGTCCATGCTTGAAGTTGGGTTTTTTGGATTTTACAGAATGGTAATAATTATTGTTTCTATTTCCAAATGTAAATTATCTAAAATGCCTTGCTATGTGCTTATATACATAAAATATGCACAAAATAACTTAAACCTACCTTGTATATTTATTTTCGAGCCCGTCATACTCGTTAACACAAAAGAATATGATATTTTATCTAAACAAAAGGATGAAGTTGAATCGAGCATCTGTATTGTGGAGCTGAAGGCGTAGTCTGACAAGTGTGGAGACCTGCTTACTTGTGTACATCTATTGTTTGAAACAATAAAACAATAGCTGCGTGTAAATAAGGGGATTACATTGTGCCGCCATGTTTTTACCTTTATTTCAGTATCATGCCCGGGATGAACATAATTCGTTTTGATAACTTGAGCTCGTATCGTTGCAATGCACATAATACATGACTGGACCTATATTTAGTATAAAGGAGTACAAGTAAAATGAGTTCGAAATCTTCGCTGTAGCCCTTGAAAAATTGTTGCATAATTTGTAAGAAAGTCCGATGAGCGAAACAATTTTGGGCGAAACAAACCGTTTTCAGTTGATAAAATACGATCAATCTGAAATACATAAAAGCCGCGTGTTCCGAATGATATATGGGCGCAAACGAATGCAAATTGTGCCCGTGCATTCGCGTTCACACTACGCGTCAGTAGCGTTTGTTCAGCGATATAAAACGACACGTATGTATTTCAACAAATCAATCAAAATATCAAAATTGTGTTTAGACTGAGTAACGGCTGGAAGACGTATGCATAGAAGTAAGTTCGAGGAGAATAAGGATGACAGCAATTTGCGTTGAGCATTTACGTGCTTCAATGTGAAGGTAGACGTGTGCTAAAAGTACAGTTTCTTGTTTTGAAAGTTATAACTTTTCATCATAGTGATTAAATACATCTGCCCTAACTTAGCCATATATATTTATAACTTAACTGTACTGTGTATACATAAAATAACACTTTCGGGAAAAACAAAACAAATCACATTGACCGGCCGTAATAGCTCAATTGGTGAAGCGTCGGCGTGCGGATCTGGAGGTCGCGGGTTCAAACACCGGCCGGGTCAAACCAAAGTTTTTAAGGTTGGTAGCAGTCGCTTCCCTCCTAAAGGGCAGCATGACGCCTGACTCGTCGGCCGGGTTCAGTCTTTGGGCACCTCATAAGTGCCTCGGTGCTATAATTATAGAAAAGTCGCTGCACAGTATCGGCAAAAATGCCGGCAAGTCACAAATCACAAATTAGTGTGTGTGGTTATTCATAGACAATATTTTGCCATGACGTTTCATAACATTCTTTGAATATATAACGTGATTGCATAAACTAGTATCTACATTTAAATTATCATGCCTCTTTTCATTTACCATCTCTTTATTGTGCGCCCTTGTCTTTGTGTTGGCAACTTTTTATTAGATTGAGTCAATACTCAAAGGTGGGTCAAACCATTATTCTTATCAATCTTGGGACTGCAAAGCGATATTTTATTACTCTTTTGTAAAAAATCTTTTATGTTTGTTGGTTTTATTATCTTTATGTTTAAAACTTGCTTTGTATTATAATAAGAAAGCATTTAATTACCATGTGGCGACTTTGGGGTTGTTTGTATGTTGTTGTTGTTGTTGGTTTTATTTTCAAAATAATATTTTGTAGAATTTTTGTTTGCAGTTATCAATTAGTACACCAAACTCTAATACATTGAAAAGAAACTTAAAACTACTTTTTTACAAAGTTTTTGGGGAGTTAATTTATTAAAAATGTGTACCAAAATAACTTTTAAATTTTCACTTCGGAGTTGTGGTTTTTGTCCTTGGAAAACATGTGGTGTAATATGACTATAAATATGTTTTTGCTGCGTGAATGTTTTGTGCTTACAACTACCAACTTTCTTTTCGAAAGTGAAATCGATGATTTTTGTATATTTTTATACGGCATCAAAGTCGAAAACAGCATTGCATTGAGGAAAAATATATTCAATCTTCTACTAATGTATTAAGCTGATGTAAATTATTAAAAGACATGTAAGTAAAGAAAAGCTGTCATTTCTTTTGCATGATTATCTTAAATATACCAACAACTAGTGTGTTTACAATTGTTCTCTCACCCGTATGACCTAACTTTTTAGCACAATCGTTTACACATTTCATTTAGCTCTGGACACATGTTCTTCCTTTTGATTTGCCTTATTAATTGGCTGAAATTATGAAAGTTCTAGTTGAAGCATCCTTAAAGTGTTATGCATTGTAAAGACGTTACTTGATTGTTATTTTGTTCTCTGTTGGATTTTTCCTTATTATTATTATTCAGATTTTCTTCTGGATTTGTAGCATCATTTGTCTCAATGAGAAGCCATATACGTTGTTGCTATACAGATGTTCAATGAAAACACAAAAGAAACGATCGAATTTCTATATATGGACAAACATTGACACCTGCGTCTAAGGCAAGTCCCACAATAGAGGCATACAAAGTTGTTCGTAATAACCAGGAAGAGACGTTTTTTCTAATGAACATTTGTATCGTCAAAATTTTTGTTGGATGCAATTTATCTTTCTTCTAAACAGGTTTAAGACATAAATCGTGGATTGATTGGAAATTAATGGAAATTTAAACCGATTCATAATACTGTTCGATATAGTATTTATAGTATAAAATATATATCCTATCTCTCGAATACAATGCAGTGCATGAAATTTAGCCTATACATTACCCCACATCACTTGATCTTAATCTCTTTAACATATGGTTACATATATTTGTGTCACCAGCACATCATACTAAAATAGTCTATATGTTTAGTTCTAAAAAACAAGCTTATTTATATTCAATAGGTTTATTCTTTATATACATTGTATCAGTAGAAAGCCGTACCTATGGTTTGAGAAACAATGTAATATGTATACAATACTTCAAAATTAAAAGTAAATTGCAAAGAAGATAGGCCAAAGCTAGAGCGTAAACTCGTACCTGGGTCAGACGTTATGCAAAATGAAATGACCTGCTTCGGCGAAACCCGTCTAAATCACAAGGTTGGTAATAAAGACGTCGTAACATTAGTCGAGTAGTAATATCTAAGAAATCTAAATGGATTTACCAATAGGTAAATAAGAAAAGGTCCTATCATGATTTCCACAGATATTTAAATTTTATCTACCTGTAGACAAAGGCGAACAAAGTAAATGTAAATGTGACAAAAACGCAGAGACGAGACATAACACACAAAAAGAAAAACCATCAGTTACCGCCTTGGATCGGTCAGTCGGCAGAAGGGCCGGTGAAGTGATACATGTAAGCCGGTTTAGAATTAGACTGCAATAAAATAGTTACTCGCACTCTGTTCAACTCTGAGAGAACCAGCACCTTTCTTTTGCAAGCACTTTTCTTTTGCCTTCGTATGCTTGTTTAGTCTTTTTCAGTAGCAATCATTAATACAGGTGGTAAATTTATCTGTAAGGAAGGTATTGTTAAATATTAATCTTCAGCCACAGACCACATGCCTGTTAGGCTACTACATAAATCTCTACCAGCGGTTTTTTACCTATTACACTGTACCTTTAAATATTAAATGTTTCACTTCTTTGTCGCGATAAAATATTTGTTCTCACACGCTGCTTAAGCTAATGAAATTTGCTAAAGAAATAAGACACAGCATTTCGTTCATATTATACTATTCTCCTATTTACTTTGCATTGTATGCATCGCAGCACAACTTGAATTTCTGTTCTTCCTAAACGCCATAGCCAAGCAATCCCTTGTTCTGGATCATTAACTAAATTCATCATGTTCATTTGTTTAATCCAACTGGAATGTATTTTCATTAAGCACTTTGGCAATTACACATAAAGCATTTGCAAAAAGCAAACATTGCATGCATTATAGATGACCGAAACATGTATGTTATTGTATATTTAACTTACCTCATAGCTATTTGATTTCATTTGATAGCTGTTGATTTGATGACTTGCTGTAGGAAGCTTCGTTTTAATTTGTTATACAACTAGTGTATTGAGAAAAACATTGTTATAGCCTCAACAAAACGTCCTAACAGACCACTAAGAATAAGGCAATGTTTCATTCTCTTTACAGATAATTGAATTAGACTATGTTGTTATGCAAACTCTGTTTTAAATGTCATAAGATTTTCTTACTAATATTATTGTATTAATATATAATTTTCATCAAATGGATATTAATATTTCAAGCTTTTCACTGGTAGAAAGACATTATTAAATGTTGTAATTGCATCAGACAGGCTAATACGTAAAAGAATATTGTTGGCACGACATTTAACTTTTAAGATAGTGTCTAATCTAGGCATTATATGATACATTTTTCTTATAAATTGCCAGCATATTTATTTATCTCGTCTCAGGAATAAAATATCTTGTGCACTTCACATAATAAGTTATTATTATTCTCAAAAGCTGTCGAGTCGATTAAGCTTTTTAATCAGTGTTTCCAGACAGAGGATGTTAATTTTCCCGAAGAAAGAGCACATTCATCTTTCAATATTGTTCAATCAGTAGCAAAATATCAATTTAAAAAAGGCTACAAAGCAACAATATTTAATAAATGTTTATAACGTTTTAAGAATGCTGCACAAAGACCATTATTTTCATTATCTCCTAAAATAAATCTCAGTATGATACAATGACATCGTGAATTGCTTAATTCCGCGATATTATTTGTCTACTCCAGCGCCTAATGCATCTATTTTACAGTTCAAATCACCCAATGAGTTCTACATTCCTAACAGTACGGTATAAGCAGTTTTAGAGCAGTCATTATTTATTCTTCGTCCTAAAAACCTAAAACAAACTAAAATACATCGTGCACATATTAAGATAAGTCGTAATTTTCTTTTCATATACTTGTGTTATTTATGTTAAACAGTACAGACTTATACTCATAATTACCTAGTAACATTATAAATGTCCTATTTCTAAAAATCTGTTGTACATGAAATTCGCTTGACAGCATACAATGCGAGACCTAAACCACGCGAATTCCACAAACAGAAGTTCAACATATTACTAGGTTGCAAAGTAGCTTAGGTTACAAAGTAGCGCCATTCCTTTCGTTAACGAGGCCGTCAGTTTGCTTAACATGTCAACTGAATATACATTGTAAAGACAATATTCACAAAGTTTGGAGGTGGGCGAAAACAACACTTTTTTCAAATAACATATGTGACATGTGGCTGAATGTAAAAAATACATCATTTTTATCGTGAACTTGATTATGTAAAACTAAATATCTCTCTGAATTCTCTCCGGTGGGTTACAGATCTGAATAGTTTTAATAATTTACGGTGCATAAACAATCGGGATTGAGCAGAACAGAAAATATGAAAAAAATAGTCACGCGGCATTTGTGGGAGAAATATTTTAACCAGCCAAAAAATAATTAATTTTATAAAATACAGTATTTATGAATAAGAGATTTTTAATGTTGTATTTTTATCAGTTTATAAAACGTTTCTTTTTACATTTTAATGATTTAAACCAAATCAGTGTTACTGTAGTATTGCAATGCAAAACACGGTATCATTACTTGTTTAATCCATAAATTGAATTTTAACCCTAACTGTCGCAATGATGAATGTGTTTAATAGTAGTAGTAGAAGTACTACTACTACTACTATATTTATTATTATTATTTTTATTATTATTATTAGTATTATTATTATTATTATTATTATAATTATTATTTTTATTGTCAATGATAATATTATTGTAATTAAAAATAATATTTATAATCATATTTAAATATTAAAAAAACGATAAGGAATATCTGCAAACATTATAAACATAGAAATTTATAAGGTAATCATACCTCGTCTAGATGTTTATTTAGGTTTTACACGGAAAGCAATTTTCGAAAAACTCAATCGATGTAATCTATGCTGCCATTTAAGTCATCCTATAAGGACTGTTACGTTTATTTTCCTTTCATGGACATTTCAATTTGGTTCCTCAATTTATCTACACATGAACACGATGCTACAACCATTTGCACTTTTTCCTTGATCAACAATTTTGAGTAGTTATTCTAATTTAAATTGTACTTCCCTCTTCTCTAGGTATCAGATGGACATTTCTTTTTCCAATTACTTCAAAAACAACGTCCTACATGTAACTTATCAACAAGAGTGTCAGCGCCTGGATTTTTTTATTCAGATGGATCGGTTTTCTTTTCATTGCTTGAATTTGAGGAAATTGAGAAACCCCTCAGAAAGTACGAAGTTAGAGCTCTGTAAAACCGGTTCAAGCATACATGCGGACCCTTTTGCCGACTAAGCTGTTTCAAAGCGGTTACTTTTGTCGATGATTATGACAATGATGATGATGATGATGATGATGTCGATTATGATGATTATGATGATGATGATGGTGATGATGCAGTTTTGATCTTCTTGATCAGTTTGGATTTTTTTAAGTTTTTTGCGGTGTTATTCGGCTTTAACAAACCTTTTATTCTGCATGCACTTGGTTGCGTAGAAAAAAATAACACACAACATTTATTTGCCTTTAATTAAAACAAAAAATGGTCACACTGCGTTAAATCATATAGAATACACATGTTTTCCTCGTTATCCAAATCCCCGTAATGTTTTGCGAGCTTAGGTGTACATAAATGAATCAGATGTTTATTGTTATTTATATATTATGTGAGTACACCAGCAAACAATTAAATAAAATAATAAAAAAGAATTGGATGTTCCCACTTCAAAAAATGATATATTTTAAGTAGATAAGTATAAAGGTAGTGACAGTAGGATTGTTTTCTTCCTGTTTATTGTCTTAAGCTAAAGATCTTTTTTGCAATGTAGAGCTGTATTATTGGAAACAACCCTAATATAACTGTGTACTGTTGGGCTGAAGCAGTAAATTCAATGTTTGCTGTTAATAGTTTCCTATTGAACAAAGGTAATATCTGTTGTTCAACTGAAACTGATTTTCCCTGGTGCGCCATTATTGAAATCACAAATGTTGAACCATCTGAAAGAAAACACACTTACATTAATTGAGTTTTTCGTTTGTAGACGCTGACTCGTTGAGAACATGGGTCCATTGGGATTAAGTTTAACTTCTTTTTAATATGGTAATATTTGCTCCATCGCTTTGTAAAAGCAGTTTAACACAAAACATACAGTTTAAAATACAGCTCGTAAAATAAAAATATATATATATATATTGCATCTATCTTTATTCACACATAAAGTGATTTTTCAAATTGTCCTGTGTAAGACAAGTACCGATATATTGTAAAACTACAATCCTAGCAAGAAATAATAAACAATAAAAAGCGTGTAGTGTAATCAATTAGAACAAATTCAAATGCGGTAATTATTAATCATAGGCGGTGGGAAGGTTACACCCTTTTTATAGCAATTGCTTCTGAGAGGTAAGAATTATCTATGAAAGTAACCCATTTCTTTAGAATATCTTTTTTTTCTTACAAAATGTCTCATAGAATTGTTGTGTTTTTCACTTCCTCATTCGAAGAAGTATATGTGCTATTTTCTCTGAGAGTCTTTACAAAATTAGCGCACTGCTAATTGTATTTCTATACATATCTAACCTTAAATATTTATAATTTTGGTGCCTTGGGAATTTTCTAGCAAAAATACTTAATTCATTGCTCTTTAGTGTTGTTGTTGTTGTTTGTTGGTTGTTGTTGTTGTTATTGTTGTTGTTTTTGTTTTGTTGTTGTTTTGTTTTGTTCATGTTGTTGTTATTGTCTATGTTGCTGGTATGTGCGTGCGTATTGATTTTTGCTGCTTTTTTTTTGTTATTCTTAGTTTCTCTTCTTTTTTTCTCTTTAAATATAGTTTTCTTATAGGGAATAGATGAAATAAATAATATACTTTATAATACGTGTAGTTGGATCCAGACAAAACCATTGTTGTAAGGTTTTCGAAGAAAAGTGTCTATTTCCTTTCTAAAAACAATATGCGATATTAAATTCTTGGAGAAAAATCAGTATCTCCATAATGTAATCGTGTAGGAAGCGAATCTGTCTGTCATGTATTTCAGCGTATGACATTTAGTTTGTGAGTCAGTTTGAGCTGTTGATGTTTGAGTATTTAAGTGTTTATTTTGGCAGGAATATTAAAGTATAATATCCGTGTAACGGTCATTTTATAATTTCTTTCCGAATATGCATATAGAGGAACTATAAGATAGATAATCTGAAAATGGTTTTGAAATAAAAATTTCCTTTCCCCATTTGCTCATTGTCATAAGGATGTTTTTGCGCTTAGAACTGCATAGTTATATCGTTAATGTCACTGACATCAATAAAGCAAGCATCCGTCTGCAAACATTATTTGATCATGCAATCAATTTACAAACATATTAAATTGAGTAATATTTAAAGAGGCATGTAAAAGACTTAATTTAAATGCAAATGCTTTTTGGATATGGGTTTTGTCAAAATTGAAGAATTCATTGCTGTATTTTCATATCCTTTTGTTGATTTCATCAGACAACTTTGAAATTATATTCATCTGTTTAGTCTTCAAGCCATTATTTTTCTTATTATTTCACAGTCTCCATCGAAGGATCCTGTCCATCTTTCTCACATAAAGCTATAAAAGATAAAAATGGAAGACATAACTCAGACAAACCTACACAACATTGTGAATGGATATAGATTAAGCAAAATATGAATGCTCATGTATTAAGTATTTCAATTCAAACGTTTCCGACATCAAATGATTAAAATTTAAATATACAGATAGATATCATTATATGTTCTTTTAATAATCATACTTTGAAATCAGTTTTTAAACATTCTTTGTATGTCCATAAAATGTGTATTCTGAGATGAACATTGCGTTAAAGTTCCCAACAACATGTCATCCACATGAACAAATTGTAACACTATCATAATAGAGGTTATATTTACTATGAACATTAATAACAACAATAAAAAGTCAACTTCAATATTGTCATGACCAAAGCTTAATGTTGATATGCTAAATTCTTCTTTTCATCTTTCCCAGATTGCACAACTGGGTATCTTAAAGTCATTGGCTACTTAATTTGCTTTTCCTTACGTCTCCGTGCCGACGGCTATTTCGTTTCTACTTAACCTTTATTAAGCTTACATGTATGAGTTTGTATCAATAATATTCGATATCTGATAGATCACCGTGTATGCCTTTTAATAAAAGTAAATATGGTAAGCGATGTAGCAACGTTTTTACACGATAATTTTTTTATTCTAAACGAAGTTATTAAATTGCCCATGCCTTAATAATTTAGCACTTCTCAGGTCTATAATCAGTTTGCTTAATCGATTGCTTATTTAAAAAAAACTTTGATAACGTAAGAGTAGGCACTACAAGGACACTTGTGGGATACACCAGTTCTATGACTCCTCATATCTAAAGAATATGTCGCTTCCAAAAATATTGCAAGCTCGTTGGAGCTTGGCAATATATATATATATATAAGAATAAAGAAAAATCAACTAGACAAAATATGAAAAGGACAAAACACCAAGAATTCATATTACACACAATAAAGACCCCAACAGTTACCGCCTTATTTTAATTATCCGCATTCGACCTAAATAAGAAGAGATCTTAAATTAACTACAGTGGGTAGAGGTTGGTAGTGGTGAGTTTCAAAAAATCACATTATTTTAAAATTAGTGAATATAAAAAGTAGTCATACTTACCACTATACTATTTGGTCTCTTTCTAATAGCATTTTTTGTAAACGGTATATTCATTTACAAAATGAAGTAAAGTTATCTTGAAATGGCTTGACTATTAAAACGCACAACTAATTGGGAGCTTTGCCACTTTCATTTGACCATTACTAAAGCTTTGCTGCATTTAAAGTTTCTTGATAGCAATCAGCAAAACAGAGAGACTAAGAGAATGTTCGGTTAACAATATATCATACTGACAAATGTATGTGTCTTGTTTATTATGTGTGCAGATGTTTTCTTGAATAAACCTATAAATAAAACCCATCTATCTTATCTAGTTTTTTCCAGACTATTTAAAGCGCTTATTACTTACTGTAAACAGTATATATTCTTGATTATCTAGCAGAGACATTACCATCTCCCTAAGAAGATAATTTTAAGTTACCAAGGAGAGGGGTGATAATTTACGAGTACGTCGGTTGAACTAGTGAAGACATTAATGGGTCAACGTTGCCTTTCCAATGTCAGAAAGATACAAACATGTGTGTCATGGCGCACATATAAATTATGTTAAGAATTTCAACATGTACTATGTGTGTGAGCTAAATTGTCAAGAAAATTCCTGTAAATCATCAGTCGGTCCGATATTAAGCTAGTTTCGCTTATGAGCATGAGATTAAGATACTGATTAATTTGGTCAACATTTAAAACGGGGCTTAAATGCAGATTTTGGGTTCGAATCCGTGTTCTACATGTTAAAATATTAATGCACACGAGAGTTGGGATCTAAGTTTTGAACTTTGAATTTATTTTTAAATCCGCGTTTTATACTGACCGCCATTTTTATTTGTTGTTTTGTTACATGGCGTAGCTGTTGTCCTTTTGGAGTGTTATATTTGGAGAAATTTTGGGAGAAATAACCGAAACTCAGCCTGTCAGGTGAAAAGACCTCAAAACAAGAAAATATCCGCTCTGAATGAGACCCATCGGTAAGGCGATGTGGATTTGTAAGTCGGTATCTAGGACGGGAACTTTATATTATATTCTATCTTAAAACCTCTTTTCTATCACCTGATGCTAACATCTTCTTTAAAACTGTTTTAAAATAAAGCATTTTTTGACAGTGACGCTGTTCCGTACTTGCATTTTGTCTCTTGTGTAAACGTTTAAAAGCTGTTCTTCCATAAATGGGTTTAGCAAATATCTACGAAAGAATATCTCGACATCTGGCAATTAGTTTGACCTTTTTTATTCGTTATCTAGTCACGTCAGCACAACCTTCATTTAGACATGGTAGTAAATTTCTTCTCCTACGAAGGACTGCTTATCACACTCTTCTTATAAATGTGTGTTTTGTGTTTATTCATAAGTTTTATGATACATGTATAAGATTTTATGCTAATGGTAACATTGACGATGTATTTAGTACATGTGAGAGAATGAATCAGAGTATTTTTATTATACATGTATTATACTTCAGATTTACTGTGGTATGAAGATATCTTATTTATTACGTTAGTGTGAATTATAATTTTGTATTGATATGTAACTATAGAAATAGAGGCAATTACTATATATTTAGGATGAATTGTTTCTAGACTGACGAAACACAATCAGTTACAAGTATTCAGTGATATTGTGTCCTTTTATTAGTATGCAGGTAGCAATATAACCCTTTAACGTACAGTATTTTGTCTTACTCTGTGAAATAACATAACAAATCTTTTAGAATTGTTTTTTACAATATCGTACACTGCATCATTGTTCTTCCAACTTTCATCTTAAGACCATGTGGCCCATTTGGTGTACACTTCTCTTTCCAAAGATTTACTACATGCCTTTTGTATTATTATCTTAATATAATAATACGATTTGAGTATTTTAAATTGTGCATAATAGAATTAATTATTTTATTTTTGTTGTTGGTCTCATCCTGTCGTCTGCTTAAATATGAGCCATTAAGAAATAACCATTTGATAAAGTAGACGCACGTATTTTGAGTTATTATCAAGCACTAAAGTCTTCTATTGTTTGTTGTCTATTGATGACCAAAGCAACTGGGTCTTAAAATAAAAATCACGAGCAGACAATAGGAGTTGATTTTTCCGCCAGGGTTGTCTCAATATATCATGGAAAGTTTGTTTTTGTTAAAGAATAAGTTTTGTCATATTATTAAGTAAATATGTAAGGTCTTTGTTTATTTTGCCTTAAGTCAATGAACTCAACCAAAGTGTTAAAAAAGGAAAAGGCTTTCCCGCCTTAAATTACTGAATTATATCTTTCTAAATATAAAAACATCAACAAATGCCAATTATTCTTGCTTTAACTGTGTCTTATGTTCAGAAGACAAAAAAGTAATGATAATGACGCCAAGGTAAATCTTCTTCTTTAAAATGTAACATAATACATGTATATTGAGTATGTATAAAAAGAATAAATATGAATGATCCCTGCGATGTCTGACTAGTCAACTCCTTCAGCTGACCGAAGTCCTATACAATGTTTTAGACCTGAGACAATGTGCAGTAGTACAGATGGTAGATTACTGCGCTTTTGCACGATACTTTTTAACCAAAATGTTTTGAGTAATAAAATATGACAAGGTCCTTTGAGCAATGCAACATATATTAATATTTGAACCGGCACAGGGATACTGGCATTCACATGTCCGTAAATTGCGTAAGTTGAAACAAAACTGTGACGAGATATTATATAAAATAAAAAAAAGTTATACATTGGAATTGTCAGTTAGCAAAAGAGTGGTCGAATTAACGCTGCTTTAAACGACGGATATTTGCTACTTTGGTGTCAGCAAGTTTATTTGACATACATATCCATATGTTATCATTAGAAATATAAAAGGTTCCTGTTATGGTTTCAAAAAATAAAGAAATCTTACATTTTCGAAAAGGACTTAGTTGTAAAGACGTTTGGTTTATTTAAAATTGGAAAATAAGGGAAGGTCCTATAAGAATACCCACAGATACTGTACATTAAATCTGAACAACGACCAGACAATGGCAAACAGGGTAAATAAAACAGCAGACAGAAAATCACTTTGACGAGACATAACACACAAAAAGAAAAAAAACAGCAGTTGTCCGCCTAGAAACAGGACATAACTTGCTCGCCTTTCTATTATTAATATCGAATTAGAAATACGCTTCTTGATAGTTTAAAAGAATAATCATATATTTGGTTGTTAATTGAACTTGCAGATACAATCAGTTCATGTTAAATGTTTATATAAAATTATGAATCAATACACATGGCGATGTATTTCTCTACAATTTATAGACTATCTGTCCTCATCTTAGGCTTCTCGTTGAAACGAAATCACGACGTGTCACCTACTAAAAACACTTACAAATATTATTCTCTTGAGTTTACTTCTAAATGTAGATTTATTGTCTTGTATTTTGGTCGAATTTGTGGAATTCAATTGTCTAATGAGTGAAAATATCAACATCATGACATATTGTTAATATTCAAAAGGAGCGTCAGTTTATTGTAGATTAAATTCCTGTTATAGACACTCGCAGAATTACGACCAGGAAAATCTTCGAAAAACACTGATTAATTTTATATTGCATATATTGTAATTTTTCCTATTGCCAAACACATCCGTCCTAAAATCGTTTGCTGTTAGTTGTCAATTAAAAACGAGGATATATATAAAGTACGATAAAGGCCTTTCGGCTGTCAAAATATTTAACAGTATTTTACCTATTTTGTGTTAACATAAATAAAACAAAACTTGTGGAAACAACAAAACATAGAATAATTATTCGAAAGAAGGAGAGTGTTAGCACAAGTTTATGGTTTTTTACTTACAACTCAATGTCAATTTATCTGTGTAGTTTGTTTCCATTCTTATTTATGTTTTATTTAGAAATATTGTCCATAAAAGGCTTGTGTACCCAATAGTTAGCATGTATTTGCTGTGTGTTTATTACATAAATTTGGGGGAAAAACTACATTTACAAGCTTACTTTTTCCATTTTGTATAGATATTTCCATTTCTGAAAGCTGCACCCTATTCGTCTTGGAAGAAGGATGTATGATGAATGTTCTTAGGCATCAAAACCGTGTCTTTTTAAGCGCTGGTCTGCTTTCAAGCAACTTATGGTTTCAGCCGACGCTGGCACGTGGTCTATGTGTTTGGGCTGTGTTGCTTTAGTTATGAGAAGATTTGATTTAGTACGCAGACATAATAAACCTAGCATGACCTTGGCTACTCTTTGTCAGTTATTCATTTTTTTCTTTTTAAACATTGGGTTGGCAGTAGGTTCTTGAAATCTTGCAGATACTAGTTTGGATGGTTTAGTGCATATTTCAGAGTGCATACTTCAATAGGTTTGTGTTGTTTGTTCCTGTGCATAAATAATCTTCATCTTGTAATGATTTTAGTGTTAATCAATTCAGTCATATAACAAGGATGAGTCTAAGAAGCTTCGTGTAAAGCTTCAATACACCTCTAAGAAGAAATTTTAATAAATTATTAAATTATAAAAAGAAACAACACATGAATGTATAGACTGATCCAAATGTAAGCACTTGTTTTCAAACATGACAACAATATGAACTGTAAAATATTGTCAGTATAAGCACTCGTAGCCGTCAAATTTAGCGGCGTCAAGACGATGCAACATGTAGCTGCATTGGCCTTTCCTACAATTCCAAGTTCCTTTTCCTGACATGTTGTCCTGTTTCATTGTCCCTTAATCGTTACATTTATACAACTGCTAACAAAACATTTTAAGCTCCTGCTTGTTTAGGCATGGTATACACATCGATCGATTCCGTCTTGAGATGAATATCAAACTTTTTGGAAGAGCAAATATCCACGCTGTTGTTCTTTTATTCCACTCGATTTCATTGTTGGTCTCTTGATTTCTCTCATAGAGCTCAAAACGGCAAAATAAAACAAGATGTTTGCTTGTTTTCATGAAGTTAACATGATATTTACATTTACAAGGATTTCAAGTGCTGCCAGCAGTGTGGAATTGTTTTATAGCAGCATCTCTGAAGTGTTTATAGTCAAGAAATTCAAACCTTAGCTCTCTCACGACATGTTTTCAAAAGGATCAGAGGTTCGGATGATCTATTTACTTGCATTAAGAGAAACGTGCAACACACCAAGAAAGGATTTATAATATGCTTTAAGCGTTCTTGATCAAGAGGTTAAGGTTATGAACTTCTGTTCATTGCTCTAGAATTTTACTGCACGAATATTTTGCTAAAACATGCTATTTTCAGACTATTTATTACTTCCTTAAACCCTGATTTACTAAATAGCAGTATCCATCTGTGATACTTTTAAAAGCAAGCTTAGTTGGTCATTTGATATTTTGTAGTCTTTCGGTCCTGTACTGAATGACATACTGCCTTTCATTTGACATCAACTTTTGTAAAATTGTATTTTAATGTAGGTTCAGTGTGAAATTATTAACCCCAGTGGCATATACTTAACATTTCCATGTAACAACAATTCCACCTGGATTAAGGAAAGAGCAAATGCTTCTGCTTTGCTGGGTGTTTTTTGTAAAATTATAAAAATAAGATTACTGAGAAAGAAGTAAAAACATGCCATGTTTCTGAAAAATACTATTTTGCCTTCTTTAACATATTAACATGTTGAAAAACTTTTAAATGGTGTCGGTTTTGCATTAAGTTTTGTTTTAACCATTCAATGGAGATTTATAAAATACTAAAAACTTTTAAATAAACCCCATAACTTTTCAAAAATGTCTTTGTTACAAAAATGTACAAAAAAATTGCTTCGACTTGTTAACCTGCTCAGGTTTTGCGTCGCCTGTGATGCTTCGCATCAATGACTTTCAATATTTAGGTTATGGAACGAAGTTTAATACAATTGTCGTTTTTCTCCAAGTTAAGAATAGGAAATCTAGCAGGTGCTTTTTCATTTTATTGCATTTGTGACATAAGTTTATACTACTTACATTTGTTTATAAAAAATAAAGTCCTGATATTATTTCTAAAAAACAAAAGTAAAAGGGGACATTAAACCTGTAAATGATTCTAATTTAGTGCGCTTGTTACTTTAAGATACTACTATTTAGAAAGTCGGTGACTTGTACCTCCTCAGCCCTTCACCGCATGGTTCGAGTCCCGAGTTCGAAAACTTCCATGTGGAATTTTTTTCCGGGAAATATGCGGAGCGCCGATGGTTCTACCCAGACGTTAGTCTGGGACTTTCTCTGTCAATACTTAGTGGAACTTTGCCAATATAACCATAACAGTGTCGGTGCGATGTATAAAAAAAGACATAAATAAAGAGAACAATATTTCACATCATCAATTTGATCTGTGAAACGTAAATACCTATGTTGATATCAATGTCCAGAAAACTGCAAAAGACGCCAAAAACTATACCGGTTGCATTTAATATAAGCTTAGAAGCATTTACAGATTTCACGCGAGCGCTCCACAAACCAGGTTTAAGCACCCCAGTTGGCCCTTTTGCCGATTGACCGTTCAAAGGCGGTAACTGATGGTTTTTCTTTTTGTGTGTTATGTCTCGTCTCTGTGTTTTTTGTCACATTTACATTTACCTTATCTGCCTTGGTCTGCAGGTAGATAAAATTTAAATATCTGTGAAAATTTTGATAGGACCTTTTCTTATTTACCTATTTTAATAAAGAAAATCACAGTTCATGCTAATGTTAAACGTATTTAGAAGGATTAACAAATAAGTTAAACAGTTTCTTTTATATGATCTCACTGACTGCTTGAATAGACTGACTATTTTGTAGAAATTCATATAGTCTAATTCTGTTTTCTGTTGTGGCTTTTTGTCTGAAAATAAATTGAAACCGGCATTGGACTTCGTTCTGGTAATTCATCTTTATGTCAAAGGTGTCAAGAGAAATTAACGGAAATATAAATATGTTAGAATCAAACGACCTAATAATGAGTCTACAATACACAATTCATTTTATCACAGGCGAGTTGGCGTCACATATATATTAACACAACCTTCAAAAAACGAAAACAAAGCATGCATTTCATGCAAAAATGACATGCCTTTTTAAATGTTCTTTGAACTGTTACACTGTTGATTATTAGGGAAACACATTTTTTTATGTGAGCATTAAAAATAGTAATATTCTGCATCGTAGGACCGTTACTACGGTGAACAAGAATAGAGGTGCAGTTTCAAGAAATGTCTACTTAATTTTCTATTAATTAACTATGGCGGCTTTGTTGTCATATGTGGTGATAATAGCCATGAAATTGGTCATACTCAACGGTTCAATTATAACGTCAAATATTGATGTTCGGTGATTGACTCTCATTTTGTTTTAATTCGAATAAAGATTGTTTAGGAGAATCTTGTTAAATGATGCTTAATAATAATAATAAGTAAATACAAAGAATATAACAATACGAAAGTGTTACGTAAATTATGGTAAGACTCCAGAAAAAAAAACGATTAGAATGGTGTGTTCAGCTTGAGAAGGGACACCCGTTGCATAACTATCGCCAATTAATGGACGTATTGATAAATTGTTGAAAAAAAAACACGACGATGATTGAAGTGAATGGCAAGTGACGTTATATAAGGAAACTGGTGTTTAACTTATCAAATGTGTATTAAGAGATACACGTAAGGAGGGCGACTAGCCGTTCACAGCAGGCATGTAATATTCTGCGATTAATCAAATAGCCATTTAAAACGTGGTGAATGAGTGCCTTCTGAGTTGCGATATTATTGGCTTGTGGGGATTGGTAGAAGTGGTAGAAGTGAGTGATAGTAAAAGGCATTTTAACCAGTTTTAACCATTTTAACCAGGGTCATTGGTGTCACATGTGACGGCATATACCTTTTATCATCAAACGGAAATACTTTATTTTCGCTGCAGGCTAAAATAAAACATTCCAGTACTAGTTTTCTAGTTTTATTAATATATTGTGACGGTAAAACATATATTTGATATGCCCAGATATTTATAATCTGTCGCAATGGTGTTTTTAACCAGATAGACAAAACATCTGAGCGTATTGTATATGGAACATGGGTCATTTCATTTGGTACTTGTAAGGAAGCTACCTCAAGCCTCATTTCTTGTCTTGTGTAACGAAATCTGACGTTCCAAATCAATCTGTACTAAATGAAAGCATCAAACATAAAAGAATGTTTCGTTGTGGATACTTATACAATAAAAACATTCTTTTAAATTTAATACAAGGGTCTAAGATGAAGTGATAATTTCTCGTGATATAAACAACAATATTACATTAATCAATATTCAGTAACAACAGTGTTTATCTAAATGGGTTAGCAGGCATCAGCAATATCAACGTTAAATTGTAAATTGAGCGAATAATTGATTTTAAACAGGGTTCTTGATTCCTTCATAAAGACAACGACTTTTTTATAAACCAAGTGCATATTAACTTAAAGTTTAATAAATTAAATCCTTATAACTGCAATATTGCTGCCAAACGTTAGATAAACTGTGTACTACCGTGTCGCAACTTCATATGTATTTCTGAAATTTCCACGGGAATTTTGACGACAAATTGAAACCGTATATTATTACTCGACATTCTTGGCTAGTCTGCTTATTATATTGTCCAGACTAAAATGAATTGCATACGATTTTGTTATTTAATAGGAATTGGTATGAGCAATAAGTATTACATTTTGCAGAATAAATAACGCAAATAAATTAAATTAAAAATACATGATGTTTATTTTTTCAGTCAATCCAGAATTTCAACTGTTGTGGGCAAAGAGCTTTTTTTAAGAAAGAAATACTGAAATCGGAAAACGTAGAACAATTAATATTAAAACAATGATTTATTAATTTTCTTGCCCCATGTCCCTTCTTGTATCGTTATTACTTGTCCGACGATGAAAGAGTAAGAGTTTTCTCTGCATATTCTAAGATCCATCCGATAAGTTTTAAATGCTTGATACCTTACATACATGTATACCTCAAACGTTAAAAAGTAGAAAGCATTTCACCATACACTTAAATATCATAAATACATTCCCCGCTTATTGTTAAGGACACATGCAATTTATGTACTTGTTCTTTTATAAAATGTCCTTCTGAAAAATAAGGTTACTAAAAACTAAACCACAAGTAACTTCTCTAATGTTCAAAACAAAAATGGCATCAGTCACATTTTTTCTATAAGTCGATCAGAGAAATCAGTTGTCGGTAGATTTGTAAAGCTACAGAAAATAGCTATTCTGATTCAACATTTATATGTGATTGTTTTTGGTCTGGTACCCTTATTTACCCATTTAATAAAGTTTTATATTTTGTGTTATTCTTATTTCCATTTAAAGAAAGGGGCCCCTAAAGGTTTTCTAATTTTAACTAATATGCTATGCATGAAGGTAGAGAATGATAATAGTTTTGTCTAATAATTTCTTGTTCTTATGCTATAAATTTATATCGGATTTATACCATCAGTTATACAAGCAATAATAAAGTAATTATCTTATTTATTCTTTTTAATGAAGATACATTACCTTATATAATGTCATTAGTATACTCAATGTTGAAAACATAGAAAGGCATAGATATTTAGGTTCCAAAAACAGTCTATTTAAAATTAAATATTTGCCTTCTTTTATGATACTCTATTCCTATGTTATCCGTACTTTACAATAAGACAAATCGTAGCTTCACGCGCCTGTTAAATGTCGATAACTAGTAAGTCGATATTACTTTGTCATAGTGATAATAAAAGCAGTATTACAAGGACCTTCTGGAGATTAAATGTCTTGGAATTTATTTCGTAACAAAAGGACTGAAATTCCTGATTGCAATATTTTATTATATGTAACATTGTGTTAATGTTTTTTTACGGTAGTAACTTTATCAACATTGTAGCAAAAATTGAATTATTCACCTAAAGATATTCAGTCTAATACTTCCTTAAGACACAAAAAATGAACAAAGTACACGTTTCCAAGAAAATGGCTAAGACAACATTCCAAGAAATGACCACTCAGTTCCCAGAAAATGCTTCTTGTTGATGTGATTTTTCAAGCACGTGGACTGCCTTCAATGGCACAAAACCTTGAATTTACCAAATAACCTGTCTAAATTTAAACTTTATGCGCAATATTCTTGATTAAAAAATACACAATGAGTTTGACTACATTTAGTTATTTCTGATTAAAACACTTTCAATATTTAAATTGTCAATGAGATGTTTAAATAGAAATCTCATTCCACAATCCTACAGTTTTCTAACTAAGTACAGATAATGATGATAATCATTGTCTTGAACAATACCAAGACTTTGATTTTGTTTTATAGATAAAATACAAGTGCATGTGTATGAAGGTAATATACCATTTCATAAAGGTTATAGTTCTTTAAAAAATCGTACAAGAAATTGAATAAAGCATTTTAAAACATCCAGTACAAGTATTCTACGACATAGGTGCAACACAGAAAGTGGCATTATACGAATAACAACTTATCAATGCTTCTCGTGCTCCTAATCAAAACGGCATGTCGTCATTTAATGATAAAGCAGAAAATACTGCAAAAGACAATCAGTATTTCATAATTAAATTATATTTATTATACAAACATTTATATAAAATGTATTGAACTGGTCCTCTCTGTCATGCGTTTGGGTTCACATCGAATTAGACTAACTGTGCAAAAATTACATAATTTTAACACTTTAATAGAATTCTTAATCCTTAATTCTTGTTTTGCATGACAATAGGCATGTGCGTTTGTTTTATATTTTTAATCGAAGAAAAATGACACAATACACAATATAAAAAGTACTGGAAGCTATCTGAATTAAGTGTTATCATCTGTTAATTGATCTGTTTATCGATCTGTACTTACATTGAAGTGCAAGGCAAAGTAAAAGTTGTCGATATGCAAGCAGAGGTACATTGTATATTAACCTACTGTATTTTGGTGTAATTGGAAATATATAATAGAATGTTCATTCTGTACACAAGGGCTAAAAAAAACTGTGGTTGTTTTTTTGTTTTTTTTTATTGTTGTTATTGTTGTTTTTCAAAGACATGTTCAACTAACAGTGAAACCATACAAACGCCATATAAATATGGGCAAGGTATAATTCTAAGACCGCCAATGTTATATATTGTTATAAACTTACGAACACAAAAAAATAAAGAACGTCGAAGCGGATAAAGAGCTATAAGGTCTAAAGCGGCATTACTTTCAATGAAGCTGTAATTGGAAAAAACCGTGCGTGTCATGTTAATTTGTATAAAGATTTGCACGATTTAGTGCACTATGATGATAATATTCATTTCTGCATATAGTTTTGTATATTTATGATTGTATTTATGATATTTTTTTTTTGCAATAATTGATTTGAAAAACCTATATTTAGAACGATATGTGTGTAAAAAAAGAATGAATTTATGACAAAGAATTAATAGTTTCGGCATTTGAAATAAACTTATGTACAAACCATTTTCTAAACTAGCTTAAGGTATTAACATGACCGTTTTCCGTTTTGTAAGTAAGCAGATAATTGCACGTTTGAATTCGAAATAATTTAGGTGATATATGTTTGAGCTTATTTTGACACAAAACTCCAGTTGAATGTAATTCTCATGTAAAGACGCTACAACATGCGTCTGTTTTGGCGAAATTATTTATATTTGACGATGCTTAATCTTAAATTGCAGTTATTTCTGAAATTAAATTCAAAAGGTTGTTTACAGTTAAGTCTTAGCGTCGTGTAATTCCGTTATAGTTTAACATTAAGCCTAGCAGAATAGGCGTGTTCTATAAATTAGGGTCATTTATCGTGACTCCATGCAAAGACGTCCATCGACACGATTAGTGATGTTTAGCTTAGTGACTGATACTGATCACAGGTAAAGTAGAATTTGGAGGAAACGCCTGATCTTATGAGCACTAGCGCGAATTGGGACAGATATTTCCGGCCAATGCGACCTGAGATGTTTAACATAGTTTGTAACTACCAGCCAGCTGATTTTGCGTTTATTACATGCCACATTATCTATTAAATGGAATAGTATAACGGGTTAAGAATTATTTTGCGACAAACGGAACATCGCGAACTAGTTCATGTACTAAAACAATTTTTAGGAACGCGTGTAGTGATGTGTGTTGTATAAGAGGTTTAATGGCTGCACTGTTTGGGTTTTTCACGCAATATGACTGGCAGACCGCCGGGTTGTCCTTCACCCCAAAACGAGCATGTGGACTTGATTGATAGTAATATGACAATTCAAAATTGACAGTTCTGCTGTGTATCGGTCCCCGCGTGAAGCATTACTAGTAAATATAATAATTGGATCATCAAGTCTTTGAGTGGACTGAAGTTGTTCAACTTGTTGAATATTGAGATGAGGATTGGTCTCAATTTAGGATCTGGACAGGATTATTGACTGTTGATGTTTAAGCATCTTTCAGGCTGTAATGATGTGAGTTTTGTACAACTCTTATTTTTTATTTATTCTCTAGATCTAGACACTCTCTCATTCTTCTTACCTCATTACTTTTTAAATTAGACTTTGTTTAGACGTTATTTAAATATGAATGTTCGAACTAAACTTTGTTTAAATATCACCAATTATAAAGAATATTTATGCGCCTTTGTACTTCATAATTCGTTGTTGTTGTTTTTTGTTTTGTTCTTTCACAAACATTCAGTTATGCTAAGATTGACTAAGACCGGTAAAAGAAAGACTGATGCGGAATGTATAACTAGATATAAAATGCAGAGAATGAAACGACATGTTGTATTACACTGTAAAAATAAAGAGAACAATGGATGATAACACGGAGTGGCATTTAATAAAAGAAAGTTCTCGCGAAGTTAGTAAAAATGTTTGCATTTATGTCTCACCGAATAAATCTTAATATGGTTAGATAAAGCTATACATTTACTTGTATTTGTACTTTTATCTATCTTGTATATTGTTTAATTCTTTCCATATATGTTTTGGGGGAAAATAACAGGTTTTCAGATAATCGCATGGCTACCATAAGTTGTGCATTGCCCCTGACTAGCATTAGGTTATGTACTTAGCTTTGATCAGATTAGTGCTGTACATAATATTTAAAAAAGAATATATAAGACA
Source organism: Sinonovacula constricta (assembly GCA_007844125.1). Lineage (NCBI taxonomy): Eukaryota > Metazoa > Mollusca > Bivalvia > Cardiida > Solecurtidae > Sinonovacula > Sinonovacula constricta. The sequence goes on along the minus strand of CM017559.1, from coordinate 40,988,573 downwards.
AGATCCTACGAGCATTGCAACATATACAAAAATTGAAAAGACACAGGACCAAGGTATTCACATGCACGCCAAATGTAAAAGTGAGAACAAATCTGTGATGAGTCATTTCACAATAAGAGCAAACCCGACAGTTACCGCCTTAGAACGGTCAGTTGGCAATATGGACCGACTGGGGTGCTTCAACCGGTTTTACAGAGCTCTAACCTTGCACTTCCTGAGAGGTTTCTCGAATGCAAGCAATGAAAAGAAAACCGATCTATTTGAATAGAGTACTGACGTCATTGAAAAATAATGTCCACATAGTGTTGAGAAGAGAGATAGGTATCATTCGATTGGAAGACCTACAAAAAATATTAATAGTTAATGAAATTAAAAGTGAACACCAATATGTGTGTCAATAAATGAGTTTAAGAATTGCAAAAATTATATGGTTAAAAAAAACGTGATGCTTAACTTTTGACTGTTGGACCATGAGTAAATTATAGAAAAGAAAATAGAGTATATTTGTGTGTAAAGTACATGATGACGTCATATGCCTATGTCAACTTCATGTTTGTTTCATTCATTTGAGTGTGAACTAAATACAAACACCGGGTCAAATGAGAAAAGGGAAAACAAACATAACAATCCAGGAAGTGGCCAAAGCCTCAATTCATCTATATGTCCACACTTGTACCGGAAAAGTCTTGATTACAGGAGTTTATGTATGTAAATCTGAATTACAATCATGACTACCAAGAAGAAACCCTTGACAATACATAATAGCAAGAACTTGATATTATCAACTGTATTTAATTTCATGGATGGCATAATACTTCTCTTTTTGAGTATAAATCAATTTGTGAAGCCGGTGTCAATTTTCCTATGCCAATCTATATTGGCGGGTATAAATAATGCCAGCAATGTCTCTGATATCTATGCATTCTTGATGAGGGACAGCGACACCAATGGTGGCCAGAAAGAAACCAGCCTCCACAAACATCCAATGACACAGAACGGAAGAGGATATACAGGTTTGACTGGTTTTGACCATGATGAGCAACTGTTGTGCGTGGGATGAAAAAGAAGAGCGTGGCCTGGCAATCACAGACGACTTGGCATAGACGTTAACTTATACCAGAGTGCGGTATACCTGGCCTGCTAACACATCTGATGTTGCATACATGGTCACAAAAATATGAAAACGAAGACTTCTGATAATTTGACATTTATTGAAGTAATGAAGTAATTGCTTCATTTAACTGTAGCCAGGACGTAGAAATGTTTCTGTAACTATAAACCACTTACATAAAAATGCTGCGTCATTTAGCCGTTAAGTCTGCGTCCAGCCGCCAGATACGCCCCAACCACCCACACACACCACTACCCTTATCATACCCCATTAACTTTCCGTTGTGTCCACAAAACGTGGTGTTGATAATTTCCATGCATGTCAGTGTACAATGCCTTGTAGAAATAATTTAACTGTCGGTCAACACATGGATATTGTCTGGGTTGTCTGCGTCTTATTGCGTCTTAGAATCTAGATCATTCAAAGCCAGTATAGACGGGACACAAGATTGACAAAGAATGTGTGTCGACCCTAATTTACGTAGGTTTAATGATGACTTAAACATGACAGAACAATAACTTGAAAAGTTAAAACTCATGTTTAGGTAAATGCAACACAGAATGTATATTGTTATAATGCCAAACATTGAAACTAAAGCTTTCAAAGACAAGGCGTATTAAAGTTGCGAATGCCATTCAATTAAACTGAAACTCAATGCAGAAACAATCGGATAGTATGTTTTGTTAAATCAGATATCTACAATGAATTACCTAGATCACATCAGATTTCATACTTTAGTAAAGATGTTAACTATAAATTCTGATTGCTTTTACACAATTATCTTAGCGAAAAAGGCAACAATAGAGCTTATGTGGTTAACTGGAATTTCAATAAGTAAAATAAATGTTTATACATTATTTATTGATTGTTGTGTTACATGTTTGAAATAATACGACAGTTGTAATTCCAAAAGGAACTGGAATTTATCTTTTATGTTGCATTTTATTCAGTTTCAACTAACGCATTTCACTAACTTGATAATTTAAAATTTTAGATTTCAATTATTTTTAAAAGAAAATCCTATATTTTCTTAACATAACACAAAATAAACCATGCAGGATCGGAATAGTACAGATGTCGCAGCAACATTTCGTTTCTCACTTGCGTAAGGTCTATAGGTTTATAACAACGATAACATTAAGCGACGAGATGTAGTGTTTCACGAAAAGGTGTTTGGGGTTGTACAATATCTGATGAGATAGGTACTTTGATGAAAGGGTACACAACTTTGAAAAGTATATCAGCATCTAAGATGAGCACTTGTTTTCTGTAGATGCTAAGAATTTTAAAATACCATAGATATATCAGCATGATAATTGCCCTGTATATTAATAGAGATATACAAACAGTAGGAAAAACTTTGCTCAGTTCATAGATATTAATTTCAGCAGCAACTAAGGAAAATAATAAAATTACTTAAAACCAAACTAAGATAATAACAAAAACATAGCACCATTGATACTTGTAGTGAAGGACCAGTGGACTAACTTTCATCAGAGAGCTAGATGATCGCAAAATAAACAAATTCAAAGACGAATTCAGACTGTTATGTAAGGATTACAACCAAAGACGTATAATTTACGCAGCAATAATAAGTTTTTTTATATATATTTTTTTATGATTTTGTAAACTGTAATAAATATAGTTTTATATATGGTACGGTACGACATGTATAGGTTAAGTTATATATGAGAGTATGTGTTCAAACCTATGATAGAAAAACTGAAAAATATGTATTTATTTCTAAAAAATAGTTTATTTCTATTTTTCCCTTGTTCATTCCTCTATTTTTTCGATATTTATAAAATTATATTTTTATCTAATTCTCTATCTATTGATTTATGTATTTACCTATCTGTTTATTTTTATGTTATTTATATTTATATTTATTTATCTTTCTTTTAATCTTTCTATTGAAATACGTATCTATTTATCTATATATTAATCTATTATTTATTTAAATTATTATATGTATATTTATCTATTATTTGTGTTTATTCTATTTGTTTATTTATTCATTCCTTTTTTATTCATCTGTGTATATACATATATGTTTATATATATTATTATTTATTCATTTAGACCCATTTATTTAATTGTTTATTTATTTATTTAATCGAATTTTCCCGATTATTTATATATATTATATATATATATATATATATATATATATATATATATATATATGTTTTATGTTTTTGATCGTGAGTCTCCGTGTTACTTGTAAATACATCTTAGTTGTTATAAAAAAGCTATTTATTTGTCCATATACGACATTATTTAATGTAATATTGTTTTAGCTGTACAGTTCCACCTGATCTCTTTTTTTCCGTTATTTTTTCATCTGTAGAACCGAAACTCTACAGAATTAGAGTATGCGATATTTACAGTAAATATATAAAGGTCAATATTTACGACAACTCACTATAAACATTTTAAATGTCCAGACGATAATAAAGCTGCTAGTAATAGCGATTGCTTAGACATACTGAAAAGAATAATACCCAGTTTATTCTTCCTAATAAAAACTCGACAAAGACGATCATAGTCAATTTGGTACTAGGGTGAACATGTTAATACAGTTGCATTTAAATGTTTGTGAATTTTTATTTTATTTTAATTGGTTCCTAAAGACAAATATATCAATGAATGAACGAGCTAAAAGATAATTGGATATTATTGTTCTTATTTTAATAAACATTGTTTTAGAAATTATAAATCACTAGCATTTTTTTTCTAAAATGATTTAGGTATATTCTGTGTATAGCTGCATAGTTAAAAGATAATTCATATCAGGTTATAAATTTTCGTAATATTTATCCATTTAACATTATAGATGTATAATTGGTAGCAGATATGCCTGCTTGTGTTATATCTAGATTATTGTATAGTCTATTCGAAAATTCAGACAATCCAATGTGTTTGAATACAGCACAACTTAATATCAATTAACATATTGCAACAACAAAATTGTAGCTAAATTGTCCAGTAATTGTAGAATTACTTGTCACCTTTTCGTTTTTATTATTGATCAAATTTTGACGTTACTGTAATGGCTTTTATATAATAGTGTCAGGCAATTGTAAAGATAAAGCTTATTCGTTTGTGTTATTATTACTTGATATAAAACTACAACGACTATGACACATTAACGTCGTCGTCTCAGAAGTAGTAAGTGTTTGTTTAACAAGTTGCCCTAGTAGAATTTCTAATACGCTAACTAAACTGGTTTTGTGTGAAATTAAAGAAAATGTCTTTGTATTTTCATACAAAAAGTACATAAATACAAGATTACAGTGTTGTTGAGACCTCAAATGGTTGCAAAAGTGTACAAGCAAGACAAATATATGTTCACAATTGCGTTTCGCTTATCTTAATTCATGCATTTTCAAATAGGAGAGAAACCTTTCAACCAATTAACCTTAGAAAAACTACAGTATGTTATTTCAAATGCATAAAATCTTTATGATGAACTTTTTATCAAATAACCCTCTTATATAAGTTTTAATACGTAACCCATAAAACGCGTTCTGGTTGTTCAAAGCGTCTGAAATGTTCAGTCAGTGACATGCAATTTTCACCGTTTGTTTACGATATTCACCATATTGACGTAGAAAATTTTATAAACTTTAACATTGGTACCCAGGTTCTGCCTTTTAAAATGGGTATGCCATTCAATGATATGACAAAGTGCTTAAACACATGCTGTTCCACAATGATGGTAACCAAAATATTGCAAATATTGCAACAATATTCAAAGTATCATTCTTCAACCTAGAGAAACCCATTAGTTGATATTTTTATGGCTTGTTCTTTTGTTAGAGAATAGTTCAGGTACATTGTTTATTATGATCTTCTGACTTGGCACGTGGTCGTAGTTTATGTGTATGTATTTGGCTATGAATATACGTATGCAAAGGTTATACAACAAAAGTGTTATAGCTGGTATACGCACTATTGCCATGTACTGAAAAGAAACCATTATAGACCTAGACGGTCCGGAAAATGTATGCCAATTAAACAATCATTCGTAGAACAATACTCAGTAGATCTAGTCATGATGCGCATAAATGAACGCTTATTTTATTGTATCGCCACATGATTGGCTTTCAAACATGTGGAAAAGTTTTTAGTCGTTCCAATATTAATTTAGCCAAAGCTACATGTCGTTTTAATAACAAGATATTTATAATTGTGCTAAAAAAAACACCAAAACGGCAACTGGATTTTTTTTCAAACAATTGAAAACACAAAAATAACCAGACTATAGAATGATGGAAAATGACAATGCATCTATAACACTTAACTAAAGACAAATGTAAATGATAAAAATATTGCTAAAAATGGCAGTTTTACATTTCTATAAGGATTATTTCATTCAAATTATAGATTGTTCTAAAACACAATCGTCTTATGTGTCAATTTGGTTCTATTTTGTGTTTTAAACGACAAATGTACATGAATGCAGACCGTTCTGTAAGAATGTTTTATAAACTGTCTCAGATGTGTTGTGCTTCAATTCATTTCTTAAGAGAAAACGTTTATTTTGTTCTTTGTTCACGTAGTTTAAAAGCTCATATATTAAAGCACACTTTACCATTTTACCTGTTTTTAACACCGTCTCAATATATGTTTTGTGAACACACATATACATAATTAACCTTTAAGATCAAAGGGGACTAGTGAAATTGAGAAGGTTTATTGGCGTTAATCTGTATAAATGCATAGTTTTTTAAAGATAGTTAAAGAACATGACATTAACTGGAGAGAGGCAGCAACAGTTCTCCGATAACTTCATTAATTGTGCCTTGTGGCAATATGTTTTCACATTTTATAAGACACTGTACACGTGTGGCATAATAATACATGTAATTTCGGATGAGAAATAATACTATGAAAATAAGAATAATGCTTAAACCAAGTTAAGATTGTTTTAACAGTAAATGGAAACAGGTTGATTTAGATATCATTGTGAACATCCACAAATTATAATGTAAACAGTCTGATAAAAGAAGTGTTTAAAGGTTTAACGTTAAATTATTTTGCCATTACTTCAGCGTAATGGACCTTTAAGATGCTAGTGGAACTAACGAACGTACCTTGAAAACTTAAATCCGATTGATATTCATTTCAGCTACCATGCAAAAGTAATTACATGATATTCTTAAATATAGGTTCAAAAGATTACACAGGTAACGGTTAGTTTAATGTTAACATATTTGATTGTTAAATCTATGTACACAGAATAAATGTTGAAAGGGTTGAACAAAGTGCTCTTAAACTTAGTATCTGTTCTTCCCTTGACAAAGTGCAAAATTTATTAGTCTATACGGTTTATATGTATATGACAAACTTTGTGATGACATAAAATGATGAACATGCTTAATAAGATAAGTCATTGGTTATGTTTAGAACAGAATACTGGAAAATGAGATATACATAAAGAGAATTTTATTTTTGTAATTGATCTCATCCTAACATATGCATCTATGTATTTTTCACTACATCAGGAGTTTCTCGCTTAATACCTGGTCAGCGACATTCCATCGACGCTCAAGCGAATGCGTGTATATTGGAAGTTCCATGACTGGTTGATCCGATGTAAATATAATGTCATGTGTCCACGGCATGCTATCTAGAGTGAAGGCAGCACAATACCCGATTTAAGCAGACACTATCACGGGATTACTCTTACATGAGACTTTACTTTATCTCTTAATATGACAACCAAATTTGCTTGTGCATTATATAAAAAGTTTTGTTGTTGTGGAAGAAACATACATTTAATTGATATCATTGTTTTGCAAGTTAAAACTAAACTAAATGTCATCAAAGATAGATAACACTAAATAGAATTTTAGTTTATGCTGTTTGTAATAATTTATATTTTATTGATGAAAGCCTGCATCAACGCTAAAGATAATGGAATGTTTTCGCCGTTTGTATTCGGACATTTTTTCCTCATGCGTCCAAAGACTGCATATTACGTTAAGGTATGAAATATAAACGGCATAGTAAATCAATTAAGAACAATAGGGTTTTGCTAATTCTTGATCGGTTTGTTGTTAGACAACAAAGTATAAGACCCTTGGCAACTGTTGAACTGTAACTCGACGGCGACATTTGGTGTTTTCGCATCAATGCTTGTTTCTTAAAGCTTAAGGATGTTACAGTCATTTATATCTTTATGACGTGTTTTGTGTGAATATAAAGAAATCATTCTAAGTGATTACAAACGATTTCTGAAGTCAGTTGTGACGCGCTTCCACGTCATCAATAACTTTTGAGAGAGGCTTACATTATTCGGCTTCGAGGAAACAGTTGGTTCGATTGTAACTAACTTTTCTGATCAGTAACTTTGGTTATATTACTTATTTACTTTACTATACATTTACATTTTATAGCATTATAAATCAGCGTTTAGTTCTTTTGCTGCTTATATGGCTTAAAAAGCCAGTGTGTTCCATCGAATTAGTGGAGATATGAATGTGACTTGATACCATTTTGGACCTTGTTGTATGTTTTATCACTTTTACATCAATGTTACCTTTGAAGTATGCTGTCGTACATGTAATATTCCAAGAAATGAAGCATACATATATATCTAGGTAATGTATGTGATAGTAAAACATAAAACATGAACTTTAATTTAAAACGTTTATACCTTAGTTTACTAGGTCGATAGTAAACTTCAAGGTTAACATAGTTCAGAAAATGAATGGTGTGAATTATTTGTGGAAATATTTCACAGACAAAGCCATAGTTGATTATAATTTAATGCTATAGTACATATTCATATGTGTCAAATAATTTCTCATTTAATGTTAAAGTCATATTAACTAAATTTGTGATAGACTAGAATTTTAAAGGGCAAAAGTTGAGAAGAGTTCGCATTCGCGTTACACCATAGAATTTTATAATGCCAACATTTTATCAACGATCTGATCTATTAGTTTGATAAATTAGTATCCTGAATAGTCAGAAAATACATAGTGACAACATAATTTATAGACAGTTCATTCTTTGTTTTTTGCAGAGTTAATGCCACAAAAGCATTATCGTCGTCAATTTTTTTTTCAAGAATAGTCATTCTTTCATTTTTTCATAGATTTAGGTAGAGTTTGCAAACAACGTAAATGATTTTTGAGTGCGTTTTCGTCGGCTCAGGTTATCGATAGACATGCAAAAATAAATGATTGAACGAGGTTTTCAAAATTTTAAATCCTATATTCATTACAAAAAGGATTTGGTCTTAGCATGTAAAAAGAAAAAATATTCTATCATATTAGAATAACATTTTAACTAGCCGGCGTGTTTTGCTTTTAATTAATTTTATAAAACGCGACTAAAACGAGGCACTTTCAGTAATAAATGAATATTTAGAAGCAATCACAATCCACTTAAAAGTGCGAAAATTTGTCGAGGTTCTATACCTCTACCACATATATGAATATTTAACTAGCACTAGACTAAACATTTAGACGTGACATTACACAATAAGAAAACAATAACATTTACAATTGTACACACTGGCCCTGTTAGTCGTCAGAAATTCCGATTCGAACAGCCTAAAATTGTTTAACATGTTGGAATATCACAAAACTCATTAGCCTCTGACGTATTCCGTACTTCGATGTTCTATTTTCACTTATAACGTTTATGTTTATATAAATTAGTAAAAGTTATCGTTTTATTAGGTGTAACTGTATTAATCATGAAATTGTTATGAGTTAGCTTATGCAGAGGGGATACGCATCCTGTGTTGATGTCAATGTTATTTGAGACTGGATCTACAAGAAATAAATCGTATCCCATAAATTAGTGCGAACCCGTCGGGTTAAGATAAAGTCATCCGTTAAATGTTGAAATGACAATATAGAAATGCCATTTTCCTTTTTAATAGTGTGTTAATTATCTGTGTGTTATACTTCTTCCACTTATTGACAGTTAGTGTGCATCTGTAAAGTCAACTACGGGTGAAATAATAGTCCTATACCAAGTTATATACATGTTTTGTTTCGGAACAGGGGTTTGCTGTAAGAGGATCTGGCTCTACCTATTGAATTATAGAAAGTGATAAACATACATCGCATATTGCCTGAAAGAAATTGTCTTAGCTTCTTTTTAAACATATGACTTTTAACGAGTCTGTTCCAAAAGCCCCACGTAAAAAGTCTGGATTTTCTTTTAAGAGTTTTGCGGGGTAATTGATTAGCCGTATTCTAAGGAAATGTGGCTAACAGCCTTTAACAACATAATAAAGGTATGTATATAATATATGTCTGTGCTAGAAAATATTCAGCCCAATCGCCTTAAGTCTTGTAATATAAAATGAAATGACGCACAGGAAGTCACACCTTCCTGTTATTCTTCCGGCTTTTTGTAATATTGAAACACAAACTCCTGGAGCAAAGTATTGCCTTAATATAAATTAGCAGTTTTTCGTTTAAAGACAAATACGCATAGAAAACATTTGAATTTTCATTATCTTTTATTTAATATATTTAGTAAAGACGAATTTAAATAAGCTATACGCATTTGATACTAAGAAAGCGATGGTTTCGAATATGTTCAAGGCCTCAACTTTTCTTATATCAACAAAAGACTATAACACGTTTCTTAGTATCACAACAATGTTCCTCCACAATTATTTACTCAAAGATCAAATAAGAAAATTGTTCATAACTTTCACCACGGTATTAAAACCCAAGAAAATTTAATAAACATATTGTCAGGGACGCCTTCTCTGACACAAGTTGAACATTTATTCAAACATACATTGATAGAAGAATTTTTTTATGAAAAAAAATGATTAAGCTCTCTTGATGTGCCAACAATTTAGTGATATTCATATACAATGATAACACTAACTCCTATTTTATTGGTATACTAAATGCTCAACATGTCAGTGATGTCAACCATTTAAGTGTATCACAAAAGTTTTAAGCCTTGATCCTATTTACCTAAGGCAACGCAAGTCAAGAGATCATAATAGGTTTTGATAGTATTATCTTTCTCTAACCATACTTAATTTTTGGTTATGGTTTAAAACAATATTTACGACCACGAGAAGTTTAACACTTCCTGCTCGAGCTGAACGTTAATTAAAACAGATAAAAAAGATCAATGTATCTACATGCATATGCCATAACATCATTTCGCGTGTATGATTATAGAAGTAAATACCTCTAAGGTAGTATAATATAATAGTAACCGGCAATAAAAAGTAAATCTGAAAAAAGGTGCACCTTATAGGCGCGAGTTCATTTTTTTATTCTACTTTGTCGTTTATTCCTACAGTAATAATACTTCAGATTATGAGGTTGTTCATTGCTACTGTTCTGAATTAGAATGCATTCTATACAGTATTGCATTTTCTATTATGTCGACATCATTAGACACAGACTACTTCTAAATGTAAGAAAATAGTCTACACAATATAACACAATATACTTTAAGGAAATAATTAACAGAATACTATATCTATTTGATTAAACTAACTGTAATGTTAGACGGAACAGGAAATACGAACGAAGTTACCTTAATTAAATATTGATGCATGAGTGTAAACATGTATTTGCTAGAGTGGTCGACAAATAAATCACGATCTTATAAATACATTTAAGTCCGATGTAATGGCCTCGACATACACGGAAAAACAATGTTGAGTATATTCTTTCGGAGACCAACGCTAATGGTCAGTCGAGTTCAAGTATCAAACTTGTTAATGAAATGTATATTTTATATAGGAAATATATTGTTATTGTTTTGAATAGAAATATTATTTCAAGAACTAAACCAGTCGAAATAAACAGTTATAGTTTTGAATGAAAATCAGTTCTTACCAAATATTTGTCTTTAATATCAAATGATCAGATGAAAAGAAATCGATTTCGTTACAATACTAAGATTAACATTCATCCTTCAACTTATATCAAAAATTCATCGAATATCTTTCACACAAAAGTGATATTTTGATAAATCTGCAGTACACCAGGTCTATGTTAATACTGCTTATGTTGCTTGTTGTATTATTATACTTGAACTTCGCTATGGTAAACTCTCTTGAAACAAAAAGCCCGCTTCCACCCCAACCCCACAAACACACCGCATCGCACGCATAACTTATATTTTTAATATAAGGTAAGACGAAATCTGTTGAGAAGATAAATGTGTGAGTCAAGGACATTGGGTATTATTTAACTAATCATGTTTGTAATTTAAGTACACTTCCATGCAGGAGGCCTAAATATTAAACGCCTAAAACTTTTAAATCAAGCTGGAAAGACACATAATAAACATATTATCTGATAGCTTTAACATGACAACTTGAAAACATAATTAGAAAGAAATACAAGTGTATATTGATGAAAAGATATGACAGATTTGTACCTTAGCTAAAACATTTTATGCAGCCCAGCAAATACATTATGTAAAGTTTAAAAGATGTTTCATGTGTTAACAATTAGGGAAATTGTCTGGAAATATATAACATATATCAATTCTAACAAAATGCATAACAATAAGATTCTTGTTGAACTAAACAGAGTTAAAGGCATCAACAAATTTGAGTATCTTTTGGATTAGCTCATGGTGTTTCCGTTGAAGACAGTTATTAAGATTATATTTTACTCGTCAGACGCGTTGTTGTTGTAGTCAGATATACATACAATTGCACAAGGTTGTCGTCTTGAAGTACTTTTATCACATTCTCTACCGCGAAACTATCAGACAGGCTTACGTCTATTATAATGCATTGTATGTATTTGATAATGCATATTTGAAGAAGAAACATGTCCCATAGTGCCAATAAACATTGTTTGTTTGTTTGTTTATTGGGTGTATCGTCCCACCAACAGTATTTCAGTTATCTGGAGACGGTGTCTACTTGAAGCAGATATAGTGCTGCCTTCACTGTGTATAGCATGCCGTGAACACCTGGCATGATACCACACCCAGTCACATTATCCTTAACCAGTCGTGGAACTACCCTTATATTTGCTTGAGCGTTAGCATGGGAGCTATACCACTACCATTTTAACGACTTTGGTATGTCGCGGCCCGGGATCGAACCCGGGGCCTCCCGTACCTGGAGCCGCAACAAACATTGCCTCCTAGCAATGGTTTAAATTTTATAATGTATACACAATACTCATATCTACGGAAAATGAAAGAAAACTGGCCACATAATTCCATAAAATATTCTAAACGATATTCTAAGGTTTGGTAAAACAATCAACCTCGCAGACACTACGATGTTTCTATTTTGAAAATGTTTGATAGTCTCGGAAGTCATAAGGTGCTTGATTTGACAATTTAGGTTTGATTGCTACATAACGCACCTATCACGAACAACAATAACAAATGTTGAAATCATAGTCAACTGTGTATTATAATTTGACATCCGCATTGAAACCCTATACAGGTAAATTTTTGACAACATCTTAGTTGTAAATAACAATTTTAACTGTGAAATGAGCACATAAGCAATCACAAACAGTGAAAATCTCTAACATGCATGCATATCTGTACACATGCATATTCATTAGCAAATCATAAAATATATATATATTTTGGCCAGACGGTTGTTGCTAAATAATGATGTTTAAAAGGAACTCATTGCAGCATGAGAATAATAATGCTTGTAATTCAAAGTTTACAGACGTACCAAAGAAGTATAATTAGATTTCTAGATTAATTAACAATTTATCAATATAAGATTTTTTTTCACCGATGTTATTTCAATAGATGAAATGAAATACTAACCTTTTGAGGATTTGCAAATATTTTTAAATTCTTACTCTTATAGGATGAATTCTTAAGTGAAGACTAAATATTTACAAATGTTATCGAAGACTCAACGTCCTAAAACATTACATTGTTCACTGTTATGTGGCTGTTCAGGATAATATATAAGGTCTGATGCCAAATTGTTACTTGGCCTACCTCACAAAATGAAGCACGAGTTCCTATCAAGAAAACAATAGGACATATTCTAACAGAATGAATATGTTGTGACGATTTGAATCCAAATTAGTAAATATCTATACAATGAACTCTTCTTCTGAACAATAGCAAAACAAGAAATGCGACGAAGTCGGATTTTCATTTAACGTATAGTTTAACAATTCAATTCTGTGTAATGTGGATGAAATCTTTATAAGTTGCAAGGTAATGCTCCAGAAACTATAAATTTTGAACACTTACGTGTGACCTCGACAGTTGAGGTAGGACCATGGTTCTTGGATGCAAAACTCTGTTTCATTCTCTTATGCATCTAAGCTGAAGTACATTGTTTTAAGTACTGAACTAAACTCCGAAAGCTACATTTTGGCCTTTCTTGATACTTTATACCCTAGACATGACATTGACCTTTGAGGTAAGACCATGGTTCTAAGACAAGACACTCCGTCGTGTTAAATAAACACATGTTCGAAGATATGTTAAGCGCCTTCATGAATTGTTAGTGAGATAAAGACAAGAGAAACAGAAGGAACTTAATGAAAATGCTTAGTGAAAAAGTGGCATGAATATGACAAAATACAGTCAAGAACTGTGGAACGTGTCCTGATAATTGCTAATGAGATGTCAGACAACTGTGTTAAGTTTCAAAACAAAATACAACTTTGACAAAAAAACTTTAGGAACATTCTAAGTGAAAAGGGGGCATGAATTTGGCAAAATAGAGACAGGGGTTATCAAACTTGTCCTGATAATTGCTATTGTATTGTCAGACAACTATGTTAAGTTTCAAAACTCTATCTTGAAAGGTTACTGAGAAAAAGACTATTTTGACAAAAGATCTTTATGAAAATAATTAGTGAAAAGGGGGCAAAATAAAGACATGTGTTATGATAGGTCTTCAAAGATAAACAAAATGTGCCTATAAGTATTCAGATTGGTTTAAGTTGTATTTTCTCGTTCATGAAGAAAATGTTGTTGATATGTAAAGAGAGAATACATGTAACTCAACAACAATATGTATGTAAAACTAGGATGTAAATACTTCAACATAACAAAAAGTGTAGAATATGATTGCTGTGAGCATTGTATAGTTTGAAAATGCTTCTCATAAAAGGAAGCGGTAGCCATTCAACTAGGCATTCACTCTTCATTAAAAGTTGACATCATTAAAAGTCTAGATAGTACGACAAATGTTATAAGCAGTGGTTATTTGTAAGCATATTCTCAATGTAGTGTTACCTAAAATTGTCTAGCATAACACAATGATTAAAAATAGATTACGCTCAAATGATCATGATTTCAGAAGAATAAATACTCTCCGACTGACTGTTCCTTTGATGTTTCATAGGAATTTACGTAAGGATTGGACCTGAAGGATTAATAGTTGATGATTTTGCTTGAAGAAAAGTGCGCATGGTTAATATTCCTTAATGGATGAAATAGACTAGTTATTGTACTAAGATGTGCAATAAAAAGATTTTGTCATGTGCATATAGGCCTATCTACAATAAAAGGGTGGTTAATAGTGTAGATATTATCTTGTATTTGAACAAAAATATAGTGAATTTTAAAGAGACCCAGTTGATTACATTTTAAGAACATAGACTGAAATATTTTTCAACATATTTTTTCTAAAATGTGATGAAAGGATTCCTATACAAAATGATCTACTTTGAATGGTACTTTGTTTTTCTACTGATACATTACTGTTATTGTTGTCTTAATGTTCTTGGTGGTGGTGTCATTGCTAGTGTTAAATAAAATGTGTATTGTATTGTAGAATACGACAAGTAAACATTTCATGCCAAAAATGAAGAAAGGTTTTCTGTCACTTCAATTTCTTATATTTCCTGTTATTATAAAAATTGATAACAACATATCGATACTAAAGATACACTCGGGCCTTTTATCAATAATCGGCACTGTCAACGGTCGCACGCTGCTTCGATGGCAATGGATGACGTTTATACTCAACAAAATGGTCTACAGAAAACGATGATAAACGCATCAGCTTCATCTTTCATTCAGCTCTACAACTCAGAACAACCTTTTTGACATCAATGTAAGCTTTAAAATTACACAAGGTTTATTATTATCGACGATACATTTGTACGACAGAAATGAGCCGTGCGTTAATAATTAGAACGTTACTGATTCTTTTATTAATATAGACATTCAACGCTATAGACATATATTAATAGTTTCATATTTTAATTACACAGTAGTTTTATCCACATACAACATATGTCGAATGTCATTCATCAAGTCAAGCCAATATAAACAGGATTTGTGTATTGTTGTTATATGATAAAACAATGTATTCTATTCTTTAACTCTATATTTTTTATTTATTTTTATATTTTTATTGCTTTTTTATTAATCACCTAAAGTATCATATCAAATCAAATGGGATAAAGGATATGCCATCTTCATGCTGTTGCTTTATAACAAAATCGTCAGGATTATTGACAGACGCACGCCTTAAGACATCTTCTATCAGTAAGAATACTTTATTTACATACTCTTTTCTTTTCAGTAAATAAGATCAATGTATAGTACTGTGATACTAGGGACATGATACTATTATTATGATATTTGTAAAATATATATATAGCATTCAAGGGTCTAACAACTATTTGGTACATTCCTTTGCTCAAAGGCAACACACCTAATAGGGGTCTAAAACACATTTATAATAAATAAGTATCAGTTCATTTTCTTGAAGTGGCCTTCTCTAGAAATCCGTAAATGCAATCATGTTTAAAATGACAATTATCAAGATGCATAGTGTATTGCAAACATGCTATGTTCTGCGTCGTAGATCAATATAGCAATCTTGCACATATACCAGAATGAATCAAACATAGACGTCATGGTTATGGTTTTTGTCTAGACAGTGTGCAATGCATACTTTTACTTTATAATTCCTTTAAGCAACGCGTCATTTATGGCCAATCTGATTTTTGAACGACTCATCTTCATGATACACGTTAACTTCTTACCTTAAGGTCATTTATATATGAAACAAATGGATAAACGTTATAACGCTGCCATGTTGTAGAGAATTTAGTATCTTAACCAAAAAACTAAAGAATGAATGTGTGCTGCGTGTAAGAAAATATTTATTTATTTTATTTAATTATTTATTTAATTATTTATGCATTAATTTAATTTATTTCGTATTTACTTATTTATTGGTATTATTTTATTTATTCATTAAATTATTTTATTTATTTATTTATTTATTTATTTATTTATTTATTTATTTATTTATTTATTTATTTATTTATTTATTATTTCTTTATTTATTTTCAAATACATATTTATATTTTAGACTATGCTAAAATACTGAAGTAACATGTATACTATATATGTTTAATCTGATGAAATTCAACTACTTTTACGACGAATATTCTTTTTCACGGGCATCCGTTTGCAAAAAGAAAAAGTCAAATAAGATGTAAAACTGATTAAATTATTTATAAAACAAACTTTCAAGACGATACTCTACATCAGTATGTTGTATTCATTTTTGACAATTGGTGCCTAAAAACTAATATTGACCAAAATCTAAGACTAATTTAAAGTCCTAGAAAAATCGCTCACCAAGTCAAAAAATCAGCTGACACATTGTACGGTTAATTGTCATTGTTGGTTTTTATTAATAATTCCACTAAAGTGCTACATATCTTTATGTGCGCAAAGATAAAAAAAAACAATTAAACGCATTTTTATTACACCCATGGATCAATTAACAATGAGATAACGCCGTAAACAGTATAGTTGGACACATAATAATGCCGTGTCTTGAAACGACTGACATTGCAAACATTTTACTTTTATACTTTATAGTTGTGGTGTGTTGCTTTCTGTACATCGTTGGCAAATAAACTATGAAATAGACTCTTATTTCTCGACAGCAAGATATTAATACCATTGTCCCTAAATAAAATATGAAATATTGAAAGTACTTTTTAAGAAGTCTTAAAAGAATCGAAGTTAAAAAAAGTTTGCATCGGTATGATTCAATAAAGTACAATATAGACTAATCAGAACTCTTAATGCATCATTTTTAATTACAACCCAGCGTGGTTATAAACTCAACTAGACTAACTGTTAACTGTTCTTAAAAATAATTGATTTTTAATAATGACACTATTCGCATACGTATCTGTAAATCTCGAATCTCTAAAACGAATTATCGTCTCAGAGATGAACATAGTTTATTTTGTGTTTCTTCTAAATACAGTGATACGACAGGAAAAAGTTTAACGACTCTTCTATAATAGTGCAAGTATTAAAGAACTCGCTTTACTAATGGCAAGAACAGTTTTAATTAATCATTCTGAGTGAACGGTACAATAGAAATTTAACATAGGAACTCTAAAACATTAAAAGCGATGACATCTTTTGGGCACCACAATTCGGTTATTTTATTTGATCTTCTACTAGAATGCTTACAAGGGCATCTGAAAGGATGGTAAAACGTTAAGTTTATTGCCGTCTGGAGACTGCTTTTAGAAATTAAAATGTTTCAACTATCTCTTACCATCCCTATATAATCATCAGTATTAGATAAGGAATTTAATACCAAACGACGACTGTTACGGCAATAAATGTTGCGCAATAAAGACAACACCATAATATGTGTATTGTACGTAACAGATGGGATATTTCTTTATTGCAAATGGAAATTAATTAAATATTTAAACATGTGTTTTAAAGTTGCAAATGTAAGGCTTACGTAGTGAAATAGGAAAAATCCTTTATAAGTGTATTTCATTTAAAGTGACAAAATGTCACCGCCGTTATAACAAAGCTAAGACGTGGATGACATTTAATAATTGTATTTACCTTTACATATATTTGAAGGCCCGTCTTTTGGTATTAAATAAGAAAAAAAATGAATTTCTCCAAATTTAAGTCAATATGTGGTTGTAATGATTCAGATCACATAAAATTTTAACAACATATATGGTTTTCCATTATTTGAGTATATCAAGTCAACATTAGAAAATAGTCAGTCAGTCAATGAGAAGCCGAATTTCTTTGATAAAAGACTGACAATGGACACGTTGTTTCTTATTTTTAGCTGATTGTTTGCTACACCTTTACAGAGGAAATAGTTCAGGCAACTCTACATATTCTTGTAGCACATTGAGAATCTTAGTTCCACGTCAACATTTTCTTTCTATCTTTAAAACATATATTTCCCTTTAGGAAATTGTCTCTCCATCAATTAGTCAAACTTAAAAGTTCAATATTTTAATGAGGTTTGGAGATATTCATACATATTTCTTCACTTCCTGTCGCCGGATTGTTTATATTGTGAGTGCAATGCTACACTGAGCACTTTGATAAATAATAACAGCCTCACTGATTAATTATTATTACAAATTAAGTTGTTGACAAATCAAAGTACTTTCACACATATTTTAATTCGCAAATCATTAGAATATTGGCCTTTTGAATAAAAAATACGACATAAATTTTAACTTGGTTCGGAGCCATTTGAAGATGACTTCAGAGACAACAAACGAAGATGGCAACAACTGCAAAACTTAAACCATATACAATGTGTTCCTTACTATCTGATTCTAAAGAGATACATTGCATAAGTAAAGAGTATCAAATGCTGTTTGATGGATTACACTAGGGGGTAATTATCCTAACAGAATTACAACGATGCATATAATAATCTAAAGCAGTGTTCTAGACAACGTCATTATTATATAAAATGACGTCACACCGATCATTTAATTAAGGTGCGTTCGTTCTTTTAACTTCGTAAGCATTTAAACATGTTTGCCAGATGAAATCTCACAAATACTATGTATTAGCAATATTACAATCGTAAGTGTATGATCTTTGATGTTGTAAGTTTATGAAGGTATAATAACTTATATCAAGCCATTCTTTATATGTTGAATTTTGCGCAACTCTATAAGAGGGGTATGACAAGACACGTAATATATAATATAAAAAAATGTGTTGAGGAGAAAATTATACAAACAAGACTTAGGTTGAGGTCAATATATAGCTTTACGGGCCTCGGTAATGTCATATTGACCGAGGACTCCGTCAACAACGTAAACAGAGCAGTATACACAATGAAGGAACGATAAACACATACATATTTATATGAGCTAGAAAAGGCTACGATATATGGGTATAAAGTAGTATAACTTCACGGCAGCCATGAGAAAATGGAGATACTGAGAATAGCCACAACAATGATAAAATAACAGACAATAATAGTGATGAAGTTATGATGATTATAATGATGGTCATGATGCCTGTGCAAGTAGTCTACAATCGCATAATATACAATGACAAACCATGTAATTATTGCTGGAACAATCTGTAATAATTGATGCAGAGTGAGTGAAAGATGGAAATGAAGATGATTATTGTGATGATGATGATGATGATGACGATAACGGCGACAATGATGATGTTTTATGTGGATGATAATGATGATGTTAGTTTTGCTGATGGGGACAACTACGACCAGGGCTATGGTGGTTATGATCATAAATAATAGTATTACATCACACAAAAAGACAACAATACTTATAATTCTTGCCGAAACGAAATATGAGAAAAGAAGTACGTTGAAGCAGTTGATGAAGATGATTAACGACAGCATTAAATATCCATGTACAGTGTGCATACAATTATTACTGAAACGAAATAGAAAAATTGGAGTAAAATAGTGCTGGTAGTTGTTGTTGAAGATGATGATGATGATGATGATGATGATGATGATAATGATGATGATGGATGATAATGATGACGATAATTGTTATTATTATTATTAATATTAATATTATTATTATTATTATTATTATTATTATTATTATTATTATTACTACTACTACTACTACTACTATTAGTAGGCGTCTATTATTACGATTAGTAGTATTCGTCGTCGTCGTAATACTTGTAGTAGTAGTAGAAGAAGTAGTATAGTGAAGACGATGACGATGACGATGACGATGATGATGATGATGATGATGATGATGATGATGATGATGATGATGATGATGATGATGATGACGGTGGTGCTGGTTGTAGTGATGTCATACATGATAATAATCACATTGTTTAAACAAGATGTTTGTACAGAAATAAGACTACGCTCACACAATGAACGATATTAACTATGAAATAAGCATTGAAACACTATGATTATGCAAGGTTTTGAAACACTATGTAAGCAATAAACATGTTAGAGACAGGGGTGGCGAAATCAATTGTCCGAGTTGTCCGAGTTGTCCGAGTCGTACATTTCTTGTCCCGGACAAGTTACTTTTTTCAATTGGCTTGTCCGTGGACAAGTGAAAAAATCCAATTTCTAAGTGTTGAAATTCCAAAAAATAAATTTTATTTCCTAAACTGAAACATAAGACTAAAAGCATTAAAAGATTTGTTTACGTTCGTAATTGTGATATGATAAATTTGACTAAACATGAAGTAATTACATGATAGTTTTATGGTTTAACAGATTTAAGTGATTATTAAATCATTGTTGTTAAAATGTGTTTTTATTAATGAATGTACGGACAAGTAGCGCATTGGTACGGACAAGTACATTTTTATAACCACTTGTCCATGGACAAGTAAACATTTCTGAGATTTCTCCACCCCTGGTTAGAGAATAGTTCCTAGACTTGACGTACAAGTGTAAGAATTTACCATTATCTCTTATGTCGTCATACAGCAAGACGTGTGGAATGCTTTATGCAGACCTAACTATAGCGTGTCTGTAAAACTGTACATAAAAGTATGTACCTCACACCGGCTTACATTAATATGATAACCGCAGCATTCAGAACAGGCTCTTTGATACCCACGGATTGTCAGGTTTGCGCAAATCATGCACACCAGCTAAACTGGCACTGGGTGTCAGTTTTACTTTTGATGAGTATTCCTGACATGTTATTCTCCAATTGCTTTATACCGTGCTACTTCATCTTATTTGGCGAAAGCCAAAGCTTATGTGAAAGATATACTTTTCGTGGTTTTAGTATAGATTGATCATTAACATAAACTGTATAGGTTGATCACTAAGGATGTATGCATTACCATTAAGGAGATAGCAATCTTTTTGGATAATTTTGCAGTAAATCCTAATTATCAGTAAATTGATATTCGTTTTCTATAAAAAAACAATGTATTTCAAACATCTACAAGCTACATCTGCAAGCATAGCTCAACCTGTGGCATCTTGATTGATGTCTTACTCCATTCGAATTTCAAAGTATGGTGTTTTGTAACAAAAAATATTTTAATAAGATCGATATCAAACAGACAATCAATATGTCCGGAAGGCATGTGTAAATGAAAAGAATACGATAACAGTAATGCAATTATTATCGCGGTAATATATTTTCCCTAAAACATAAGTGTTGATCAGAACACGCTCACATTTTAGGTGCAATTTAGTCATTGCTACAGCGATGTTTATAAAATATTAATAAAAAGACAAAACGTAACAGTTCTAAACTTTGACATGAAAGTAATTTGGTTTTATCTTTCAGTTCTGAAAACATACCACTCATGTCATATTAAAATACATTATTCAAGTCAAACCAGATCTCAACAATAATCATGTCATATTTTTGTTTTCTTTTTTATTCTTCTTTGAACCTCAAACTATGGAGGCTAGTAAAATGTTTGAGGAATAAATCGTGGACTTTTGTGTCTTTTTTCTAGAAGGTAGGACGTATATTGGAGTATAATCCATGCTAAATTCAAAATTCCATTGTCTTGTAGGTATAAATCGGTGAATGATTTATCCTCAATATAGGTACAATGTTGGTG
Source organism: Sinonovacula constricta (assembly GCA_007844125.1). Lineage (NCBI taxonomy): Eukaryota > Metazoa > Mollusca > Bivalvia > Cardiida > Solecurtidae > Sinonovacula > Sinonovacula constricta. The sequence goes on along the minus strand of CM017559.1, from coordinate 40,966,672 downwards.
TTTTATTAGATTGTACTTAGACAAAATGACTTGAATTTGAAAGACGGCTTATTGTGGCAATAACACAGGTTACATAAAATGATTTACGAGGCATACATGTTTAACAAGTATGATCTGGACACCTAAGAGATGGGTGAAAACGTATCAAGACATGCAACTGTGTTTTATTCTGCGATGTACATGTGTATGCAGCTTTTTTTAATCGAACAAATTTACTTGGCTGTAACGTTATATTTTTCCAAAATAAAATTTAATGCGATTTGATGGGTCAGAGTAAGCTCAATATGATCCAAAATGTACATATATTACACTGGATCATGATTGACAGTAATTAGATTTAAAAAGAGGCAAAGTACGGTAAATTTACAGTCAAAAACTTCATTCGTCATATATAGAAAGCCCGGTATATCATCTAAATGCTTATACATTGTATATCACATTTATTAGAACGTCTTTGAAAGATTATAGAAATACAACAAAACTCGATTCAAGAAAATGCCCCCTCATGTCAACTTACATAGAAGGTAAATTGATTTGCTTTAACCCGGAGGATAACATCGCCGATTCGTGTTAAAACGGTCACCAGAGAAAACAATTCCTTAAAAGTAGTCATTAAACACACACACGCACGCACACACACACGCGCACACACACACACACATATTTGTCATATACACCACCGAAACCGTTAAGTTCATATTACAAACAACGTAATGTGGCACTGAACGTTAAAGAAATTCAAATACTACAATCTATGTTTTAAGACGTCCATTTGCAAATAATACGCATTTTCGTATTTTGACTCCGTCAAAATCGGTACGAGGTATTTACTTATAAAAGCATTTTAAAATCTCGGTCATGAAATAGTTTGGGGTTCGCAGAGAGCATAATTGTTTGAGTCATTTTAAAGCTGCTTTGGTGTTTGAGCACTTTATGCATACACTACATGATCTATCTATTTACAAAGATAGGAATCGAACAGCTTTAATATTCATACAGATGAATTAAAGAATTAATATTTGTGATGGCGATATGTGGTTACAAAGTTTGGATGTAACAATGACTATAACAGCTTTTATTGTGCACATTGCAGTATGTGTTTGCTACGGCTGATATTTTGTTTGAAATGAATGCAGGCATTAATAAGATTTATAAACATAAAATTAAATAGGTAAATAAGAAAAGGTCCTATCAACATTTTCACAGATATTTAAATTTAGTCTACCAAAACAAATGCAAACAGGGTAAATATAAATGTGACAAAAACACAGAGACGAGACATAACATACAAAAAGGAAAAAAAAACATCAGTTACCGTCTTGGAACGGTCAGTCGGCAAAAGGACCGACTGGGGTGCTTAAACCTGGTTTGTGGAGCGCTCCAACCTCGCACTTCCTGACGGTTTTTCAATCAAACAAACAGTGTAAATTAAAATATCCAGTCAAGGTGAAACAACTAACAGTAAGCGCCTTCATCAGGAGTTAAAACAGATACAATGAACTTACATACATGCAAGAATAATGTTAGTGCAAGATCATATATAAAGCCAACATTATTAATATTCCAGTAAAGTGATACAACTAACCGCAAGTCCTTAATTTATGTCTTATATACACATATATATCGTATGTTATACAAGTACACAAATGTAATATAAAAATTTTTAGTAACATTTAAGTCGTCACTGGTTTTGATATATCAATGTGGACGTTTCATAACGGGCAAAAAGAAAATGAACATTTTAATGTTAACTTTAACTTTAACTACAGTATAGCAAACATGTGTATGTCATACATGTATGAGTATTGTCCTTTATAAGCTTATATGACAAAGCCGTATGAGCATTGCAACATATATCAAACTCTGAAAGGGCACAGGACACAGTTATTTCACATGCAAGCTAAGAGAAAAGTAAGAACAAATTCATTTAACGAAAAGAGCAAACCCGACAGTTGCCGCCTTGGCCGCCCGTGGTGCTTAAACCGGTTTTACAGAGCTCTTATTTCGCACTTCCTGAAGGGTTTCTCAAATGGAAGCATTGAAAGGAAACCGATCTATTTGAATACAAAATGTCCAAGCGCTGATATTTTTTATAAGTTATGATGAAAGTAGTGACTTCATTGAAAAATAATGTCCACATTGTGTTTAGAAATTAAAGGGGTATTATTTCGATTAGAAAAAAGCACCTAAAATGGTTGATTATAAGTGAATTAACTTTCTGAATAAAAAAAAAAAGACATGACCAGAGAAGAGGAAATTAGTAAACAGATAAGACGTTATTTTACATGTTTGTTGCTATTCAACTAAGCCACATAATAAGTTGACAAAAGTTTCAATAGAGCTTGAAATTATTCAAGTTATTAAGTTATTATTATTACTAGTTGTTATTATCATACGTATGAAAATTAATAAAGGACTGCTAAACGACTCAACATTTTGCACATGTTATCTCTGGACCTTAAATGTTTTGATTTCATTACGTACATTGCCAAAGTCACTTTCATAAACCATATTGTTCAGACACAGCGTCTCTTGTGTTACCAATGGAGAGAATCAACCGAACATTAATCAATTCAAAATCAATATATAAAACAAACACGTAGTGGACATAAAATTTGCTATACGGTGTATGCCATATTGTTCTGCCGTAAATCAGCAAATCAGCAAATCAAATTCGCGTCGAGCCGTGCCACATAGGCAAACTTTCCTTTGAGATCATAGAAAGCAAGAAACTACATACACATTACAGGACGTATATAAACCGGATTAATATAAACAAAGTTTTGTTAGAAATTTACAAACATGGATATACTGTTTATATATATGCCCTTATCATTTTTCTCGTCTGTTAAACACGTTGATTAACATAGAAATGATATCTACACAATTGAGTTAAGCTTGTCTTATTAAAAAATACTTCTTAAGAATATGCATTTACTTCTTCAGTTTTTGCTTTTAAAATGCTTTAAAGTCCCTAGATCAATCGTTTTATTACAAGAGCATGCATCATAAATGCGGTATATTGAAAGGCTGTGTCCTTGTTCAGTTTCCTTTTTGCATCAATCCACATACATAATATAGACAAAGATAGTAGCTCCAAAAAGGGGCCTCCTGTGATAATAAGGTACAATACAATGCACTTGAATTATGTCCTACAAAAATGGAGGATGCATATTATAATACTTTACAGCATGACGACCTCCAACTCTCCCTCAAGTTTGAGATGGAAACATTGCTTCTTTTGTACATACATTGTAAGACATTTTAAATATGATTAACCATGTCGTTACTGTAAAAACATCGAAGCTCTTGAAGTTCGCTGCATGATATCTCCAGTAAAAGTAGAGTACATGTATGCTTAATTTATTTTGACACCAAACATGCAGTCTCCGAATGTTAGCGGTCCGATCAATGCTAACTAATTAATCACATAAAACAGAAAATAACATGCACTTATTGATGTGGCAAATAACTTTTATATGTATTTTAGTATTGAAATATGATCTCGAAGAAAATCTGATAAAAATTAAAACAAACGGAGCGGAAGCTTTTAGTTGCACTTAATGTCGACATCATAATGCAGATAGCAATCCTAAATACAAGATGCAAGAGTACAATTATTAAATCAATGTCGTTTACACTTTTGTCACTGGTATATCAGTTTTTCCGATCTGCCAATATCTAAAATCCTGACAGCTTTCTGTAAAGAGATTTTACGGAAAAAAAACTGATAAAGTATCCTGTGTCCTGTTTTGACGATACCATTTCTGATTCCAAAGCCATCTGTCATTATCTCAATATTCGTATTCATCCAAGCTTCTTATTATCTATCCGGATCATCTTAAAGGTCTCACTGGTGTTTGGGCAGTTATCATAACATATACTGTCTGATAGAACAGCTCCCTTACAAAGGGATGACCCTATCCAATCTATGTCATATTGTGACTGGCTGATAAAACAGCTCCCTTACAAAGAGATGACCCTATCCAATCTATGTCATATTGTTAAACATGTTTTTGAGTCCAGAGTCATTAATCATGGTCCAAGTCTTCAATCAATTTACGTCAGTTGTTATCTGCGGGATGTGGCTTTTTCTTCAGACATTTACTGCATTTGGTATGAAATATATTAAACTTGTGTTACTGGGGAAGGACGATCTTATTGACACTCGCTAGATGCCAAAGAAGTAGACATGTATGTCTTGTAGCCGGATAAGTAGATTACATGTTTGACAGAAAACTGTGCATGTATTTTTTGTGATTGCAAAAATTATAAAACAACATTGTGTGATAAACCAATTGAACAACGCTGCAAATAAACAACTCTTCTATTATATAGATTATACATATAACCAGTCGGCAACGTAAGAACTTAGAAACAATATTTCTAAATTATTTTTTTGTCCAAAAAACCTTTTGTTTCAGTAAATTGAGCATAAACACATACATATAACGGTGCTTATATTTGCTTCAACCCCACTTTTGGAGACATTGAAAAAGTTTATTACAATTCTGGTTGTGTTACAAAGGTGGTTCGCAATGCGTTACCACTTTTGTAATAATTATGTTACAATTTTTTTTTGTTACAATTCTGGGCGTTATTCCAAAAATGGTTACTAGAACGCTTATCTAACAAAAGATGCGTTTATACCTAATCATCATTCCGTCGCATTTTCAGTTTTCATAAAGTTTTAAAATGTTAGGAGTGTGCTTCAATAAGGCTGCGTTGTTTTGGATCATTTTTTCTATATTTTAACATGTAGTTACTTAGTAACTTATATTTAAAGACAATTAAATAAATGCCTACGGCATTACAAGATAAAGACATGTCCATACAGAAAGTATATTAAGTATAATGCTTAATTAGCTCGCTAATAACGGAAGTACAAACTATTATTTCTAAGTTATGTTTATGTAATGGTCTAATCTTACTTTTGACCTACCTAGAAATTAAAACCCAAGCTCAGTCTTAAAGAATATAAAAGCAGCGCCTATGTGTAGAAAGTATTTGTATCTATTGCATCCATCAAAATATACATATGATTAAGGAAGTCAGGCAATGACAATGTGCAAATGTTTGTTACCGCTGTATCCTTCTTTTTTCAGGTATCTGATTAAGCAAAATTGTCAAAGTGCACAATCGGTTCATACAGAATTAATTCAATAGCTGCATCTACTTAATTGGGTTAATTAAGCAAACGTATTGTACGTAACTCACTTTCAAGTTTTAAGATTAGTTTATTGTGTGTGTTAAATATTTAACGTGCGTTACATTATTCACAAAAAAAAAATGGTTTTAATTTTACCATACTTAAAAGTGCAGTATTTATTCGTTGGTAAAATATTTTAAGTAATAGAAATTGTTTATAGTGAAGAGATTTGCGTTCTAACAATATTTTTTGCTTATAAAAAATAACTGCTTCATAAATGTTGTTCATGCCTGTAGTAAGTATATATGCTGTTAACTTTTCATGTTATTGGTATGATGAATATGGTGTTATTATTCTTTATCATTTAGACATTTTAATTATTTGTTGAAACTAACTGGATTCTTTTAAGCTATTAACCACCTTTTTTATCATCTTTGATAAATTTAGCTCGACAATGATTGACACAATTTTTGTGTGATTATTCTATACGTTTACGAAAATAGGCTAAATTATGTTTCGTCTTTCCATGCCTCACTTATTTATTTAGATTAAAGGTTCCTGTTCCATTTAGCAACATTTACAGCAGAAAATGATATATTTATACACTTTCCATAACATTTCATAAATGATTTATAAAGTTTGCCAAAGTTGTTTTATATGTTTGCAGTCCTTGACGTAGGTCATCGGGTTCCTTGTGTGTGACTACATATACGTGGGCGTATCAATGTATGACTTTGCGTCATATCAGAAGGCAGGAAAAGATCTCCACCTAAATGCTTAGATACCAGCACAGACTCATCGCATGTCAGCTAGAAGACATCCCCGCATGAACGATTCGCCCGCTCAGGAATTGAATATCGACAGGTTGCCATGGTGTGGGAGGAGTAACAAGTCGGCTTTTTCTGCCCATCCGGGCACGTGCAACTTCATAAGCTTTTTGTTGAAATAAATTATTTTTTAATATAATAAGTATTTCTGTCATAAAATATCAAATAGGTCTTAACTAGATGGACACATGCAACCAATCGTCGATATCCGGACAGGACTGAGAGTATGATTTATGTCGTAGAGGTGTCGAGGTGTTCTGTATGGCTATGTGCAAGTACTTTCAATGGTTTGAAACCAATCAGTAATCCAAAGCCGATGCTTAGACAATTTTATTTTTGTTTTGATTATAATGGAATACCCCCCATGCGCTACGTGCACTAAAAGAGAAAAAACAGAGTTCAAACTATGTATGCAAAAGCTGCCATTATAAAATACCAATTCAAAACATTGTCAAGTGCTCAAGTATGTGAATTTCTAAAGAAATAACAGATCCTAATTACACAGCGCCTAGTGAATATGCATTTTTATAAACGTACTGTTTCATCAACCGGTAATGAAGGGGAGGTAAATTTGACAGATTAACGTGTAACGACTACTGCCATAGTTACCTCCTGTCTCTGGCAAAAAGTTAAGACTTCTGTCGCATTTACATTTCTGTCGCGTTTACATTTGTATCAAAAAGAGGAAGGTTACAAGTTAAGCGTGTATCTTTTATCTGTAAGAAAAGGTGACGTGGTAGGATAAGCGGTAAACTGATCTCCTAACGACGCAAGTTACACAATTTGCACTGTATGCAGCTGCCCGACATCTTAATATAGGAGTTGCTTGAGAATATGCACAACAGTTCTAGTTAGACATGCCTGCTTTTTGGGTTGCTTTTGAGATGGTCGTGGGGACTGGATGGATGGTTATATATACAGAAGCTCTGAAAACAAACCTGTAAACAAAGATGATATGACACAAAATTGAAGCTGTCAAAAGAAACCCGCCAACAAGGTGATATGACAATAAAGTTTGAAGCTGTCAAAACGAATTTGTAAACAACGTTATATGACAGGAAAATTAAGCTGTCAAAAAACTGCAAACAGGCTGATATGGCAATAAGTTGAAGCTGTCAAAAGAGACCTGCAAACAAGGTGATACGATATTAAGTTTAAAAGGATGGCGAAAAGGGAATGTGAGGCTAGAGCTGGGGAATAACCTTCGCTGGAGTTTGTGTCTAAAAAGCAATTTGTGTTCAAGCAATTGGCAAAAAGAGGCAGGGTGGCTGGAGCTTAGGACGAAACACTAACTTGTGGTTTCGTCCAAAAACCGATATTCTGCAACCAGCCTTTACCCGTACATGTTTCCTACCATTACTGTTATGCTATTTTTACCATATTAAGCATCCACTTTTTTCGTCGATGGCAACTGGGTTCAAAAGAATCTGCAAAAAAATGATGGGAGGCTGGAGCTTAGTAAAAACACTAGCTGACGGTTGTGTACGAAAAGAGAAAATATGCAACAATACATTATTCGAACAGTTTTCCTTCCACTACTGTAATGCTATTTCTAACATTTTTTCGCATTACCTGCGCATATGCCACATTTAAAGGAATAAGCTAAATAAAATAACAGTTTTTAAGGCATGGCTGATAATAGTCTTTTGAAGTGAAAAAAATATATTAACGTGGAGAACTTTCAGTTATTTTGTTTTTTTTTATGTCTTAACCCCATGGCCATCAATTTAGTAAACAATTAACTTAAAACAAAATACTTTAACATGCCTGTCAGTTGAAATCAATATTGCATTATAATTTCTGAAATGAAACCTGCGTTATAAATTTTGCTCAGATATAAGATTAAACATTTATCCTTAAACCTTCGGGGACCTCCGTGATCGAGGGCGCTAAGTGCTGTCCTGTGAACAAACGCAGAACTGTCCGCGCTGGTTCGAATCCAGCTCCCGACACGCTAGAAAGTCAAAATGGTTATCAATCTTTTTGCACATTATTCTTACATATTAATGATATAAAAAGTTGTTTGCAGATCTTGGCAAAGTTTTAAATTAGTTATTAAATTATTTTTTCTACTTCAAATGAGGAAAGAGGCATACATGGTATATAAAGTAACAATTCTTCCTTTTTAAGGCATGGCTGACAGGCGTCCTTTGAAGGCGTCCTTTGAATTGAAAAAAAATATATTAACGTGTAGAGATTTCAGTTATCATATTGTTGCGTTATAAATTTTGCTCAGATATAAACATTTATACTTAAGCCTTCGGGGGACACGGTTCACGAGGGCGCTAAGGCGCTGTCCTGTAAACAAACACAGAACTGTCCGCGCTGGTTCGAATCCAGGTCCCGCCAAGCTAGAATGTCAAAAGCGTTAAAAATCTTTATTCACATTATTCCCTTATTTGCCTTTGTCTATTGGTAGATAAAATTTAAATATCTGTGAAAAATTTGATAGGACCTTTTCTTATTTACCTTACATATTTATGATATAAACAGTTGTTTGCAGATTTTTGGCAAAGTTTGAAATTAGTCATTAAGTCACTTTTTACTTCAAATGAAGAGGCATACATGACATATAAAGTATCAAGTTTTCGTTTTTAAGGCATGGTTGACAGGCGTCCTTTGAAGTGAAGACATATATTAACGTATAGAAGTTTCAGTTATCAGATAGTTTGTGTGTCTTAACCCAATGGCCATCAATTATGTAAACAATTATCTTGAAACAAAAGAACTCAACATGCCTGTCCGTTGAAATCGAGATTGCATTATAATTTCTGAAATGAAACCTAGCGTTATCAATATTACTATGATATATAATTAAACTATTATACTTAAACTTTCGGGGCCTCGGTGGTCGAGGGGGGCTACGGCGCTGTCCTGTTAACAAACGCAGACTTGTCCGCGCTGGCTGGAATCCAGCTCCGGCCATGCTAGAATGTCAAAGGTGTTAAAAACCTTTTTGCACAATATTCTTACATATTTATGATATAAAAAGTTGATTGCAGATTTTTTGTCAAAGTTTTAAATTAGCTGTTAAGTCACTTTTCTTTACTTCAAATGAAGAGATATTAAGTAACAAGTTTCGGTTTTTAAGGCATGGCTGACCGGAGTCCTTTGCAGTGGAAACATATATTAACGTGCAGAAAGTTCAGTTATCAGATTGTTGTGTGTCTTGACCCTATGGCCATGTATTTAGTAAACAATTAAGTTGAAAGAAAAGAACTCAACATGCCTGTCGGTTTAAATCGAGGTTGCGGTATCATTTCTGAAATGAAACCTATGTTATCAATTTTGGTCAGATATAAGATTTAACTTTTATCCTTAAACCTTCTAATTATATGTCTATGGATTGTCCCGAGGACGGAATTACCCGAGGAGTTCCGATTGTTGTGTTGCAACCAAAGACGCGCCGCTCTGCATGGTGTATTTCTACAATATATAGGTCAGCCAAGAGTATTGAGTCGTGCAATGGTACTATTCCGTAATATACACTATATATTGTATAAGGGACAAGTCTGAAATGTCCTATGTTTACATGTATACCATGACAACCGTACATCTGATAAACATGCCTGAGCACCTACCCTTGCTGGTTTTCCAAACAATTCATCTATATTTTACATAACAGGGAAGGATCCAGGGATGGGGATGCATCCCCCACCACCAACCAGGTAAGAGTAGAGTTGTGAAAATATATATACAGAGCTTTAAAAATATTAAGCTTTTAGAGTAAATTTTGCCTGTTGTCTGCTTAGGTCGAAGATGGGGTCCCTTACTGTGTATCTATATATAGTATTTATTGAGATAAAGATGAATGGATCTTAATTCATACCAAATAAAACCTAGATCCGTCCCTGCTATATAATAAACATGTCTGACCACCTATCCTTGCTGGCTTTTCGTGAAACCTTTCTGTATGATGTACAATGGACATTTCCGAGGACCTACCCTAAAATGACTAAATAACTTATTTGCAGCTTTGTCCAAAATCTGTAAACAACTTTTTGTATCATAAATATGTAGGAATAATGAACAAAAAAGATTTTTAACTGTTTTGACTTTGGCCGGAGCTGGATTCGAACCAGCGCGGACAGTTCTGCGTTTGTTTACTTGGACCTCTCTAGTTTTCCTTACTAGTCATCTATATTTACTATATCTGACCATCTACCTCGCTGGCTTTCCGTGAAAGCCTCTATATATGAAAGTAGGGATGAGTGTTTTTGTTCCGTTTTGAAGACCAATGTGAAGGAGAAAATTCCCAATTCAAAGAATGAAAAAATGCAATTCGCACCTCTGGTCAAATACATGACATCATTGACGATTTCAGGCAAAGGAGAAATAGATATTGCTTTGTAAGGTAGTGATATATAAAAGATATTGAATTAACCAATAACTTTTGTTTTGATTTTGTTTTTGTTTTTTTTCCCCCAAATTTGCCTAAAAAGACTCCAAATATTCCCAATTCTGGAGGTTTGGTCAATTTCCCAAAATGTTGATAAAAACCATGACAACGGACACACCTGATGATCTACCTTCACTGGTTTTCCTTTAGAGACCCTCTACATGTAATAAAGGCAGACGTGTCACTAACTATCCCCGATGGAGCTCCATAATAAACCTCGAAATTTAATATATTAAAGACATACCCTCATATATAAAATAAACATATATAATAATAATATAATCATATATTATAAAAATCGTCATGTCTGACCACCTGCCATTGCTGTTTTTCCATAACAGCCTTGTATAAAATATATAGCATGCAGGCCTGAGCAAGTACCGACACTGATTATCTATTTTATAACCTTATATATTGTATAACGGGCAGATCTTTCCTATCCTCGGTGGTTTCCTATAATAGCCGTCCATATATAGTTTATAGGAGTCATCTCTGACAAATAGCCCTCACTAGTTGCAATAATAGCCTTCATTGAATATATAATAGTCACGTCTTTTCCATAATAATGGCAATAATGGCTCCCCATATAATACTGTTAATACAACAAATATATCTGACTAACTACGCATGCTTGTTTTTCATAAAAAAACTTCCCTTTCTGCTTTTCGAGTTAATATAGGGGGCGTAGCTAGGCATGATATGATGTGTATGCATGTCTGCTAGCGGGGTCCGGGGGCATGCTCCCACCCGCTTCCCCTCCCCCACCAAAACAAATGTGTTTCTATGGAGTACGTAGTGATTTCTGATGAGTTTGGGTGTCAATATATAAAAAGATTTTACGTTAAATGTTATTTTACAGAACGTAACATAAAAAGATACATTAAAACAAATTGATTTCATCGTGGCATGCTTCTTTTTCTGCCAGTAGAGAGGCTAATAAAATATATGAAATATATGGAAAATCAAATAATTCATTTTAAAAATATACACAAAACACATTTAAAATTAGACATGGATATAGAAATACCAGGATCATCTGTATGAGTTACAGGGGATGCAATGAAGGTGATTAAGTTGAGGATTTATGAGTTTCGTCCGAGGTAAGATACGATTTATTCTATTAACTTAATTGTCACTATGAAACATACTCCAAGCTCATCGGCCATCACATAAGAACAATAAAAGAGTGTGTCATTTTCACACTCTTTAAAGTTATTCACACATGCAGAGGTTAAAATGGAATGAAAACTTATGGGGGTGGGGGTGCTGCTCAGAGGCGCCTTTTGAAGAGGTTTTTACTTATATTTATTCAGTTTGTCAATTAACTTCAGCATATTTATTGAAGTAATATATATACGGTATAAAATATTTCGACAGTAAGGTTGATATAAATGTATATTGAGTTAATAATGTTTAACGCCTCTTAAATGTATAGTCTATCTTTATATCTATATAAATCATACGCTATGTATAGAATGCGCCTATATTGGCAATGCCTTACTACGCGATGACACTATACCTGGCATCGCCTCATGTGAATATTTTATCCATTCAAAGTGTAAACATGTATATGTATATACGTTATATGTACATGCCGACTTGTATTTCGTAGGTTTACTGTAATATTATTGAGCTAATTTCCTTTCTATTCTTGAGGAGATAAGTCCAGAAAAAAAAAATAAAAAAAAAATATCCGCCTGTATTTGGGCGAAAAACTTGCTGGTGGCAGTGATATAATGTACTGTCAAGGGAAGTAATCACTGCGGGGAGTTGGCTGGACGACGATTCGTAAATTATCCGAGGTGTTCCGATTGTCCAAATGTGACCAACCGAAACTATTCGGCTATTCAGAGAAATATCCAGTGCATTCCGAATGATTTGGTGGAAATCGTTCTTCAATATGAAGGTGACATCGACAACAACAACAAGTGAGTTGGCAGCTGCAAACCATTGATGTTTTCAAGAACACTGACGTTTAATAAACCGTTTAACAATATTTTTACTGATCAAAGTTTACACAATATACTGCTTTTCATCAGTAAATTGATTTGAGTATTTGTTAACTGTTGTCATTGATTTAATTCATCGACTGTATTAAAATGTCATATGACATACCAAATCAATACGGTCTAGTTGGCCTTCAAATTATTATTATTATTTTCGTTGCATTTTATGTAGCAGAAATATCTAGCAATACATTTCGTTTAGTAAATATGCACCATCAGTGGGACATTGCCAATAAGGCTTATTGACAAACAGCTAGTAGACTGTTTTCTCAAATTCTTGATCATCTTCACTGCATTGAATTTGAAAGAAGGGTACTTGACTAATTAGTAAAACTAGCATAATTAGTAGAAGAAAAACAACAATAAAAAGTGTTATATAACACAAAAGAAATAATTTAAAAACATTCTTTGTATGACCTATTATCATGATCACTATCAGATAGATGGTTTTTCACTTTCTTATTCAATTTCGGTTCTTTTCATAAAGACTGGTTAGCTAGCAAGCAACCATCCATGTACACTTCATTTTGTAAAAATCTTCACAATATAATTTGTTAAGAAGAAAAAAAGTTTGATTGTGTTTGGTGATATTAAAGAAAGACAATAAAAAAATAAATATGTAATTGAGGAATATGTGAAGGACATTAAAAGAACAAAAGTAATAAATAAACACAATAACATTTAAATTTTACATATTTAGATAAAACTGAAGATGCTTTTGTACACTACCTATATTGTTAGACTGTGCAAGTCGTGATCAAAACATTTATTCCAAATCTTTAAATAAGCATGATACTGATCTCTGCTAAAAACAGATATCAAGGTCAGAGCAGATTAACGTAACCACAAAATTGAGTTGTCACATGGTTTTCTTAGTTAAAAGTAGCTGTCTCTGCAGCCTAGCTATGATAGGAAATATCTGTTTGTAATGAGGAATTGGGGTTTATGTTTCATTGTTCACACTGACCTAGGGTATTAATGAGCAGCCTTTTGCAGGACATTTTCATGTAACAATGACTTATTTGGTTATTTGAAAAAAAATATTTTTTGCCAAACTTTGGACTCCACCTTTGAAGATGGTATCCATCAGTTTGCCTATATAAATTACAATGAACTATGTTAGGTAAAAGGGTTTGATTTGTGTATTGTGTTTATTCGTACTTACAGTCATTTAGTTATCCGGAGACACGTCAACTTGAAGCAGATATAGCGCTGCCTTCATTGTATATACTGTATAGCATGCTGTAAAAATGTGACATGATACTATACCCAGTCATATTGTCCTGATATTTGGCTGAGCAGTTGAGGATCTACCCTTTTTTTGCTGTATTAGCAAGGGAGCTAAATTACTACCTTTTAATGACTTTGGTGCTAAAACTTGTTCATGTTGTGTCAGTTTACTTATAAAATGAAAGTTTTGTATGTTGACATTGTTTTTCTTTAATAATTTCAGATCATAACAAATATGAATAAATCAAATCTCAACTGCAAGAATGAGCAGGCCTGTTAAGTCTGCTTTCTTCTGAAGTAGGCCAACAAATCCCTCAGAACAATGTTCAAGATTGAATCATACATCACGCCTCTGTTGATGGGCTATGTTGACAAGTATGTCAAGCTTCGTCCAGAAGATTTCCAGCTGTCACTGTGGGGAGGAGATGCAGTTCTCTACAATCTTGACCTTCGGCTGGACGTTATAGAGAAAGCCATACAGCTGCCAATAGTGTTCCAGAGTGGCCACATTCATGAACTGCGGCTTCATATCCCCTGGACAAAACTAGGCTCAGACCCTGTAGTAATCACCATCAACACCATTGAATGTATTCTCAAGCTCAGAGACAAGGCTTACACAGATAGGAAGTCATCTCGATCAGGGTCAGAAACTCCCAGTAAAACCAGAGCAAGCAGCGCTGTAAAGCCAAAGTCCAAAAGACCTGAGGCGGATGAGCTTCCACCAGGTAAGTGTGATAATGAGAATCAGATAATAGGACTCTAGATGAGGTGAGAATTCTGCATTCTAACTTGTTTCTTTGTATTCCAAACCTTATTTAGTTGGTAATTATATGAATCATCTTAATGAAAAAAGTTGTATGCATACCCATAACATATGGTCCAAGAAAGAATTGTGGGATATATTGGTCTTTAAGGTTATATTTGCACCTCTTATCTGGAGCATTGAGATATTTTCTATTACGGCAGAGCAAATGTAATGCTGCACCTCCAATTGAAGAGTATGAAAATTAGCGATAAAATGCTGCAAAAAAGGGTGTTGAGTATGGGCATAAATTGTAAACCTTTTTTCTTTCTTTTGTGTTGACAATTATTGCTGCATAACTCATAACCAAATTCAGAAAGAAACATTTATACTTTTAAATTTTATTTTTATAAATGAATTTTAATTGTAAGATTTGTGCTAAATTCTGTTACATATATGTTACCTGGTATATTCAAAGTCTAAAAAAATTTAAATCATGTGGTAAAATTATTTTTAATTTTGCAGCATAAATCAAAATAGTTTATAGAACATATGGGGCAACCCTGTAATAAAATGTGTGGCTTTTAAGAGCTTAGTGGTTTTTGCAATTAAGTATATTATGCAGAAAAAATGAGAAAATCAGTCTTAAACATGTTGGGGTTTTTAAACAATTAATAACATATTTAAGATAGTTTGAATCAAACTAATCAAAAACATGTCTGGTTGGTTTGTCTAATGCTGTATCTTGTTTCTAACTGATACTCATTAGCAAAACACTTATACTAAAAAGGATATAACATAATGTTTGGCGTTTTCTTATTTCTAAAAAGAGAGACTCCGTTAATACCAATTTTAGAAGACAAAAATATCCATAGATTCAAAACTTGATGAAGAATTTTCTTAAAATTTGGCATACACATCTGCATTAAAGTATCCAACTCATCTGTTGTATTCATTTTCAAATTCTGTATATTTTCTTTTACTCTTACTTTACTTCAATTGTATTCAGTTCATGTTAATTTAAGCATTTGTATCCAGAATGCGAATGCGAATGAATCTTAAATGTATTAATTAATGTCATACAAGTTAACCTTACTAATGATACGGCACAGAATTTTCATAAGTAACTACTCTGTAAATGTTGTTTTAGCTTCGCTATGCGGTATATTGTGTTGTTGTTTTTTAGATAATTTACAAGTGGATATTGAAAACTGAGTCAGTGTCATGTTAAAATTGCATTGTAATTATATAACAGCATTGAAAACAATCTTTAATCATTGTATCTTCAATAGTCCAGAGTTCTGATTTGTTTCAGGATACCTACAGAGTTTGATGAACAAGATTATGAATAATGTGGACATCATAGTGAACAATCTTATTGTCAAGTTTGTTGAAGATGACATTGTTCTCTCACTAAATGTCAAGTCGGCGGAATGCTACAGCGTAAACAAGGACTGGAATCGTGCATTCACTGAACTGACAGCTCCAGACTTTGCTTTACGTCGTAACATTAACTTCTGTGATCTGACTGTGTGTTTAGACAAAAGGGATGCAAGTGGTAAGATTGAAAACTATCAGGATCCCATGGTGTATAGATGCTCTGTTTCTGGTCGACTGTATAGCAAGTACGACAGCATAAATGCCAAGTTTCCATCAGAGACAAAACTGAACATGTACTGTGAGAGGTTGGATATCTCGCTGACTGATACCCAACTGCCAATGTTGATCAGGTTGATTGAGATGTGCCTAGCGCTGTATTATGGGACCATGGAGTTCAAGAAGGCACCAGTAGAAGATGACCCTGATGCTCTGGATGTGCGCAAAGAAACAGATGCAGGTATGTGTACTTCTATAAATTGCTGTTTATGTATATTGAAGTATACAAAGTATTGTTACAATGAATGTGTAACATATTTCAAGAAAATTACATACAGATGGCAGATTTTACAAATTGCATAGAAGACGTCATAATTTGATAAGTTATGTTTACAAAAGAATAAGTTTACGTAAGAGCAATACACTCACTGCAGATATGCCCTGATGCCTGTTTCTATTTCTTTCAGCCTTATCAAAAATGTTTTGTTATGCTACGTTATATCTAGCATCATATTATTGTAGAAGCGAATGAACCATTATGAAAAGGCATAACTGCTGTTTCATGAAAATTATCTTTTGATTCTCCTGCGTTAGCTACTAACTAATTATGTATACTTATTAAGATGCAATTTCAAAAAAAAATGTCTGGAATGAAAATTAATAAAGAAGTCTTTAATTGAATAGGTAACATGACACCTCATTGAATCTTAACTTAATATATTCAAATTGTAAAAAACATTTAATGTTTGGGTGGATTGTGACTGCAATAATAATATTTGCATGGCTTATTTGTAAGTTTATACATTTTACTGTTATTAGGTCATATTCCCAATGAAAAAGTATATTTTCCCTCATTATTTTTTTGACAGAATGTGTTTCAAACTGTTTAATATTCCTTAAAGATTGTATCCGACAGTTTGACTACATTTTATATATGTAACAATATATGTAAATAAGAACAATTGGAATTCCTGCTAAAATTAGACATCAATGTCACAGCAATGACATGGATGAAGTTAAACAATAGTGGTCAGATGGTTTTCTTGGTTTAAAAATAACTTAATGTGCAGCATGGCTCAGATAAGAAATACATGTTTGTAATGACGATTGTGGCGTTATGGTTCACTTTTCCGACAGGTGTAGGACTCCAATAAATAGCATTTTACAAGATCTGCTCAGACAACAATGGTTTAATTAAAGATAAATAATGAAAATATTTTTGGGCCAAACTGTTGGATACCACCTTTAAAGGCAATTTTCAAAATGTTGGAAAACAAACTTATCAAATGAGCTGTAGAAAGCTTTCAGTCACCAAGGTCAGTTTCTTTGTAATAGATGTTAATCATATCCGCTGATTGTACATTGTCATTAAAAGCATACAAATCTAACTGTCAGAATATTGCTTGTTAAAAAAGAATAGATGGGAAATTATGATTACGCAATCAATGGGAGAAGATTCTTAATGCTAATGGTATAGGTGTGCCTTTTTTTTTAGGAAAAAAACCACAACAAAACACAACCTGGATTATTCAACATTTGTTTCAATTTATAACCCGCAGCTCACTCAGTTGGTGAGCCGCCGCCTCAAGGGGAAATGCCCAACCAGGGTTGGGCATCTTGGGCATGGTCCTATGTGCCCCAGCTGATTCCCGACATTGAAATTGAGGAGGAAGAGGATGAGGAGCAGCAGAAACATGTGCCCAGGAAGAAACCCCCACCGTCCATCTTTACCCTGGGGATGTATGCATATAAACTGTCTGTCAAGTTTAAGGTTAGTGTTGGAAAGGTGTACCTTGTATGGTATTGATGTTGTCATGCGTTATCTTTTATATTACAAAATAATCGTGATTGAGTGAGTGATAGTAAAAAAGAGATATTTGATCTGGGTATTCATGAGATTCTTCTTTTGCTGCACTGCTAAGCTTATTTTTGTAATATTATACGTAATATTATGTGTAATACTGCTGAGGGTAGATGATGTGTCTATCAAATGATGCTATAAGAATAATTAGGCCTTATGTCAATTTTTTCTTTTTGAAAGATTATAGAAGCTTCTTCCAAAAAAAGAAGTATGTACACTTAAAGTTATAAAGGAACACTTATATAAGAACGGAAATAATTTGTTTCCTTAGAGGATTTAATAATGTAAGAATTTTAATTGTTTTATACTATGTTTTTTCTTATACCCGTACAAATAATCTTTTTCTTTGATCAAGCCTATTGATCAAGTTCAAGCTGCACTGGTTAATTTTTCATGTTAAATTTCAAATTGTTATTACTTTGTTTCCTGTCCAAAGTATAAGAAAAAACCTTGATGCTATCCCCAATTTTTAGGAAGAGATATAATAATTTTTTTCTCGTTCTTAGCTGACAGAGTTGCAAAAAGCCAAGTCCCACTATGGACCAAGGAAGGTTCTGTTCAAGCCATTCCTGTATCTTGAATCTGAGGGCATCTCTGTAGACATTCTCATGCAGGGCATCTACTTTTTCAACGCCCAGTTTGGCATCTCCAATATCAGCATTGTTTCCCAGGGACCGTGTATATGTGGGGCGGAGGGAGAGGAGAATACCAGGGTAATAACTCTAGGAAATATTGTGTCACAGAAAGAATGTTGACATGATGGATGGAGGGGAAACAGAATGCTAGAGTGGGACCTCTAGGACACATGATGGCGTCTCAGGGAGAGGGGTGGAGGTGGGGTAGATAATGTCAGGGTTAGACCCATAGGACATGTCATGTCTCAGGGATCATGTTGATATGAGGGGTGGAGGTGGGATAGAGAATATTAGGGTGAGACCCATAGGACATGTCATGTCTCAGGGACCATGCTGATATGAGGTGTGGAGTTGGGATAGAGAATGTTATGGTGAGACCCATAGGACATGTCATGTCTCAGGGACCATGCTGATATGTGTGGTGGAAGGGAGATGGAGAATGTTAGGGTGAGACCCATAGGACATGTCATGTCTCAGGGACCATGTTGATATGAGGGGTGGAGGTGGGTTGAAGAATGTTAAGGTGAGGCCCATAGGACATGTTATGTATCAGGGATCATGCTGATATGAGGAGTTAAGGTGGGTTGGAGAATGTTAGGGTGAGACCCATAGGACATGTCATGTCTCAGGGACCATGTTGATATGAGGGGTTAAGGTGGGTTGGAGAATGTTAGGGTGAGACCCATAGGACATGTCATGTCTCAGGGACCATGTTGATATGAGGGGTGGAGGTGGGATGGAGAATGTCAGGGTGAGGCCCATAGGACATGTTATGTCTCAGGGATCATGCTGATATGAGGGGTGGAGATGGGATGGAGAATGTTAGGGTGAGACCCATAGGACATGTCGTGTCTCAGGGACCATGTTGATATGAGGGGTGGAGGTGGGGTGGATAATGTAAGGGTGAGACCCATAGGACATGCCGTGTCTCAGGGACCATGTTGATATGAGGGGTCAAGGGAGGATGGATAATGTTAGGGTGAGACCCATAGGACATGTCGTGTCTCAGGGATCATGCTGATATGAGGGGTGGAGATGTGTGGTGGAAGGGGGATGGAGAATGTCAGGGTGAGGCCCATAGGACATGCCATGTCTGAGGGACCATGCTGATATGTGTGGTGGAAGGGGGATGGAGAATGTTAGGGTGAGACCCATAGGACATGTCATGTCTCAGGGACCATGTTGATATGAGGGGTGAAGGTGGGTTGGAGAATGTTAGGGTGAGACCCATAGGACATGTCATGTCTCAGGGATCATGCTGATATGAGGGGTGGAGATGGGATGGAGAATGTTAGGATGAGACCCATAGGACATGTCGTGTCTCAGGGACCATGTTGATATGAGGGGTGGAGGTGGGGTGGATAATGTTAGGGTGAGACCCATAGGACATGCCGTGTCTCAGGGACCATGTTGATATGAGGGGTAAAGGTGGGTTGGAGAATGTTAGGGTGAGACCCATAGGACATGTCATGTCTCAGGGACCATGCTGATATGTGTGGTGGAAAGGGGATGGAGAATGTCAGGGTGAGACCCATAGGACATGTCATGTCTGAGGGACCATGCTTATATGTGTGGTGGAGGTGGGTTGGAGAATGTTAGGGTGAGACCCATAGGACATGTCATGTCTCAGGGACCATGCTGATATGAGGGGTCAAGAGGGAATGGATAATGTAAGGGTGAGACTCATAGGACTTGTCGTGTCTCAGGGACCATGTTGACATGAGAGGTGAAGGTGGGTTGGAGAATGTTAGGGTCAGACCCATAGGGCATGTCATGTCTCAGGGACCACACTGATATGTGTGGTGGAAGGGGGATGGAGAATGTTAGGGTGAGACCCATAGGACATGGCATGTCTCAGGGACCATGCTGATATGAGGAGTGGAGTTGGGATGGAGAATGTCAGGGTGAGGCCCATAGGACATGCCATGTCTCAGGGACCATGCTGATACGTGTGGTGGAAGGGGGATGGAGAATGTCAGGGTGAGACCCATAGGACATGCCATGTCTCAGGGGCCATGCTGATATGTGTGGTGGAAGGGGGATAGAGAATGTTATGGTGAGACCCATAGGACATGCCATGTCTCAGGGACCATGCTGATATGTGTGGTGGAACGGGGATGGAGAATGTTAGGGTGAGACACATAAGACATGTCATGTCTCAGGGACCGTGCTGATACTTGTGGTGGAACGGGGATGGAGCATGTTAGGGTCAGACCCATAGGACATGACATGTCTCAGGGGCCATGCTGATATGTGTGGTGGAAGGGGGATGGAGAATGTTATGGTGAGACACATAGGACATGTCATGTTTCAGCGACGATGCTGATATGTGTGGTGGAAGGGGGATAGAGAATGTTAGGGTCAGACCCATAGGACATGCCATGTCTCAGGGACCATGCTGATATGTGTGGTGGAAGGGGGATAGAAAATGTTAGGGTGAGACCCATAGGGCATGTCATGTCTCAGGGACCATGCTGATATGTGTGGTGGAAGGGGGATGGAGAATGTTAGGGTGAGACCCATAGGACATGTCATGTTTCAGGGACCATGCTGATATGTGTGGTGGAAGGGGGATGGAGAATGTTAGGGTGAGACCCATAGGGCATGTCATGTCTCAGGGACCATGCTGATATGTGTGGTGGAAGGGGGATAGAGAATGTTAGGGTGAGACCCATAGGACATGTCATGTCTCAGGGACCATGCTGATATGTGTGGTGGAAGGGGGATAGAGAATGTTAGGGTGAGACCCATAGGACATGTCATGTTTCAGGGATCATGCTGATATGTGTGGTGGAAGGGGGATGGAGAATGTTAGGGTGAGACCCATAGGACATGTCATGTTTCAGCGACGATGCTGATATGTGTGGTGGAAGGGGGATAGAGAATGTTAGGGTGAGACCCATAGGACATGTCATGTCTCAGGGACCATGCTGATATGTGTGGTGGAAGGGGGATGGATAGTATTAGCATAAGATCCCTAAAGGATATGAAGTTTTAGGGACCATGTATCATTATTTTACACAGAGAGGGAAGAGAATACTAGGGTAAGTCTGCAAAGATGTCGGAATTGATATTTATGACAACAGGTGTCAGAATTTCTGTTAATTTATATCAGTCATAGTATTATAAGAGTGAAATAACTAAGACTTTCCAAAGGTACACAGTCTACCATGTATGATCATCTTTTTATTAGCATATAGACAGATGTTATACACTTTATACATGTGGTTTAATTTTGTAGACCTGAAGAGTCAAATCATGGTTTGATGCATGTCCTTTTCTGTCTGTAAATAAACAGTTTCTTGTGCAGATTACTCCTCCATTTTCATAATTATCTTCTCATACTTGCATGGATGATTAATATTGATGTCTAGTTGTGCAAATAAGTGGAGATGATACAAATTACATTGTTCGCTCTAAAGTTTTGCCATTTGTTTCCTTCTTGAACAATCCATGTTGTTGTTTTTTGTTACATCTAACCGACACAATTATGGTCATATCACCGACGTCCAGATAAGTACTGGTAGAGGAAGACCCCAGACTTCTGTCTGGGTACAACCACCAGCAAATTGCAGGTTATCTAGAAAACATCCCCTCATGAAAGTTTTTAGCCCCGACCAGGTCTCAAACCCATCGGGTGGGGACTGAGGAGTTAATCAAGTCAGTGACTCTAAGCGCTTAATCACTGATGGCCCCAAAACTGTCTTAAAATTCTGTATTTGCCACCAAGGTTTCAAAACGCTGTCCTTATATCACCGACTCTATTTCAGAACCATGTGTTGCTGTCCGGTGGAGACCAACTGACAAATAAGACCACCATTAACTACATGTCCCAGTCCCTGTTTGACCAACAGAGTCCAGAAAATCTGGGGATACCCATCTCGAAAATAGTCGATTTTGATGAACACAAACAGGTGTGTACATTTATATCAGTGATTTTAAAAAACGTTATATTTTATCCTATATATACCATAATGGTCATGTGTCGCATCCAGCTAATTTAACTACATGCTGTTACCTTTTTAGACTTTAAACCATAATAGCCATGTGTCTCATCCAGCCTTTGTGACTACATGGTTACATCTTTTGACTGTTTTCACGTTTAAGACCACATGTTGCATCCAGCTGTTTTGACTACAACCAGTTACCTTAATTGACCATTCATACCTTCAAGAACATGTGCTGCATCCAGCCTTTTTGATGATATACAGTTACCTCGACTGGCTGTTAACACCTTCATTGCTGTGTGTGTCACTCTATCTAGTTACCTTAATTAATTGAGTGGTAATTTAGTTGAAATATTGATGTATGGACCAGAAAATACGTCAAGTACTGAAAAAATAATGGCATGTATACTGCATGATCACATTTACACCTGAAATTAAATTTACTTATCCATGTGGCTGATGGTAGTGTTTTGCTGGACATGCAAAGGTAATAAGATATTTACTTCAGGCTGTGCGGCAATTGGGGCAGATCCGGATCTGACAGCACCAAGATAGATTGCAATGGCACTATACTCTTTCAGGGGTATATATTGTGGCCAGTGACTATTTTACAGCTTGTTTTGAATGCCTCTGTAACCCTTGTGTAAATACAATTAGACCATTCCAGTAAAAGTTAAAACCTTGCAGATATATCAATGTTATTTTAGTTTAATTAGCTCTTAGCAAGGTTATCACAGATTGATCAGACCGGACCTGGTAGCAAAATCGGTAGAACGTCGGCTCCTGATACGAGAGGCCCATCACGGTCTGCAATAAAGCAAAGTCGTTAAAAATGTAAGTTGTTATTGCTCAACCAAATATACGGGTAGTTCCCTGATTGCTTGTCCCAGAGTCAGGATAATGTGACTGGGTGTGGTTTCATGCCAGGTGTTTATGGCATGCTATACACATTAAAGGCAGCACTGTATCTGCTTCAAGTGGACACCTTCTCCAGATAACTCAAATACTGTTGGTAGGACGATAAACCCAGCAAACAGATTGATCAAGCATAGGCCAATAATGCAGATCATTGTTTGCCAGCTATAGTTCAAATCAGGAAAGTATGGGCTATTTAAAATGTAGTATAATAAGAGCTAAATGGTGTTTTCCAGGTCTACACAGAGCAATATGGTCTCCAGAAGTTTGGTGTATTCTGGATGGATTATCTGTACAGTATGGCCAGACCAGATGATGACCCTAACCATAGTAGGTGCTCTCCGTCTCTCTGTCTCTCTCTGTGTCTCTCTCACCCTGTCTCTGTCTGTCTGTCTCTGTCTCTCACCTCTCTCTCTCTGTCTGTCTCTGTCTGTCTCTCTCTGTATGTCTCTCTGTCTGTCCCTCTCTGTCTGTCTTTCTGTTTCTCCCTCTCTCTCTGATCTCTGCCTCTGTCTGTCTGTCTCTCTCTATGACTCTGTTTGTCTGTCTTCTCTGTCTGTCTGTCTCTCTGTCTGTCTCTCTCTCTGTCTGTCTATCGCACTGTCTGTCTCTCTCCTTCTCTATTTCTCTCACTCTGTGTCTCTCTGTGTCTTTCTCTCTCTGTGTCTTTCTCTCTCTGTCTCTCTGTCTGTCTCTGTCTCTCTGTATCTCTCTTTCTCTCTTTCTCTGAGTGTCTCTGTCTCTCTGTCTGTCTCTCTCTGTCTGTCTCTGTGTTTCTCTGTGTCTCTCTCTGTCTGTCTTTCTCCCTCTCCCCCTCTTGGTCTCTGTCTGTCTGTCTGTCTCTCTGCCTCTGTATCTCTCACTGTCTCTTTCTGTCTGCCTGTCTATCTCTCTCTATGTCTGTCTGTCTATCTCTGTCTGTCTATCTCTCTCTCTGACTCTCTCTCCCCTCCCCCTCCTCCCACTCTCTCCACTATCTGTCTATATCAGTCTCTATGCTTGGGACTGTATCTCTCTGTCTGTCTATCTGTCTGTCTCTCTTTCTGTCCCATTCTCTTCTCATACACTATCTCTCTCATTCCCCCCTCTCTGATCTTATTTTGCAATAAGAGTTGTGTAGATGTAGTTTTAATGAGCAGTCTTTCTATCAAACATTTGGAAAATATAGTTGTCAAAAGTCTGATGTTATGCTGCTGTCTCAGTAATATTATTCTGTAGATATGT
Source organism: Sinonovacula constricta (assembly GCA_007844125.1). Taxonomy (NCBI): domain Eukaryota; kingdom Metazoa; phylum Mollusca; class Bivalvia; order Cardiida; family Solecurtidae; genus Sinonovacula; species Sinonovacula constricta. The sequence goes on along the minus strand of CM017559.1, from coordinate 40,942,141 downwards.
GTCTTTCATAGGTTTCAACAGTTATTTACACTGTCTAATGTTTACCTATCATCATGTGCTGACTAAATTCATGTTATTGTTGTGGATGCTATATTATAAATGTCTCTGTCATGCAGAGAGCAGGTAAAAGCTGAAAACCAGCTCACTTTTATTGGATAGAAGAGATTGATCTTTTTTTTTGTATTCAAGGTGTAAGCAGTAGATACAGAGTTTTTGCTTTACGTTAATGCATCCAACCTGACTAAGTTCAAATATTTCTTGCGCAACAAAAAGTAGTTCTTTGTGTTTCCTATGATAATCTTCAAAAGTTTACATCAGTATAACCTGCCTCTTTAAATAATATACTTATGTGATTTTGAAATGCAGCAATTAATGGACACTGATTTGATACATAAACCACACTAGAGAGGACCTAGAAGTAGGGCATTCAGTGAAACGTGGAATGTGTGACGTAAACAGTGACCACCTTTTTCACTACACCAATCTCACTAAAGTCAGATTTTACAAAATGTAATACCTGATGATGGTTAGCAAATACAATCTATAAACAATAATGGTTTTCCCCAATTACTATTTTTATAACAGCCCATTCAGAGAGCGTAATGCATAACGCTTTCGGTAAGAGTCACAAAATGGCCACGATCGACGAAGCTGTAGAAATGTCATTCAGTTTAAGTTTGCTCTGCAACTGCTCATTAGTTAACTTTCGACCTAAAGATGTTTCTGATGTTGAAACAAATGCATACAACGTTCCTGTCTTCAGTGACATAAGTCTTGCTTGGAGTGTCCATGTTTATTTCTTTGTAAATGGGCACAGCCATTAAAATAATACATTCAGAACGCTTAGGATCATCATTTACTTTTGCGATTTTTTTGGTGACAATTTGATTGGTTGGGAAGGACTCATCATCAGATCCTGATAGCGGAGTGGTTTTCAGGATATAATTTAAATCAGATTGTCACAACACTCAGTAAATGGGTTATGTTTCACTGTGCTACTGTTATCTCCCTTACCTTTCTGCTTATATCCACAATATTGCAGGGTGAGTTGTGTATTTTGTGAAGGGATGGTTGTCTTCAATAAAACATGGTTGTTTATCTGCACAGATTCAATAAGTATTAAAATGCGATTTATAATGCTTTTCGGAAGACAGGAATACCTCAGTACTTGCAGTGTTTTGATTCTTATATGGTTTGCTTAGTTAGCATATAAATGGCTTGGTTGAAAATTGTGATGTATCAAAATCAACTGAGATTAAGCAAGAGTAGCAATAAAATAAATAATGTTTAAATACTTTAAGTTTGTAAGACTGTATTTCTACATTTACTTTTTGTGTCGCCTGACTAGGCGACATATAGGGATTACTTTGTTGGCGTCCGCAGCGTCCGGATTTCCTTGTCTGGAGTCTAACTTTGTCACCGTAGGTCCAAATGACTCCAAAATTGTTATTCATGTTTCTGGCAATGACTCGAAGTGTAGCGCACAAGAACCGTAACTCTTCCTTGTTCCGTTTTTTAATTATTCCCCTTTGATTGATTTTTTTAGAGCATTTCTTGTCCAGAGTGTAACTTTGTCACCGTAGGTCCAAATGACTCCAAACTTGGTATGCATGTTTCTGGCAATGACTCAAAGTGCAGTGCACAAAAACCTTAACTCTACCTTGTTCCGTTTTTTTTAATTATTCCCCTGTGATTGACTTTTTTAGAGCATTTCTTGTCCAGAGTGTTACTTTGTCATCGTAGGTCCAAATGACTCCAATCTTTGTATGCATGTTTCTGGCAATGAAACAAAGTGCAGTGCACAAGAACGGTAACTCTACCTTCTTCTGTTTTTTAGTTATTCCCCTTTGATTGATTTTTATAGAGCATTTCTTGTCATTCTTTTAAATTATTCCCCTTTGATTGATTTTTAGTGCATTTCTTGTGAAGGGCATAACTTGTTGTGCATGTTTTTTGCAATAAGACAATTAAAAAGTTATTTTATATGTGAATTTTGTGCAAATACATTGCTAATATCTGTACAACAAAAAAATAATTAACATTTTTTATGTTGACTAACAAAATTTTCGTCAGGCGACACATCCGACTCGCGGAGTTCTAGTTTATGCTTTTGTTTTAAAACCTGTTAAGAATGATAGTTTAGAGTAGAAGTATAAAGTATGTTTATCATTTTAATTGGCTTTCTCAGGTAAAAAAACAATATCACAATTTACACCATTTATCCTTTTATCTTATTGTTTAGGTAGCCAATCATCAGTAGCAAGCCTTGGAGAGTTGGCATTGTTTGTGAAGGAGAATTCTCTATCAAGGTTTCTGATTGGTCAGTGCCATTTGAATGTTGCAAGTACCACAGTTCACAGAGTGCAGAAACTCCTGGATGCTGCCTACAAATATGAGTATGAGCCATACAGCAAGAAGGAAGAAGGTAATAATGAAACGTTATTTAGCTGCATTTTTAATAACCAGTTACAATTTTTTTTTTTATAAATTCATGATGTAAGATAGCAAGATGTACTGATTAATTCCCAGAGTCAATAGGGAAATAGGGTAGTTCCTGATCAGACAGAATAGGGAAAAAGGGTACCGTAGTTCCAAAATGTTATGTATGTGCCCTCAAGACGGGTAAATCCGTTTCGCCAATATGTTAAATAACCCAGAACTAGATTGATGTCACACATTTTATATATATTTGACCAATGATATTTCATTATGCAGATACATGGTTAAAATTATAAAACACATCACTGGTATGTGTTCTGTGCTGAAATTTCCAAGCGAGGTCGGTGGTATTTTCCATGCGCAATTTTTTTTTCTCCAAAATGGCGGATGGATAGTCGTGAGTAGTAGTTCAATAGAGTTGAGCTGATTTGAGTAGCGGTCAAAAAGACAATAAAATTTTGTTTGGAAAATGTAATACACTAGACAGAAGACGTTCTTTGTATGTGAGATAATGATTCATTGGATGGTAAGCTCGTATGCTTGGAGAGTAACGGTTCCTGGCAATACGGGTACATATTGGAAATTTAATGCCTGGCAGTGAAAGGGTTAATTTTAAATTGGTTTTGTACCTTTGTTTTATTTCTTGAAAAATAGTTTTTCTGTGCTTATTTGTCGGCAATATTTCATGCAAATAATTCATCCGATTGACTGAAACTTGCATGGATTGGAATGTCATTTTTTTTTTGTCAGACATGGCAAAGCAGTATCTGGAGGTTATCATCTTCTTCCATGGTTTAACATTTCACTTAAAGCTTTGACTTATATTCATCTGTCTTACTAATCAATCTACAGAACTGAGACAGTGGACCCAAGGTTTTCTAATCATTTTTTTTACTCTTTATTTCATTTCTTTTAAATGAGGCTATTTTGTATTTAATCCACCCCCACAGTTCAATTTACAGTGATAGAGTTAATCCCAAGATTCTCATATGTAATTTTAACCCTTATTAACAATTTCATACCTGATCTAGTAGTGCAGGGGTAGAGTGTCAGCTCCCGGAATGTGAGATCTAGGTTGTGATCCCGGTGTGTGACATAACAAAACTCATTTAATAAGGGTGAATTTATTGCTCCTTTGCTAATACTGTAGCAAATATAAGGGTAGTTCCATAATTGGTATGCCAGGTGTCAGGATAATGTGACTGGGTGTGGTATATCATACCAAAAGTTCACTGCATGCTATATACAGTGAAGGCTGCACTATCTCTGCTGCAAATAGACACTGTCTCCAGATAACTGAAATACTGTAGGTGGATGAACCCATTTAACAAAATATAACAATTTCATGCAGCTGTATCTTTTTTTAATAATTTTTATTTTTCCATCTACAGAGAGAGTGGACCCTAATCGCCCAGCCCCAACGGATGAGCAGCTGTCATCCTTGGAGGAGTTCATCCCCATACGGACCAATCACCTGACACTGATCCAGCCAATCATTTCCTTTCTCTCTGCTGAACACCCCTACTGTGATATAGCGACCAAGAAATATAAATCCCAGTCAAACAGAAAGGTAGGAATTCAATATTTTGGACAGGTCTGTGACAACCGTTTAAATTAGAAAAGAAATGATGTCTGTTGTAACAAACTTTGATGGTTATTAAACCCAGTACAAATTATTACTCTACTCATTTAAGACACATTGACAACATCAGATAGTGGTTTTACTTTGGCTCTGTGATTTTCTTTCTTATTACATGTCTGATTATTTTGGGAAAATATGACAATGAATCGTAACATTGGAACATTGAAAATTTCAATTAAATTTGGATTTTGTTTACTCTCATGGCTATTATTTATTCATGCTAGTTTAAACAATTCAAGAGTGTCTTAGATATTAAAGGTGGTGTCTGACAGTTTATATCAGGTGTATGAAACAATATTTTTTCTGCTGTTTTGGGGATTTGTGGCAATATTTCTGCATAAGCCTCTATTTAAATCTTAGTAAAGCTGATTTTGAACCTATATTGTTAGACAGAACACATTGCAAAAATATTATTCTAAATGTTCATCCTTTCCAAATCTATAAATAAGCATGATATTGACCTCAGCTAAAAGTAAATATTGACTTCAGAGCAGACTAACTGGATGATAATATAAATTTATCTCAAAAGTAAGTTGTCACATCTCAGCATGGCTCAGATAGAATATACCTGTTTGCAATGATCAGTGTGGATTTATGCTTCACTATTCACACAGATCTAGGGTATCAATGAATGGCATTTTGCAGGACCTTGTTAAGTAACAACGATTTATTTTATTGCTTAAGAAAAAATCTTAGGTCCTAACTGTCAGAGACCAGCCGCAATAGCTTAGGTGGTAGAGCACCGGCTTATGGATCGGGAGGTCATGGGTTCAAACCCCGGCCGGGTCAAACCAAATACTTGAAAGTTGGTAGCAGTGGCTTCCATCAGGGCTAAGTGGACAGCATTACGCCTGATTTGTCATTGTCAGTATAATGGACAGGCCGGGTTCAGTCCCTAGGCACCTCATAAGTGCCTCTGTGCTATAATGATAGAAATGTCGCTGCACAGTATCAGCAAAATGCTGGCAAATCCCAAATCCCTAACTGTCAAATACCACTGTAAGCTGTACCTTTAAATGATATTGAATTGTTTAAATGCATTTGGTTGTCTGCAATGACCTGACATTACTAAGCACCATTTGGTTACTGGCTCTCATATTGTGAAAGATAATTTCCATGAGTAGTTTTTGCCACTGCAATGTGCACATTTTTATGATGTGAAAAAATAAAGTTTAAGCAACTTGCAAACAATTGATAATCAACAGTTTTGACAGTTAACATTGAAATCATAGAGGCTGGTTCGCTGTTCACGTTTTTTAAGTATTCTTACCAAATTACGCATCAAAATTTCCTGGGACAAAAAAATCACCAAAGCTGTCATCCATGGAATGCAACATATGTTGGTTCATGTATCTAGGTAATTTTAATTTAAATTTAAGAAAATATTTAGGACTTAATATTCATAACTTAATTATTCTACAAAATCAAGCAAAACCACTTAGAGATATGTTTCGAACTTGTAAGCGATTTTAGCCATGTTTTGTGTATGATGTAAGAGCACCTGCACAGCAGTCCGCTTATTTAAAATAGTTGTAGTCTGTTTATATCAATCTATAAGATTTCATCGATTGCACATATGTGTATGCAATATTGTTTAACCTACTACATGTTTTCTTTTCATTATTTTTGTTGTTTCTTATCTGTAATATTCCATAGAATTGCCTTATATAAACATAATTATACCATCCTCCAAAGAGGCAGTGACAATAACAACATATACATCTGCAGCAATAACCTTACAACCACCTGCATTCAGGTAAATAAAGATTGCATAGATTATGCACATAATGGGTAAATTTTGGTTGGATGCAATTTTTGCTATGGCATTGCTTGCCTAGGATGCAGTTAAATTTTAGATAAATGCAAATACTGCTGTTCTGTACCAGTATATTTAGGACAACTTTTAACAGGAAAAGAAGGACCAAGTTTCTGCTGTTGAAACTGTTGCACAGAAAAGCTTTATTTATTATGAGAACAACTTAAGACAATGGAGTTTTCCTTATTTTACTTACCGTATTTATTTTTAAAAGTGAATCAAAGTTTAGCTACCCTCAGGTTTGCTTTACTTTTCATAGCCCTCTTTTCCAGGCTATCAGTAAATTAAGACTTAATATTTTGTTAATGTTTGATATGCTTTTTCTGAAATAGCAAGAGATTGTATTTGATAACTCAAAAATGCCGAAGGAAAAAAAAGTACAGATGATACCGATTTTTTTTTATCAAACAACCTGTGCAAAAAATTGTTTTTAAATTTTATGCCAATGTTCATATGTCCTCACATCATACATTCCTTGTATTCCAGCATGGTTCCACTTCTACTGGCTCCAGTCCCCTCCAGCCTCTTTTTGGCATCCAGCTGACTAGTCAAAGGTTTGACCTGCAAGTGACCTCACCCATGTATCCACGGAAACTAGTGCAGCTTGTCAGTATGGTTGTGGGCCCACCCAGCAATCTTCTTCACCACTGCCACTCCCATACACAGATTAAGGTTAGGGGTGGAACTTTTTTTAAATTTGGGTGGAGCCTATTTTCAAGGGCCTTAAATTTGGCTTTAGCTATGAATGGCAGTTTTTCCGTATAGAATTTAATTTTTTTAAATGTAGCCATATTAATCATAAATGTTATTCAAATAAGCATATCTCTAGTTAAATGTTACTTTTAATTGTGTTCTAAAAGTGAGGATATAATAAGAATAAACACGACGAGGGGCAATCAATGCATTTATTCAGGTATAAGATAAGGTTTATTGGTGTTTTTATCAGTAAATCTCAGGTTATCAGTCTCTGTGAGAAATGGATATTTTTATATAAATAAATATAATTTTTCTGAAATTACAGTATGTTAACAATGCAAGAGCAGTAAATGTCAACTTTTTCGCAGCTTTTTGGATTCAACATTGGTCTGACCAAGATAGACACATCTGGGGTTCGATCCCCACTGCTGACCATCCTCCCACCAGCCAGTGGGGCCATGTATACCCGCAGACTCCTCTTGCCTATGTACTGGTAAGTCTTACCGAATGATTGAATTTGTCATTATTTATACATTTTGTTTGTTATAACACTATACTTATCAGCATACAATGATATCATTGGTTGTTTTCAATGCTTCAGTGACTAAGCAAAACACTGAGGTTGCTCTTCTCTGTTTGTGATGTTGTTGCTGTTGTAACATTCATGTCATAATGTCTGCTATACTGTAGTTTAACGACTGGTTGGCCTGGTGTCAAGATCATGTTACTGGGTGTGTTATCATGCCAGGTGTTCACGGCATGCTATACACAGTAAAGGCAGCACTATATCTGCTTTAAGTTGACAACGTCTCCAAATAACTGAAATACTGTTGGTGGGACGATAAACCCAATAAACAAACCAACAAACAAAAGATCTATTCAGCATACATCTTGAGTCCAATCTTTATCTAAGGCCCTATAACCTCTATCTCTAGGAACAATTCTTACCTCCCGAAGCTAGAGAAAGTGTATGAACTTCCTCAGGTCAGCATTAGTCCTCTCCAAGCCTGCACTTCTGATTGTCATGGCAGTAGTATCATCATGGAAACAGTTTACTCCTAAACCCAGTGATGTCATGAACAATTCCCTTATGGATGATGTTTTCCCAGCAGGTAACTTCATGTTTTATTCTGTTAAGGAAACCATTGATTCCTTCATTTATACTATGTTTTTTGTTTTGCTTTTTCTTTTCTAATTTTTATGCACAATTACTATTCAAATGTTCATTATACAATTAAATTTTTAATTGCAATGATTGATATCATATCACAATAATGACCAAGTCTATGTTTATCTTGTCTATGTTGTTACTTTTAGCTTCAAAGGATCTGCTTTGTCTAATTGGTTCAGGTCTCTATCTTTCTGTGGGTTTAAGTCCATGTATTTGCAGGACATTTCATGTGAGAGGTCTTCCAGTTGACTTGCTGTACACCCAGGTTCTGCTTGGTATTTAGATTTCTCCGCTAGAAATACTTGGACATAATCAATATAATTGTAACAGTGCAAGATAGCAGAAAACAAATGAAAGTCCAAAATTAATTTATTTATCTCCATTCATTTTTCCCCAGAAGAAGAGCACACAGTTGCCTCCCCTGTACTGGAGGTAGAGCTGTCAGGCTTTGAAATGAAGACATGTCGCAATGACCTGGTCACATCCTGTTGTGGAACCATCTCATCTGTGCATGCTCTACTATATCTGAAAGGTAAGTTATACCCTAACACACATATATATAATTGGTAAACAAATTTTTTTCTAGCTTATTTTGGACAGTGTCAAGACCTGTCAGTTGAGTCTTGCCCTCAACAGGTCAAGGATCATCTCTAAACATTGAACTGTCAAATATGTGAACATTGAATATTAACACAATTTCTTCCATTGGATTCCCAGGAGAACTAAGATCCGAATCTTCACACTGTAATATTTGTTTGATAGGTCATAATTTGTTATAATGTCCTAAAATCCCAAGCACAAATATCTTTTGTCAAATGGAAACAAATGACCGTGTGCAATTAACTGTATTCTCCATTTGGTTGGGTCCCAGGGAATTTTTTTTTTTGTGTGGGTAGGAGCCACCAGTCAGACATTGTGTGTAGGTGTTGAGGATTATTTTATGGTTATACTTTTTTTTTTGTTAGCTGCATCACTCAATCCTCAATATGCAGATTACAACACCTTATCAGGTCACACCTAAACTTTCAAACTTTAATATCTACACTTCAGTCCAATGGCAAAACTCTAATTGACTGGTTCAGTTTCAATGGTATGCTGATAAATTCCAGGCTATAGCTGTAAGGAAAAGAAAAATTAGTATGTCCCCAACTTTCTTTATTGACAACATCTTGATAGATTGCAATGATGTAGTCAAGTTGCTTGATGTTGATATTGACATCAAATTGTCGTTTGATGCTCATATCAACTTGTGTTAAAAAGCAGTCAAGCAGCTGAATATCCTAAAAAGAATTGGTAAAAATTTGCATCATTTGAATAGACTTTTTTTATACATTTGTTATCTCAAATTTTAATATTTGCTCTGTAGCGTGGCATATTTGTTAAATATCAAACAGCAACCAATAAACAAAGGTCATTCAAGTTTGCTGCACCAGTCCTGAGTCCTTTGGAATTCACACTGCTAGACAGTGCACACATTGTAATACTTTTAAAACTCAGTTTGCTTTTGGGTATGGTGAAGATTGTCAGTGTCTCATTTGTCTGCAAAATTAGGCCTCAAGATTTGTTGAAAATGACTAATATTGTTAAGGTAAATTATATTTATAATAAATTAAAAATCAGTTGTACAAGCTCATTTGAGCTTATGTTACTTGTTGAAACTCAAAATAATTGTTGTCTTATTCTGTCCTATAGTTTTCTTTGCTGTAGTGTATACATCTAACTTATAACTTGTAACTATTTTTTTCTTCTCATGAGAGCTTAGTGGTTATGGTATCATTTCTTGCTTGTCGGCATGGCTTCATATTCCACATGGTGCTGAGATTTTTTTTCAAGTTATGTTTTGTTACATTTCTCAGTCATAAGATAGGAGCTTGTTAGGTATTTATTCAGTCCGACTAAACCACATGATCTTCTCTTCAGGGAGGGTCTGAAACCCAACCATTATAAACTGCTCTCTCAGATTTTTGGATTTCCAAGTTGCTATTTATAGATTAAGCACTATGATACTACAGAAGGGCCATACAAAAACACTGTTTCTTTAGTTGTTTCTGCTTAATTTTGCATTCTGATAGTATGATTTCTATTCTTTGGAACACAAATCCACAAATAAAACAGCTATCCAACCACAAGTATGTTTTTACACATGTATTGCCCATTTAGACAACCACTTTCAAACATCGACCTTAAAAGGTGGCAACCAACAGTTTGCCTACATCTTATATGTGTAACAACAACAGTAAATAAGAGTGATTGAGATTCCTGCTAAAAATAGACATTGACGTCACAGTGGATGACGTGGATGAACTAAAACATAAGTGGTCAGATGGTTTTTTGGTTTAAAAATAGCTAAGTGTGCAACGTGGCTCAGATAGGAAATACATATTTGTCATGACAATTGTGGCATTATGTGTCACTTTTGAAGCAGCCGGGAAAAGTTGTGGTTTCTCCAAAGGACATCAATGGAAACGTGAAACCTGGTGGTGGAATGACAATGTTGAAGATGCGATCTCACTGAAAAGAGCGCGCTTCAAAGTATATAAATACTTGAATAGAGCGAACAAGACCGAAGAGGCAAAGAAGGCCAAACTTGCCTACAATGAGGCTAAGCGCTTAGCCTAGCATGCTGTCTGGTTGGCAAAGTCAGCTGCCGAAAAAGAAACATTTGCAAACATCTCCCCTAATGACAGTAGTATCTTCAAGTTAGCCAAACAAATGGACAAGACTAACCAAGATGTCGTGGGAGAGAAGTGCGTAAGAAACGATGATGGCGAGTTGTCACTGTGAAATGAGGACAAAATGAAGGCGTGGGTAGAGCATTATTCCAGACTACTGAACGTGGAATTTGAGTGGCCCTCTGATCAGCTCCCAGAAGTTTTTCCAATAGCAGGCCCTCCCCCTCCTGTCACCTTAGATTCCATCCGCAATGCTCTCAAAAGAATGAAGTGTGGTAAAGCTGCTGGGCCATCCTGTATCACCTGTGAAATGTTGCGAGCTGCAGGTGAAGAAGGCGTGGTACTGTTGAGAGACTTAGCTGAGGTTGTTTTTCACAATGGAACAGTCCCCAAGGACTGGGAGGAGAGTTATATACTAAATCTCTACAAAGGTAAAGGTGATGCCTTGGATCGTGGTAACTACCGCGGCCTGAAGCTCACTGACCAGACCATGAAGCTGTTTGAACGAGTGCTAGACTCTCATATACGTGGTATGGTTGACATTGACACCATGCAGTTTGGGTTTGTACCCGGTCGTGGCACTTCTGACGCCATCTTCATACTTCGTCAGCTACAAGAAAAATACATGGCTGCAAATAAGCCATTGTATTTTGCCTTTGTAGATCTAGAAAAGGCATTAGAACGAGTACCACGAAAAGTTCTGTGGTGAGCACTGAGAGACCTTGGTGTAGAAGAGTGGGCCGTGCGTGTCGTCCAGGGTATGTACTATGAAGCCAGGAGTCATGTCAGGGTTAATGGAAGGTACAGTGAAGAGTTTGAGGTGAGAGTTGGTGTTCACCAGGGATCTGTTCTCAGTCCTCTTCTTTTTATCCTTGTACTAGAAGCTCTATCACGTGCTTTCCGCACTCGTGTGCCATGGGAATTACTTTACGCTGATGACCTGGCACTGGTTGCTGACTCACTTGAAGAATGCATCAACAAGCTCAAAGCATGGAAGAGTGGTATGGAGGAAAGAGGACTGAGGGTAAACATGAAGAAAACCAAACTCTTGATATCGGGGCCAGGTCTTGATCTTCTTCAAGATAGTGGAGATTTCCCTTGTGCGGTGTGTCGTAGTGGAGTTGGGAGTAACGCTATCCAGTGTTCTCAGTGCAGGCTATGGGTACACAAGAAATGTAGTGCCATCAAAGGTCCACTTCATGCCAACCCACTTTATGTGTGCCCAAGATGTTGTGGGCTGTCCCGTCCCATTGATGGTAGACCTTGCACACACGTCGATGTCGATGGAACAGTACTTGATGTTGAACCAAGTTTCTGTTACCTGGGTGATATGCTTTGCGCTGGTGGAGGCTGCAAGCTAGCCGTTATCACCAGATGTTGTATAGCCTGGGGAAAATTCAGAAAGCTTCTACCAATCTTGACCTCAAGACATATATCCCTCAGTACTCGTGGAAAAGTCTTCAATGCCTGCGTCCGGTCTACACTCCTACATGGCAGTGAATCCTGGGCACCGTCCACCTCAGACCTACATCGATTACAACGTAATGATAGAGCCATGGTCCATTGGATCTGCGGTGTTAAGCCTAATGATAATGTCATCACAGATTCTCTGTACACCAAATTAGGAATTCAAGAGGTAGCCATAGCTCTCCGTACCAAACGCCTGAGGTGGTATGGCCATGCTTCTCGTAACAATTGTACCAACACCATTATAAACATGGATATTCCAAGCGCCCGTGGGCATGGAAGACCTAGAAAATCGTGGTCTGATTGCATCAAGACCGATTTAAGTATATGTGGCATGGGCAATACCAGTCCACACAACAGGGACGAATGGAGAGCTGGTGTTAGACGTTCAAGCCGCCTGCTGCCTACCTCAGTATCTGGGACACCCGCAGCAGATGACAAATAAACTCAGGATATGATGATGATGATTTTCCAACAGGTGTAGGACATAAACAGCATTTTCTAAGATCTGTTCATATAACAATGGTTTACTAAGATGTGTAATGAAAATATTTTCGGTCTAACCTGTAATTGTTATAGTTTGATATAAGGTGGAAGTGGCATTTATGTTAATTTTGGACAAAACTTTGATTAAACAATCCTGCATGAAGTCTGCAGAATGCAAAAGGTTCTATGTTCCCATAGAAGTTTCTGTTTAATAAAGCTTATTTGTATAATCTTTTTATATTTTTGTTGTTACAGATTCGACAGGAACACCTACCAGTGCCACCCCTATTCTGCATAGCTCTTCTAACACTGAATGTCTCCATTCTCCTGATTGGTTAGTTCAAGAAAACTATCCAATCATAGAGGACGTAACAAATGACTTCATCACATTCACATACCAGCTGCCAAGAAAACCCGAACACAATGAAGGTAAAGACACACAATATACATATAACTTAAAGAAATTCTGGCAGCTCACCAATTTAACTTTAAAAATACCACACTCTTTGTTCAGCTGTATTCCAAAAAAAAATTACCGGTCACCACTAGTTTTATTTAGCCTCGTCGCTAAAGTTTATTCACTATACATTTGCTACATGTAACAGCCACCTGAAGTTGTCATGACAATGTGTTATGAAAAGCTTTTAAGGGGCTGTGTAGAGAGCGAGTTTTGTAGGAAGTACCTTACCAAATAGCTTTTTATAAAATGTTTTACTGCAGAATATTGATTGATATCTTAGATGGTTCTTGCAGAAATGCCAATAAATAGAACAACAATAAGATATTATGACTTCCCTTTATATAAGTTGTACAAGTAAGAATTTAATGAATACATTCATAAATACTGTTGTAATAATATGACATTGGTGGAAATAACAGAGTTCATTGCAAAAAATCAATCAATATTGTAAGAGACTGGTCGCCTAACCGAAATACGATTTTGTTAATAGATTCTCAATGCTGGATCATACCCGGCTTGCTCTTATTTTAAAACAAATGTCGCAAGACAAGTTCCACAAATAAGGGTTAAAGAAAAGTGACAAAAATAAGCAATGGTTTCCATTTGCTTACACAGACTGTTGGAAAGGTGAAGTCAAATGTACTAACAGACAGGTCAGTTTTGTTTTATGAAATGGAACTTACAGATAAAATATATCTCTGATTAGTTAAGTCTTCTCTTTACTTGCCAGCCCCCTCTGTCATGTTGGTAAACATTGAGGGAGTGTCGTGCTGCCTGGACCCAGCACTGCAGGCATGGTTCCAGTATGAGCCTAGCAGAAGAGGGGAACCATCTAAGGAGCTGGCTGTGGAGCTTGACCTGGCTCTGGTCAAAGCTGCCTCACCCCTGCAGGGAAATATCTCGCAGAGTAGGAGAAGAAATGTTTTTCATTTGTCTTAAAATTAAATTCTTAAATAATTCGCCAATTAGGCAGAATTTTTTTTATCAAAAGTATAAAATTACATTTTAAATTATCTCAAAAGGCATGAATAGTTTTTATTTTAAATTCCCATGATAGATCAATATAATTTATGGGTTAAAATTTGCAACTTTTAAATCATCAGCATTACACATCATGGGTTTGAGTCTCAATTAATCTTATACTCAATGTTTTTGGTTAATTTTTGGTATGCCAGTGGAACTACCCAGACTCTTTGAAAAAATGCTGGTCATTCTTATTGTAACCATTATTTTGTTGCTCTGCTGTATATCAGCACAAAGAAACATATATCTTGGACAATCAAAGTGTGTAAGATTTTATTAAAAGATAATTCACCAAATTCCTATTTTAATATAGCTTAAGGTTAAGTTTCACAAATTCCTGTTATTATAGTATCACAACCATCTAGTGACTCTAAGAAGAACTCTATGAGCTTTACGCAGAGTCAAAGCCAAACAACAGAACAGCAGACAAAAACTTCTCCACCAGACAAGGGAGAGAACCATGATTCACCAAAACCTACATCTGGTGCTGATTGGCTGGCCAAGATTTTCCCAGTGGTTAAGATCATCCAAGTGCAAGTAAGCTAAATGAAGATAGCTAAGCATACATGGGAACTCTCCCTACTTTTGGAGGGAGACTCCCACTTTTAAGGTTCAAAATTATTTGCAAATAGAGGGTATTGTACACATTTGCAGAATTGTCCTGGCTTGGAAACAAGATAACTTCCTCCTTTGTACATATGAAGATAACAAATCTCTACATTCGAAAATGAAAATCTTTCATTTTGGTCACAGAAAAAGTTCACATGTAATAGTCACGGCATATGCATATGCATGCATTCTATTTCACTTGTCTTTTTTTTGGAGCATCTATGGTGATTGGTTGAGTCACTGCCTTTTAATACCTCTTACTTCTGGTCAGGGGAATTATCTTATGTGGGAAGGCCTTCCAGCTGACATGTCTGGGATCTTCCTGCAACAAAGTAGCTGAACATTACTATAGTTCCCACAGTTTTGTTGCTAAGATATATTTAAAATAGCATAAACTAAGGGTTTTTTTAAGCTCAAATCTTTTATATAGTTTAAACTGAAACAAGCGACTCATTATCCATTTTTGAGGACATTGTAAATTATTTATTGTATTTTTTCACTGATGTAGAATGTACAGTTTTAGTGCAATGATTGCCTTCTCTTATTATCTGCTTGAAGAAATAAACTGTAACCATTGTTACAATTAAATTCTCTCTTGGCATAGCATTTTTATAAGTTGCATTCTTAGGTTAAAATACTGTTTAGTTTTTTTCTTTTTCATAACCAAGCCAAAGCATTTTTAATAAATACCCAATAATTTTGTGCAGGTTGAGATGAAAAAGACCTGCTTCTTCCTGCCAAGGTCACACATTAACCTTGCTGAACCCAGTATCAAGGTCACAGAGAACTTGCAGCTGTTATCGAGGTCAGGGTCAATGTCACTCCCTGACCTAGTTGTGGTGGCCCTACCCCAGGTTCATATACAGAGCACTGGACTGAAGACAGTGTCCTATATACAGGACATTCCAATTACTAGCACAGAAGGCTCACTTGTGGGTATGTTTATTGCATCGGGTGTCATAGTAACATCATCCTCAGATGATTGGTGCAAGATAACTATTCAAATACTTAGAGGATTTTCCAATTGCTTAAGTCTAGGCAGGCATCATTCAACAAAAAGTAACTTTTATAATTAAAAAAAAATGTCATCTGTGTTTGTCCTTAAAATAAATACAAAGAGCTTCAGCTTTTTATTATTGCAAAATATTAATTTATTTTTTAATAGTTTTTATATAATTTTTGTGTTAATATTTGTAATACTTACCACTTCAAACTTGTGAACAATCCTTGGAACAAACTTGTTCCATCTACTCGACTTCCTAGCATGCTATTGTCATTTGTTTAGTGTCTGAACATATTTAGACTTGTTAAGGCTCAGTTTCCTTGTCAATTCTCATACATGTTTTAGGTGACAAGATTCCTTGGAACATGAGTCTGAAGAATTTTTCCATCTATACCCTGCACCAGTTGAGTGC
The DNA here is from genome assembly GCA_007844125.1 of Sinonovacula constricta. Classification (NCBI taxonomy): domain Eukaryota; kingdom Metazoa; phylum Mollusca; class Bivalvia; order Cardiida; family Solecurtidae; genus Sinonovacula; species Sinonovacula constricta. The sequence goes on along the minus strand of CM017559.1, from coordinate 40,926,245 downwards.
TAGGCGAAGTTGAAGGAGTGGTCGGGGGCAGGATTAAGAGCCTATGGTTGGTCCAGCCCACCTCTGTTTCATGTACAGTGGGTGTCAGTTATAAGTACACTCCTCCCACTTCTGACAATATCTCCTCCCTGGGGCTGTGCTTACATACAGACATGCAGCCGGTTGTGGTTGCTGCTTCATTTAAACAGGTATGGTGATGACTTTTGTTAAAAAGCAACTTTTTGTATTTTTTGGTATCTTGAAAATTCTATGCAAGTCATAATTGATATTATAATGGACTATTCTTCAATTTGCTTACCCCAATTGCTGATAAACACTATCACCAACAAAAAGCACATGTTCTTTTTTGTAAAGTAGGTCAACAATTTACCATGTGCTATAAACTTACACTGATTGGCTAAATCTGTTTGTGTAGACAGATGTGACAGATAGTTTAGAAACTGTCTATTGTAGCATGTACTACTAATATTGATAAATATATAAAATAAATGACTGCTAATACACAATATAATTTTGTATCTTTTCAATATAAAAAAATTCAAATGCAAGACATTGAATAAATTTAAAATATATTTTAATTCACTGATATCAGTATGATATATTGCTGTTTGTTCAATTAAACATCCAAAATTGAAAGTAACTTCTTAGCCTTATGTACAAACATACTGAATCACTTGGTGAAACATTTTCATGTGTAATTTTGTTTTTACTTTGTTATTGTTTTTTTTTTTCAGATAAAGCTATGACAGAAATAATCACCAGTCACATAAAGCTGGCTGCAAAAACATCTTCCTTTATGTCTGACATTGCCAAAAGTTTTACTGCTGAGAAAATTAAAAAAATTCACTGCTCCACAAGCCCCTCCTACAACATCTGGTGCATCACTAAGGCAACCTACGACAATCAGCGCCACATCCTGTCACTGAAGGTGATCTCGCCTACACAGCCACGTCTTGTGACATGTCACCCAGCCACGTGGAGATTGTAGACAGTGAGGACGGAATGGGGTGAAGCTGTCAGCTATGGCTACAGTGGACTCTACCCAAGTGTGAGATGCGGCTTTACCTCTTGGAAGGTCAAGGTAAATGTTAATTGCATTGTGTTGCTTTCTTGCCAGTCCTTTTCCGTAAACTATTGGTTTGGGAATGTTAATATTTTCTGACAACATGAAGCAGAAATAATTAACTGTTTTTCTAACAGAATAGTTTCAGATGCATGCTAAATGAAAAGTTAAATTACTATGATTATTGAAATATTTATTTGAGCTTAACATCTTCCAAAAAATTGATCTTAAACATTAATATTCCTGAAATTTTAGTACAACAGAGAAAATGCCTAGACATCATAAAACCTTTTACAAAAGGGCAGGTTGCCCTAAAATTCATTTGGCAGAGCTATCCCCCTTTGTACTTATAATTATCATCATACTATCCAGCAATGAGAAAAGGGGAGAGCACTGTCTGTGGAGAGCTTTAATTTTACAATAGTCAGATACCCCTAAGACATAGATTGTCAAAGATCCCATGCATGAAGATTTTGTTGGAAAATAATCAGATAAATTTAATTTAAAAAAAGGTTTTTGTGTGTGGTTCTCTGACCTTTTTCCTTGTCCTACACAGAAAGCAAGTTAAGCCTGTTACTTGAGGACATCACCCTCTCCGTGGATGTACAGGACGTGTACTCTAAGGTGAAGGTCAACGTAGGGAGCAGCCAATCTCACACACTGGATCTATCAGGACAGGTGTCTATGTCATTAAACACATTATTCCATATACAATTTTACTGTAAAAAAAATGGATTTAATTTTTGCTGAATCAAATTGTTTGACTGTTTTGCACTCCTTTCTTTTAAAGAAATTACTCATTACCAACAAGCAAGTTGCCTTATTAAATCCTTCATGTTTACAGTAAGTGGACAAAAGGCCCTAACCAAGGTATTCTGTTGAGCTGTCGGGATCAGCTATCTCACAACACCCACATCGTCACATCCCGACTGTGGGCAGGCGATCATCAGCGGGGCTCCACCCTCACCTCCTCTTCCATGTTCCAGACTATCCAGCCAGCCAAAGAACTTAGTCATGGTTTTCTCAGTGTGACCTTTACACGTGCTCTCAGGAAAAATGTTCGGCAACGTCTGCAGAAGATGAATATTGAAGTCATGACAACAGATGGCGCTTCGTCAGCAGATGTCTGGAACAAATTCTATTTCCACAAATATGTGTCGGAAGTGTGTGTCAGTTTGAACCCTTGTGATACTGTATTGAGTTTATCTCCATTTTTTGACATATTGAACAACATTCCCTGGCTTCCAAAAGGAGAACCACACAAAAAAGCTGCTCACAATAGGTGCAAAAGTAAAACCTTCAAAGGGCAGTCACTCTGAGTCTGCTGTCCCATTATTTACATCCAGTAGCCTCCCTTTAGTGTATGCAGACATTGCAAACATGAGAATGTTCATACCAGGTCAGGCAGTGGGGAAGGAAGAGAAAGACAAAAGACTAGATAAAGTTGTCTCCACAATTGATCATGACACATTTATCATACAGGTAATGTACATTTATGTTTGATAAAGATGTTTGATAAAACTTTTAAAAAATATAATTTCAGTTTAAAGGTGGTATCCAACAATTTAATTGATTTTTTTTCTCAAACAAGCAAATAAAATATTGTTGTCTAAAAAGTCCCCACAAAATCTTGTTAATTAATGTCATACATCTACATAAAAAGATGAATCCAACACATCACCTACCTGAGCCAAGGTGCACCGTAAGATACTTTTAAACCAAGAAAATCATGTGACCAATTACTTGTGAGATCCCGTTATGTCATTGTCTGAGGAATTGGATGTCAATATATTTTGAGGGCTGAACCAACTCACTATGATGACCATGATTGTGTGAATGTTAATTATTGAAAAAAAAAATTCATTTAGGTCCAGTCAGTCAATGTGTGTCCCTATGCAGACAACCCACTGCCTAGATACCCCCTGGACAAGAGCCTGTATCAGCAGGCAGTGCAGCTGGGGATTACATCAGAGTCCGGGGCTGCACTGGCAGACAGACAGTTCCAGGTGGATATGAAAGGATTCAGTATCACAACAGGTTTGTTTGCTTTGTTTTTATCAAAAATAATTTATGAGCGAAGTACCAAGGAGTTATTTTATTTTCATTATACCTTGGTGACAAAATTTCCATCATTAATGCAAAGTCAAGCCAAGCAGGCAGTGGAAGCCTACAGACATATGTCTGGGTAGAACCACCAGTGCTTCGCAGATCAGCCGAAAAATCTTACCACTATAGGTCCTTTGCCGACATGGTCCTTGGTACATTACTGACCTCACAGTGGCAGGCTGAGCTGTCAGAAAAGTTATAAGTCAATGACTTGACCAGAGGCACTCCCAATGAAGGAGGAGAGTGTTCAATGTTATAACACAGGCTAACAGTCAGTTAAAAGACAAGGTAGATTATAAAGGGTTATGTTAACAGATTTCATTTTCAAAAAGATGATACCATATTTTAACCTTTTCTTACAACTTTTTTGCAACATATATTTGTGTCAGTTTTGGCATGCCACCACAAGAAGCATATTGTTTAAACAGTGACTGTTTCTGTCTTGAAAGGTGTCGTTTTACAATATTGTTCACATTTTTTAATGAACAAGTTGTATATTCATCTAAGACTTTCAGTGTAACATACAGTATTGACTTATGTATTCTAAATGAATGGAATAAGAAACACCCCAAAATTACATAACTGTATGTTGCTAACTTACCAGGAGTATGGGATGACTTTGTGACAGACGATGGCACTGACACCCAACATTCCCAGGCCACTCCCTCTACACAGATACCAGCTGTAGAGTGGAACGCACTCTCCTCTCTCAAGTAAGTGTGGTTGTTGTGTCTTCATACCATCATCATCATTATTTTACTATCATAATCACAGGGGTAAAAGTTTTCCGTCTCACAACAGAATTCTGTATTTTCCACAATCTCCGAGGTAATTTTTCCAAATAATGCAAATCTGGTGAGAAATGGCGTGGGAGCGGGTGGGATGCAGTTTGCATTTTAATTATGTTCCCTGGGCACACAGTTTTAAATTTAACTCTTCCGGACATTTCTGATGTAAAATTTCAGAAAGTTTTACAAGATCATATTTGATTTGTCCTAATTGTTTTCCTTAGTGAATGAAATTGTTTGTTACTTCAGTAGTTACGTTCCAATAGAGCTACCATTTGTGAGATTTTCGTAAACAAATATGACAAATACAATGAAGTTTTTACCACCTGGTTTTAATTCAAACGAACTGGAAAAGGGTGCTAAAAACAAATAGAGGTGGGAGTGGTTGGCAGGAAAGGACACTTGGGGTAAAAAGTGGGATGTTTGGTTAAAGTAACCGAAATGTAATGGGCATTGCTTTCTGTGAAGTGTGTTGGAAAACAAACAACTACACGTCCAATTAGCAAAATAGCAAAAATGTACTTCATAATTAGGGGTAAAGGTCTTTATGTATATTTCTGAAGTTGTTTCTGAGCATCTGATATCACTCAATTGCAGTAGCTTCTGAGGGCCTCCAGCCACCTGGACCCCTGGCCAGGGCATTGCGGCCTCCAGCTTATTTTTCAGTATTTTCAGTTTCTGTCACTTTTACCCCTGTAATCATCATAATAATTATAATTGTCATTGCCATTCATCATCATCATCGCTAGGGCCCCCATGGCATAGTAGTAGAGTTGCCAACTTGCAATGCCTTTGACTACAAATCCTCTCAAGTAATCGGTTCAAGTCCCATTCAGGGCGATGGACTTAATGTGTGAACGTCTTCCTGCAGACCTGCAATGCACTGGTGGTTCTACCCAGAAATTTATCTGAGGTCTTCCTCTACTAAAAAAAGATGGACAATGCCTTAATGACCATAATTGGACACTGCACTGTATTTAAAAAAAAAAAAAATATCATCATCCTTATCATCATCATCATCATCATCATCACCACCATTACCACCACCACCTTTTTCAGTTGTCTCAGTCATGACTTCCATGTTATTTACCATATTTCAATTAAACATCACTATCTTGCAGACATAGACATAAAGCAGTTTTACACAGTTACCTTTATCAGGGCAGCCATTAAGATGAAGCTCAATTAAAGGCCAAATTAATGTTTATTCCTTCTAAATGACCACTTGGATCTTGTACTATATATATATATTGGTGTCTCGGTCATGACTTTCAAACTTTATCTCCATAGTAACATACACTTGTGTTTTGCATACTTTGTAAGTGCAGCTCCCAAGGTCAAGGTCATATTTAAGGTCATTGCATCTTCAGGGGCATATGTCCACTGACAGCTGTTGTTACATTACAAAAACTTGATCAAAAACAACCATTTAACACTTGATATCTGTGACATGTTGCTACACATATACTCTCCAGTGATCAGCAGGACCTGCAGTTATTCCCCCTGATCTCACCATGTGACATGAGGTTGGTGGCAGCACCAGCCATGGTGAATTGTCGACCAGGCTTTGGCAGTAAGGGACTTGAGGTGAGATGCTTCTGCCATAATTGTTCATCATTTCTCCAAATTAAAGTGTCTTGGTCATGGTATGTTGATAACTCACAAAGTCTACACCTCATATGTATTTAAATTATTGCATCATTTATCAAGCCACTCAGCTTTGTTTATGACTGATGTATACATGACATAGATTAGTACACTCGAATGTTGAATTTAAATTTGCTAAAAAGACCTGAAAAAAATGTGATGGTTTTAATTCTCCTTACCTAAAAGAACACAATACTTTGCACCGGACCTGTAGCACAGTTGATACAGCGTTGGCTCCATGTACTAGAGGCCCCAGGTTTGATCCCAGGCCGCGACATAACAAAGTCGTTAATAATGGTAGTGGTTTAGCTCCCTTGCTAAAGCTCAAGCTAATATAAAGGTAGTTCTATGACTGGTTGGCCCAGTGTCAGGATAATGTGACTGGGTGTGGTATCATGCCAGGTGTTCATAGCATGCCATACACAGTGAAGGCAGCACTATAGCTGCTTCAAGTGAACACCATCTCCAGGTAATTTAAATACTGTTCATGGGACGATAAACCCAATAGTCAATAAACAAACATCAAAATATTTTAAAGGACAGCATGTCCACATATGCCAAGTGGTTTCATGTTTTAGTAAATTTTAGAATCTATTGTTCACTATGATTTAATAAAATTTGCTGTGTTGAATAAAAATTAAAAAATGCCAATTTTACCAAATGTGGCAAATTGCTTTTAACTATCTTGGTATGTTATAATTTAAGAGCAACACATTGAATATTAAAGATGTAACTCAAGCTTTTCTTAATAACAAACTCAACCATGAGGAAAACATGTTTGTGGTACAAAACATCAAGAAAATGGTAGCCTTAAATAGTCATGCTATTAACATTCATGTTTAATTTCCTTTGTACTTGCAGAATTTGGTAAGTCACTTCAAAGTTGCAAAAGTCATGTTATTAACTTGCACTGTGTAAGATGATGCTGTCAGTGCATAAATACTTCCTAGCACAAGACCTGAAACTCTGACAGATAGATGCTATTGCAGAAATAACAGTCAATGCAGCTTCAACTTATATATGTTACTGATAATTGCCATTGCAGACATGACAGTCAATGCCAAATTTAACTTTAATGTTTTACAGATAATTGCTATCGCAGAAATAAAAGTCAATGCAGCTTCAGTTTACATGTAATGTGATTATTCCTTGTGCAGTTAATATAAATTGCCATGCTTTGACAAGTTTATATGTGGGGTTTAGGGTTAAGGAAAGCAAAAACATCTATACAGGAAAGTAATTAACATATTTAAACCTAGATGATGGAATAAAGAATAAATCAGTCAGAATCATTATGTTGTATTTTAGGTTATAGTGTGTGTATTTTCATAACTAACTCAACATATCATTCATACATGATATTAAGCAAAATATTTCTAACCTTATCAAAAATGATCTTTAAAATAACATGCTATTTGAAAAATAAAATATTGTTATTTTTCAGTGGACCCTTATCTGCGGCCATTCTCTGGAGTTCAATGTCATTAGTGACCTTGAACTGTTTGTGAGTAACAGTCAGGTTCATCTTATGGCAGCCATTGTGGATGGAACAATGAAAAAATTCAAAACCAGTCAATTCGAGAAACCTGAAGCCTCATCTGATGAACATTTACCTGATAGTGGACTTGGAAGTGAGATTTCACTAGCAATGTCACAACCACCAAAAATTATTCTTGACTCAGAAAAGGAAAAGTTCTCACAAGAATCTTCAGTGCCACCTATTTCACCAATCGACATACTGCTAACAGCTGGACGTATTTCATGTACTTTGTACTCTCACAGTGTTGCTGATTCGAATATCAAAACTGAGAGAAAGAAAGCCAAGCAGAAAGAAAAGATCAAGAAAAAGAAGTCAAAAATTGACCTTGAATGGAGGATAGTGAGTCAATCGGAAGATTCCGAGGGTGGCGAAGGTATGAGTCAACATGATGGGGACACAGGATACCAGGACCCCTATTTCATGCGATTGTATGAGACACAGACGGCTGGAGAGTCATTGGTCATTTCTGCAGGAAGTTCATACATAAAACCTTTCTTCTTCCTCTACATCTCACAGCCTCACACTGTGTTGTCATGCCAACCAGGGTCACAGAAGTTTGAGACGTCTTGTTTCGATCTACTGTTGAAAGGACCTGCTGATTCTTGTTTTGTTCCAAGTAAGAGTTAAATGCAGTTTACTTATAAAAAATATTTATTGGCATGTTTAGGTGCATGTTTTTTCTCAGCTCAGCTCTTAATTAATAAGGTCCCATTCAAGGCTTAATGTGGGAAGGTCTTCCAGCTGACATTCGGTACTCTGTGGTTCTGCCAAGACATTTGTCTGGGGTCAATCTTCACCAAAATAGCTGGATGTCTCTATAATGACCATTACTGGTCATAATGTATTTCAACAACAAATAATAAGGGGATGTTTTCCTATTACCTATGTGTTGGCATTGCTATTATTTATTTAAAGTATTGCTTACTTTGTAAGGTAATATAACAATATTCCATGGACACATTGGACAAAACATTCGCATATGTCATCCTAGTGATTATGCTTACCTTTATACTTTTCTCTGATTTAAACATTCCAGGTTTTATTGATATTGATATATTGAGAAATATGACCATTATTCAACTTAGTTAAATGTTGACACTTAACATGCAAGTTGTATGTGCAAGTACTATCAAGCTTACAAATTTAAGAGTCTGGACCAGAGACATCAGTTCTTCCTTTACATTTTATTTTTAAATTCTGTTTTTTACAAACTTCTGCTTAATACACAGAAGTTAGCTTGCTGTCTTTGATATTATTTATTATACAAGTTAATAGTTTTCAAGGAAGAATTTGTTTAAAGGCTTGTATCCAACAGTTTAAACCAACCTTTTTTTCTCAAATAAGTCATTGTTATCTATATCTGGGAGAGATCAATATTGTGCTTATATATAGATCTGGAAAGAATGAACATTTATATTGATTTTTGTGGTTTTTTTCTGTCTAACAATATGGGTAGTGTTTAAAGTCATCCTAACTTAGACTAAAGTATAAGTTTATACAGAAACTATGCCTAAATTCCAGAACAAGGTGGAAAGGTATTGATACGTGCATTTGATATAGGTAGACTTTCAGATACTGCCTTTGAATCTCAAAATATCATATTCCTTTAATCTATCTCCCTTTTTCAAAGTTTGTAACTATTACCTTTCCATTGTCTAGAAGATAACACATTGCCATTGTCTAACAGCTTTTAGAACATGCCCTATTACTGCCATATTTTCATCAATATTATGTTGACAATGTCAGGTCAAATATTCAATGTCTTCTTATGTATTTCTTTGTTATTTGTTCCTGTTAGGAATATAACATGTTAAATAAGATGAAGCTTTTATAACATTATTCTTCTTAAAAAATCACAATTCCTGTTATTTTATTAATTAAAATGCAAAAATCTAGTTATTTAAGTGTGAATCTATGGAAGTCTCTTCTTATTTCTACTGGATGAGATAAAGATGTTTCTATATTTATTCTAATTGTAATAAACAAAAAAGAATCCCTTTTTATTTTTCCTTCATTTTTTATCAAAATTTCATTTAAAAAAATTCATTCATTTTTACTTCAAATTAACTCTGCACTACTTGTTGCTTTTTTCCCGCTGCAATATGACTTGTAATGCTGTCATGTTGTTAAACTTAAGAACCTGTTATTGGTATATGTAGGATTTTTTTATTAAAGTGTGAAAAATCTCCATTTTTCAGTGAATGAGTTAAAGCTGTTGCCAGGACTGTTCTGACTTCAAGGAGTACTGGCTGGAGACAAGGGCAGGTCAGCCTGATCGCATCACGGGTATTCCTCCCTGCATGTATACACTCACAGTCACAGACTTTCTACAAGGCCCTGGTAAGTCCATGGGCATTTTTTTTTTTAATTTTGTATTATGAAGGCCTTTTTTATTAAATTTCTTTATTAAGAAAGATTTTTCTTTAAATTGTGTTTGATGTTTTTACTTTGAATTTTTTAATACATTACATCAATATAATAATATTCATAATGGGGATGTCAAACACTTATTGGTGGAGGAAGACTCCAGATAAATGTCTCTGTAGAACCACAGCTGCAAGGCATGTAAACATTTGAATACAACTGTGCATGGCATCATGCAGATGCCTGGTGAATGGTGTTTTTTATGATTTCATTTCAAAAAGTTTGAGTACTGTCAAAACACAATGAAAGTATTTTATTTAGGCCAGTAATGCACAATCAGTTTTAAGGCAATTTTAATGATAAATTGTATTGTTATTTTGAATAATTAAAGTATACACCTTATCTAGCCTTAAATGATAAGAAAGCATAATGAGTAGTCATATTTTTGTCATAGGTTATTTCTATACAAGATTTTTGTGTAATCTTATCATGCACATGTATCATCTTCCTTTAAATTTGTATATTTAGCCAACTGTGAACTTGAGGTTTGGTCGGCCTGTAAGAGGCAACATGAGTCTAGAGAAGCTGGGCCACATCCAGCAGTTTGTACACTGCCTGGTACCCACACTCAAGCATCTGTCAGCTGATACATCAGGTGGCAGTCCTGAATCTCAACCTCCCTCTTCCACCATTGCTTGAGACAGAATCGTGAACATTCTACAAGTATGTCTTTGTACTGATAAAGTTGATTATACATCATCATTTCATCTTCACCACATGAACCTTGAGGTTCAAGGTTCGATCCCGGGCCACAACATACCTAAGTCTTTAAAAATTATAGTGGTATAGCTCCCTTTGCTAATGCTCATGCAAATTTAATAGTAGTTCCCCAACTGTTTAGCATATCATGATTTTTTTACTTATAAAATTTCTTTATAGTAAAACATTGTTATGCAAGGATTTTTCGCAACATTTCAAATGCCATACTATAAAGACAATTCAAAAGTTGTAAGATTCTATATTTTATGTGCATATTTAAACAAAGCATGCATAATACAGCAAAATTAAATATGATTTCATTCTTGTTTTACTTGAAGCCAAATCTCCAAGCCTGTTGACCAAAATACATCATGTAGAGCTGGCTACAGAGCAGATGGTGGTTGTCATGGAGACTGGGTCATGTGACCAGTCCCCAGGCATTCTGGGATCATTTTCTAACCTGAAGTTGGAGATGGATTTCCAGCAGTCAAGTCCAGGTACTATATGTGTCAGCTTTCCGGCTGTTTCCTATTTTCTGCTCTCATCATTTGATTAAACCCGTTAACCCACTGTATTAGTTAATGTTAACCTGTTTCCAATTTTAGTTTTTACCTGATTGATTTTTATATTTTTGTTCACATATTCATAAAACACTGATTTCAAGAATTCACTGAAAGTTTTAGGGATTTCATGAAATCCCTGGTTTCACAGTCTTACTGTAACATATCTACTGTTAAATGATTTAACACTTAAAATCAGTATGTACCTGTGAAACACAGCTGTAGTTGTACATATTGCTTTTAAGTTTGGGCTTAACTGGCTAAGAGTAAAATATAAATTAACTTAAAGAAACTAGGCCTGTGTTCATGCTGTACATTACCAAGCCAAATAAAAGTACTTTTTATTTAAATTTATATTAAAAATCCACATACAAGTATATAACTCTCCAATTAGCTGAAAAATTAATCCTTTTTAGAAAAAAAAACCTGAAACAATAATGCTCAAGCCCACCTGTTTAGTGATGAAGCTTTCAGAATACATCACACAATTCCAAATAACCACTTAAAACCTTTTCTCATTGATGCTAGTTGCAAAGTTTGCACACTTGCTGTTGCATTATAATTATATTGCAAATCATTTATTGCCATGTAATTCTATGTTGTTTAGACAGAGTTGCCATTTTTTGTGTGTATAGTTATAAAAATAATATATCTAAACTTGACAATATAGCTCTGATAAATAGTCCTGCATAAATAAATTGTTGTACCTGCTGTTTTCAATTTTAGGAATTACCAAGAGAATAGGTCTCACCTCATATATGAGAGACCTGTATATTAAGACCACCTTTACTGACAGACCACTCAACCTTATCGGACCATGTTCAGTGAAGGTGGATGGAGCTTACTCTACAATCTTTCATGACAACAAACACTATGGTTCACACTGTGCTGTTACTATAGCAACTGGGATGGTGACTGTGAATATAGGTCAAGAACATGCTCTATGCCTGCTGGCAATTGCAGATCACATGAAGGAGTTCATGAAGGTATGTTAAGTTTCCAAAATTTGAATTTGAACTGTTAGGTTTGGGCAGGTTGGGCCAATTCTTTTACATATCACAAATTGTTTTTCATTATAATGAAACTTTGCTAGCTTTAGACATTTAGTGAAAATACAAACTTTTTTTTTTTATTTGAGTTAATTATAAATTTTTGCTCTTAGGCAGTATGCTATAAAGTAATTTTCACATTTTGAGACAATAAAAACTGGTGTAGACAAGCTGTCACAAATAGTTTTCTGCTCTTTCATAAACTATACAACCCTGGGTTCAATCCAGTGGACGTAGAATAAGCAGAAGGTTTACATTCGAGGACCAAGACAGGAGAGAGGATATCTCTATTGCCCTTTATTGTTAACATAACACATACCACATTTCACAGGATGTTGTATTTCTATGTGCTCTAGATGATCATTTACATTAATGTATTAAGTAGTTCATTTTTTGTTGCATTTTACATTCATATTTACGTCTAATTTAAAGAGACTGGACATACTACTTCAAAAATTTTATGATTTGACTGCTAAGGGATTCAAACTTTGTAACTTTTTCATTTCACCTCATATATTCATTAATGGATATACTAGGAACCATTTTATGTCAGGCTTGTCTGTTAGGGTGTCTGCTTTTCCCTGAATGCTAATATTGTTTTCTCTGCTAATGCAGTAAATACAAAAACATTTAAATAAATATAAAGAAGGACCCCAAAACAACAAAGCTAGGTAGTCCACTCTCATTTTTTTATGTTCAAACCAATGCAATGATTAACTGACAACTAAATGTATGTGCTCCATTCCACTGTAATCTAAACATATGTTAAACTATATAAAAGCAGAAAATAAATAAAAACCATCCAATATTTTCCACTGGGGTTACAGTTGACAACCACTCCACCTCAATCTAGTACACCAAAGTTTGAAGCCTCTGCTGATAAGCCCTGCCTCGTGAAGGACTATATTGTACAGTCGTCAAGTGATGATCTGAGATCAGGAGCCTTCAAGTACTTCATGAATACAGGTACTGGGATCAATATCCATTATGTATGAGATTGAAAAAGTATGAAGGAGTATTTGCGTTAGTTTTACCGTATTGTATGAGAGACTTTGATGAATAGTCCCGGCTAAATAATTTCTAACTGCAAGTTGATCATTTTATTTGTTTTACTCGGTTTTTATGCTTGTGTTCTTTAGAGGGTATGTTGGCTTATATGCCTTTCTTGTGATAACCAGGTTATCAACAAATATCATAAACAAACACTTCCATTTTATTTTTAAATAACAGATCTCTATAAGTATATATATAGATTTTAAGCTTATATTTATGCAAAAGAAAGTAATTACACAGTTTTTAATTGCAAATCTACAAAATAACAGGCGATAAAGTCCAAGAATTTCAACTGAAGGTATCTACCTACTGTTTAGAATACCTCGGATTTTATCTAACAAGAGAGACTATTGTACCCCAATATATTGCCATCTTGAAAGGCTTGACTCAGCATTTTTATGCCCCAGAAGGGCAGCATATTGCATTTGCATTGGCCATTTGTATTTCTGTCACTGTCGCCTATCTCTGTGTCTCAAGATATTTACAGTAATTCAAGCAAACTTAACTATAAAAAATTTTCAGACATACATTTGAATGTGTCATGCATAACTTTACTAGTGCACCCTAAGAGCCACAATTATATGCGCAGGCACATTGTTTTATTTTCTCCATAATGGGTTCAAATGTTGTTTGGTTTTAAAATAACAATTGAAAACTTATTTGTTATGAGTTAGGAGCTGTTAATATGCTGGCCAGGTAATAGAGTGAAGAAGGAAAGAGATTATAATAAAAGCAAAAATAAACATGTTTGGTATTTGCTACAGGCATTGTCTCGAATACATGACACATCAATCAGACTTCATCTTACTGACATACACTTGAAGCTGTGTCCTGCATATCATTTGCAAATGCAATCCTCAAGGTCAAGGTCATATTTTTACCATGGCAGCTAAGTGGATCATATGTTCAGTGACATTTTTTTATTCAATTTGTTAAAATGACAAGGTTGGGCCAGTATAACAAGCCAGAACATAATGCTCATACCTTAACCTTTGCTCCTCAGTTGAAAACAGCATCCCCAATCCTGGTGAGATATATTTCTGTGATGAAGACAAGGGAGGTAATTCATCTATGACTTGGACCTACAGTCAGCCTAGAGTGATCACCCATGTCATGATGACCCCAGTACCCTTCACACTAACCACAGGAAATCGTGGAGATGGGAAGGTTTGTTACAAACTGTTTAAAAAAAATATCTTGGAAATTATTTTCAGTTGTATATCTAAAAAGAGTATTGAAATAAAATAATTTTAATTGAGTTGAAAGGACAGACATACCAGTGGTCACTTCAATTCATGAGACTTGTCTCCTAGATAAGAAATAAAAGAAATTATTTGGTTTCCTTTCAGATACCTCTTATTGTAACCTATTGAAACAGCTTGGCCATTTTGTCTGCCAGCAGTTTTAAAAAAAACAACATCTTTAACCTCTTGCAATAAGTATTTATATGTGGAAATGCTCTTAAAAATATATTGATGTCTCAGTGTTGAAAGAAACAAAAGTGATGCACTGGTACCTTTTTTCTAGCTAAAATTAACCAATTAGTAAGTTCATCTTCTGTGAATCTTGTATTTCATAGTATTTAAAATATACATTAAGTACAGATCACTATCCTTTAAATGCCATGTATATATGCCTAATTGTATCAAGGGTGCTTAAAATCAATAAATAGGAATTCTTTGGAAAAATAATAAGGTACTTTAAAGAATGTTAAACAATTTAACATCTGATTAGTATAGTTTATTTACAATCTGTTCTTTTTACAATTTTATATATTATACATTAAAGCTATAACCATTGTTACAGGAAGAAAGTTTTTCTATTGTTAAAATTTTAGTTTCTAGTTTAAGCATGTTTGTGCTTCCATTCTTACAAAGTGCATCATAAGTTTTATCAATGCTTCATTGAAATGAAAGGATAAAACAAATTAAGTTTACGTATTCACAGCTCCAGTGTGCACTGCAGTACTGGGAGGGCCTGATCCAGCAGTACGTGGATCTGTGTGACCTTGTTTTGTCCGAAAATGAGGTGACGGAGACACACCTACCTGATGTCAAGATGTCTGTCCCCAGGGACCTGGTTGTATCACATACATGGAGAATTGTAATCAGGCACTGTGATAAGTAGGTTTTTAGAAGGGTTTATGGTCTAATAGTAAAGGTATTAGGGTTGTTTTTTTTATTACTTCACAGCTACACAATTATAGTTATTTTAGTAACATCCATTTTGGTGAAGGAATACCCCATACAAATGTCTTGTTAGAACCATAGGCACACCAAAGGTCGGCTGAAAGACCTTTCCCACATTAAGCCTATGCCTCTCCTGTGCTTGAACCCACATGATAAAAGGCTAAGCATGAGTTGCAAGTCAACACCACTACCATGAAGCCACGGGCGCCCCTTCTAATGGTAAAGGTGATGAACCAAGCGGTCTCCTAAATCTTTTCACAGACTTTGAAATAATTCCACAGAACTGTTCCTTGTATGAGCCATGACAAGTATTGCTCCAATATGGCCAGCAACTGTTAAAAATGAAAAAAACCTTCAACAACTTATCCTGTACTGTTGCATGATTTTTTAGCAAATTATTTTGTAGAAATGTTCTTCTTCCTATAACTGTTCAAACTGTTTCACTCTCCTGCATTCAGGGTCTTCATGGACATCTTTTTATCTTTTTCCCACATTTAATTCTTTCAACTTCAGTTCCTGCCCAGTACCTCCCACCTCCCTGGCAGCGGCAGTTAAGGTTGACTCAAGTTTCATCCCAAGTTTGATCCCCGGCCTGCAACTGGGATGTACCATAGAGTCCCTGCATCTGAGACTGAGTAACCATGTACACTGCCTAGGCAAAGGTGAGTCATGCTTTGACAGTAATTTTTGTAAATAACCCAAAATAAATTCTTAAAATAAATGTTTGATTACAATTTCATGCAAGGGTTAATAAACATTTTGATAGGGACTAAGTATCAAAAAGTGTAGATCCCGATCAGATAGCTGCAAGCATTAAACTTTTTTCTGGCTCAAGATAGGGGTGGCTCCAGGTTCATAGACAAAGGACATAGCAAAGTTGTTGTGGTATAGTAGTGGTATATCGCCTTTGCTAACACTCATTCAGTGTTAATGAGTAATGTTACACAAATGAGGGACACTTCTCTAGGGCATTCGGCATTAATGAATTATGTTATAAAAATAAGGGACACTTCTTGTAGGGCATTCGATGTTAATTGATAATGTTCTAAAAATGAGGGACACTTCTGTTAAGGCATTAAACATTAGTGAATAATGTTAAAAAATGAGGGACACTTCTTGTAGCACATTTGGTGTTAATTGATAATGTTATAAAAATGAGGGACACTTCTTTTAAGGCATTCGATGTTAATTTATAATGTTTTAATATTGAGAGACACTTCCTTGTAAGGCATTCGTGTTAATGAATAATGTTATTTAAATGAGGTACACTTCTTGTAAGGTATTCGGTGTTATTGAATAATGCTATAAAATGAGGGACACTTTTTATTAGACATTTAACATGAGGGATCCTTGTTGTAAGGCATTCAGCATTGAATAATTTTATAAAAAGAGGGATGTTTGTCATAAGACATGACAGAAACAAGTTATTAATTGTAATTAATCGAACACATTCAATAATCTCCCAGGGGGAACCTTCAGATTTAGATCTACTTTGCATAAGCCTAACCTATTTGTACTTCACAGAGTAAAAATAAATGAACAGAAACCTCTATCTGCGGAAGATAACAAACTGTCCTTTGGGGATAAAAACACAAGCTTATTGCTCACATTATTTAGTCTTTTACTTCTGCAGAGTCCCCGACAAGACTCCAACCCTTCTGTATGAGTGATTGGTCCCCAGCCACAGGGGAGTTTGCAGTGATCTCATTGGACAATATTTTAGTGGCTGGCTCCCAGTTCACAGGACAACAGGCCAGGACACATGCACAGGTATTGATATAAGGACTTGGGCAGTCATAGAAATAAAAAAATTGATGTATCATCAATAATTTTTCTGTGGATGGATTATTAATTCTCATCTTTTTATTCTATGGTTAATAAATTTGGTCGGAAAAAATGAAGAGAAATACAAAGAAATAAGACTTTAATAATAACTTTCTGTTACATCCTAATTGACATGAAAAGCTGTATCTAGGCCCTTTGATTGACTTAGTTGTAAAACAAGGGACCTGAAGAGGAAAGGTTCCAGTCAACAAATTAATTACACTTCAACCTCCCATCAGCTTCGTTTGTTATGACACCTGGGGAAAAAAAACAATATGTGGAGAGGACTTCCAGATGGCTGACGGAGCTTCAGGAGTTTCTTGCCAGTTATTTCCAGTCTTCCTCCACCAATAATAGAAGTACAATACTATATACTTGTGTCATAGTGTTGCATTTCTACAACTAATTAAATTACAAATTAATTGGACACAATGTCTAAATAAATCAAAATATGAAATATAAATATATATTTTTAGTCTGAAATATATCACATGGAATCTACAGTCTATGTTTTCTTTCCCAGTTCACCTCCACTGTGACAGTCGACCTGCTAGAGTACAGGGCCCTGACGATGCAGAGAGTGGTCACCCCTGTGGAGGTGTCAGGCCTCATGAATCTTCACTCAAACAGCAAGGTGAGAGTAAAGGAGGGTGCTAAAAATGATTTTCTCTAAAAGATGAATTGTGTATCTGTTAAATTTTTAAATGCAGCTAAAAACACTACATGCGACCACTCACAAAAAATGGTTTTAATGCATGTAGAGAATTATATTCTTTAAAGCTTCAAGTAAAAGCCTTAACACAATAACAGCAAAAGAATGTCATCCTTGATGCTACATCAAAATCTAGTCCACATAATGTCAAGATTTTACTGTAAGCACTGCTAAACTCATTTTTGCACTGTTAAGATAAATTTTTTTTTCATCAAAGCCTGATTCACTACTTGTTAAACTGACGCACATTAAAGCATTTTTGATAGAAGTAGGTCACTCTACTGGAGTTCATTCATGTAATTTTGCAATTTCTTCACAAATAACATACTTTCACTGAAATTGTTTGAATTCAAAAATTGCAAGCAACCTGTTAGATGCAGAAACTAATTTTATTCTTGGTAAGACTTATATTCTTGTTAATTCTACTTAACACCTTTCTATGAATAAGCATTTGAAGAACATTAATATTAATTAAATTACAAATTTAAAAAAAATGTATGGAGACATTATGCAGCATGGTAATTAATTCTTCTAATTCCTGAAAAAGACAAAACAAGCGATCTTTTACAACAGTCTAACATAGAGCTTATTGACATCATTGAAATTATAGCTCAAATTGTTTGAATTACTTCTCATTATCACTTTTCCGCTTTCTGTCAATTGTTTGTGTGTTGCTTATAAAGTATCTTGATCATCTGATATTGCTCTTATTGACATGTGTACATGAAGCTATCATATTATCTTGTTAAGGCAGTCATAGAATCATATGATGGGGTGCCCCTAACTGATGAATTTTTGTTCAAAGAACTAGTTAAATGCAATATTTGTTTTATGCTGTAAAGAAAAGAAGCAATAAGTGAAAACATACTGCCTGCTTAAATTCACTAATGCCTATACATTTCAGCCGGCATGGGTCGAGATGGATGTATCTTGTGAGCCAGTGACAGTGAGGGTTGGGCAGGGTGTGGTCCATACACTGTCTTGTGCAGCCCAGGCCTGGGGCCAAATACTTAATGGTGAGTTAATGTAAAAACTTAAAACAGTGAACAGCCTGTTGTGTAGCAATAGTGTCACCACCTTGTAAGTCCTCTGACTGCTTAGCCTTAAGATGCTTCTGTCTGATTCCCATATTAGATGAAGGACCCAACATGGGACTGTCTGGCCTGTGGTGTGCTGGTGGTTCTATCCAGACCTTTGTCTGGGGTCTGACTCCACCAAAATGCTGGTCATTGTTAAAATGATCATAAATGTAATAGATTGATGAATTTTATTTTGAAAACAAAACAATATAGTGGGCAGACTGAATTGCTTTCTGTACTTGAAAAAAACAACTCCTGTTAGCTTGCATAATCTGTATATACCGGTATTTCCCATTTTGTCTCATTTGGGAACAAAAAAATCTTTGAAGCCATATTGTTTATCTCCCTTGACTACTCAGATTCAGACAGTGAGAATGAAGAGGTAGTGTTCAGCCATTATGTGATCTGTAATGACACTCAGCAGCCAATCAGGTTTGGTCAAGTAGGCACAGATGAGAACCTAGTATTACAGCCACGAGAGATGCACCAGTACTGGCTGGCGCTCTCACAAGATGAAACAGGTAAGCTACACTGTAAACAACCATGAAACCCAGTTTATTTCAACCAACCCTGTAAACAACAGTAGAGTAACAATTTATTTAACAATTACAATTTGAAAGGGCAAGGCAAAGGATCAGGTAAACTCAGTGTTTAATAATAGTGTTTAATAATAAATTTATTAGCAGTTAAAGATGGGGTGACAGAGCAATAAACAATCAGAGTGTTCATTGTTTACATATGATTTCAACTAATAGGGTTATTGTGACCGTGAACAAGCATGACCACTTGTTTCTACTTAAGGAACCAAGATGGACTGCCATTAAAATCATCTAGCCGTGAGAAGATCAGGAAAGTAGATTAAAATATTAATGTTATAATGGTGAAAAAAATAGGCCCTACAAACATGTTGCAATAGATATTGGGACAATTTGCAAAGTCAAGACATTTTGTATCGTCATATAACATGTTTGTATCATAGGAGATCCACATGTGCCTAGATGGCAGGGTATGGAAGTGGTGTGATGCAGGTCAACATTAATAAAGAGGGCACTATTGTAAGAACTGTCACATCAGACGTACAGAACTTCACCCTCATCATTGCCATCTCAAAGCTCTCCAATGTACAACTGCAGGTAAGAGTAACAGACTATTGCAAAGGAAACTGATTTACTGGCTAAACCCTTACCTAGCTGAAAACACCATTGGGACCCGATGGGGTATCACTTTGTTATATGTTAATGGGGTGGAGGGAAGTGTTTCCAGCAAGAAAAATGGTTCAACAAATTTGTAATTAGATTTTTTTACTTTAAAACTCTATCAGACATTTGTAACATTCCTTCTAGGCAGCCATGTCTGTTTTCTTTCCTCCAAGACTTAAGATTTTTCCTATCTCAATATTTCCATGATGATTGTTAGGTGACCATCTCTGGCCAGCTTATAGTGTGCAACCTCCTGTCTCAGCACCTAGAGGTCAAGGTCATGACCTTTGATCCTGAGGTCAGCCACAGCGCTGTGGTGGGGTCAGAGCAGATAATACCTTCCTATATAGTTGAGATGAGGGACGTTATTGGGATGAAGTTCCGCCCCTTGGCCTCAAAAGGTGTGTGGTCTAAAGAGGTACCTGTGTGGGGAGAAGGAAGAAAGGAGAATAATCTTGTTAAGGTAATATTATAATTATCCCTTTAAAAATTCTTTTAAATTGAAAAATTATATACATTGTAGTTGAATGTAGTATGCAGTACATTTTTATGTGAAATTAGCAGATAATTGCAAGTACTCATAATTTTGTCTTTTAATGCGTCATGCTAAAAAATATTTGTATGAAATTGTCTAACTGTTTAATAGTTGCTTAAACTTGACAAACAGGTGTTCATGTATATCAATGATGACTGAATATAACAGGTTTTAATATGTGTATAGCCACAAGAAAATATTTTATGCAGTAACCTGTAATACCGGCTTTGATTTCAGATCACTCTCTCAGACAAGTCGTCATTCCACATTTGGTGCAGGGTGTTCCAGCAGGCTGTGAATACAGCTGTTCAAGTCTTTGTAAGTGTTTCTATTACTTTTTCTATGAGGACCTGTGTTGTGTTTTTGGAGCCTTAATCTATAAACCCCTCAGCAGGTTATCATGTGTGTTAGGTTGTGGGGCAGGAAGGGGACCAATCTCAGCAATAATATAAATGTAAGGAGATCTTTCAACTGACATAATACAATTATTTCCTCATTACAATAATAATTTGAATGTTTTACATTGGTACAGTCATGATGATATCTCATTAAGTAGCTCATTTCAACCAATTCTGTATCTGTATTATTCTACAGATAAATGAATCTATATTCTGCGGCCAGATTGTATAAACAATGGTTAAGGTTTACATTTGGTTATTTTTTAACAACTGGTCAGCTTTAACTTCCTTGGTTAGCTAACCAAAGGGTTATCTATTTGTATAAAGGCAGTTAACTGTTTTGTTACTTAACCAAATTGTTTATTTTTAATCTAAATTTAAATTAATCCCACAATGCAACATTCTAATTGGTTCTGCTAAATGAGTGGCCATTTTATTTTTGTGGTTATAACTTTTACAGACCACTTGGAGAATGGTTAATGATGACCAAAAATGGTTAAAATTGGAACCAGTGGGTTATTTATGAATTTGATGTGCATTAAGTGTTGTGTTTTGTTTGCATCTAGTTTAAACATGATGGACAAATCATGTCATGCAAATATATAGAGCTACGTGTACTTTTTGTTGCGTTAGAACCTTACAAATTATCTTAATTAAGTATTTAAAATGTTATTACATTTGTGCAGAGTTCATATACTATAAACTAGCATAAAATTCATATATGCTGTTGTAATAAAGCACAGTCGTACAACTACTCATGCTCCAATTACTTGTAGCTTCCTGTCATCCCAAATGAAGTATACATTCTTACCTGTCTAATATGTTATTCAAGTCACCATGAATTTTTAAGGCTGATGAGGCCCAATACTGAGACCTTTTCCATATCAGTATACATATAGAACACTAAAAACAGGATAATATCGAAAATCTGGTGAATATAATATAATATAATAATGACCAGAATTTTAAGACACATTAGCCAATGAGAAGGCATCTATTAATTGGAAAATTATTCCACAATTACCTTATTCTACCTAACATTTACTGGTACTTTTTTGTAACAGGTGATAATGTGCATCAAGCTATACAGTGCTTTATAATACTATGCTCTACTTCCAGGTCGTGCTGTGCCCATTATACACATGTGAGGTCTCACTTACCCTATCCTTTGTATATGAACATAGATACGAGTAAACTGAACCTTCACCAGCAGATAGAGGCCCCAGGGAGGGGGCATGACCTCCAACTGATCTGTGCCGGTGGAGACATCCATCATGCTCTCACATTCCAGTTCAGGTATAGCATGTTTGATTTAATCCCAGTGTGGTTGATATTATTTTCATGGGTAGTATTTATTTGCCCTTGGCTTATTTTTGTTGATTTTATCATTTGCAGCAGACATTGTGAACAAGTGACAAAGTAATAAAGCCATTTATTTACTATATTGTGCCTACTGTTGAATGAAAGTTGTTTTAGCGGTTATGTTGTTGTTCTAAATACTTCCCTTGCTACTGCTCGTTTTATGAGTTTTGGTCCATAATTTATTGATACATTTCAGAATGATGTGGTATTTTGCCATGTCTTTGTAAGCATGCAGCATGGTGTCATGATGATAGCAGAACTTAATTTATTTTTTCTATATAAATAAAGAAACAAAGAAGCAAACATAACTGAAGCACTAACATTTGATAATTGTCTTAACTGTGTTATCCCTTCACTGCATGGGATTGAAAGATGAATGGTGTATATTTATTGTAATAGTAATCTTGGTCATTTAAGCTCTAATCTCTTCTAAAGGGCTTCCATGGTCGAGTAGGTTAGTGTCGCAGACTAGTAATTTCTCAGCCCCTCAGTGCATGGGTTTGAGTAACCTTAGATGTGATAACATTCATGTGGGGAGTTTTTGCCGGCTAAACTGCAGTGCACCAGTGTTTTTCCAGACATAAATCTAGGGTCTTCCTCCATCAATAACTAGCTCGACATTGCAAATATGACTATAATTGTGTTAGTGCAGTGTACTAAAATAAAATCTCTTCTATTTGTTCTAAGTGCTACCTCCAGCAAATCGACCTCAGGGGTTACCCTGTCTACAGGACTTATTGACCAATTAAAGAGAGCCCCTCCCAAAGCTGTTGACTCCACCCTCCTAAAGTCTTATTGGAAGAGGGAAACTTGGTGGGAGTGGCCATACATCCAGGAGTTGAAAATAGAGTAAGTATGGATATAGAAGGGTTTTTAGAGTGTTGGTTTACAGTTAAATCACTTTTTACTGATTTTTAGCTAGTCAAGGTTAAAATTTTATTGACATAAGCCACAATATTAGCATGATATTGTCATACAATCCTTAGACAACACAGTGTTGTCATTAAAATGCCTATAATGGTGTCATTTTACTATCCAGTCAGTAATTATTAAGAAAAATGAAAGACACTGCACTTCATATTAACATGAACTAGTTGCATCACCCTATCCAGTGTAATTTTTGTTCTGATATATACATATTGTGTATACAAAGTGTACAGCTATTCTAGGATTTCTGATCGTAAAATTGCTAAAAAATAGAGGAATTATTATTTATGTTGCCATGTCATCATCAAATGTTAAGATAATATGGACACTTTGCCAGAGAATGGACTACTATGCGGAACCAGTTCCTGGTATTTGAACCTTGCACCTATAGATAAAACACTTTGTAAGGAATCTTGATTAAACCTCTCTGATTTTTGTTGCCATGGCAGCTGAGACGAGTCTGAAGCCCAATAAGCTGCCTGTGAGTGTGCCAGGAGCAGGATTGTCAGCCCACCATTCGACCTCAGCATCAGTCTGTCTGAACTCTGGCCTGGCTGCCCCACAGTCCTCGTGGAGGTTACACCCCACCACCTCATCAACAACAGGTGTGATGTTGACCTCGTTGTCATGGGAGATGATGACATGACCTTTGACCTTCCAAAAGAGGCCACCATCAGTCCTCCAAAACTAAAGGTAGGTTATATGCATGTAAGGGTGTGTTCCAACTGTTCATGCATATCCGTTCTATCATCGAATCCTAACGACTTTGTATCGGATATTCGCTTAAAATGTAATTTTTAAACTCAAATGTTTTTGGAATTTTGCTATTATGTTCCTTCATGTCGTTGCTTCAATACGAGTGAACGAATCGAAGTGTGTACACGCAGTATCGAATTGGCTTCCTTTTTGGCTAATGTGGAGTTAATACATGCTATTAGCCCCAAGTTTTATGTCCTTTTTTTAGCGAATCTATCTTTAATTTTGTTGATGAACTTCACAGTTTTAGAAATGTGCTAAAGCTTATGTTAAATAATTTGCCAATTAACAGCCATTGTTTGAAGCTATTACTTATCCATTTTAATAAAGGATTATTGTCTTTAATTTCGTTTGTTTGGCTTTATTAAGAAGAGATAGAGCTACAATTATATAGACAATTAACAGGTTTGTCGGCAAACATCAGTTACTCATTTAATTAAGTCCGTTTGGAGTGTATAAATGAATTGATGAATTTATTATGTTTTCATTCGATCATGGTGATCTTGACTTTTTTACATCCACTTCCTAAACAAATCGTTAGTTATGCCTTCCAATCTTCAGTCCGATGTTTGGCGACATTTTGTGAGATCCGTAGACAAATCCAACGCAAAATGTAATTACTGCAGCGTAGAGCTAGCGTATGTCAGCGGCACATCCAACCTCGCAACAACTTGAAGAATAAGCACCCACAAACACAAACATTACAGATATGCTTGTTTCATCATGTGCTTCTTTATTTTTGTTACATTTTCGTAAAGATGTTAGCTGCTGTAAAATTGGTATTTAATTATAACGTTTTCAAATATATGTGCTTCGTACGCATGTTTTTTTGATCAAATATGTTTGATTTCATTTTAATGTTTTAAAACCAATGTTTAAATTATATGAAATGACGATTAGTCCGTTAGTAACCCGCACACATCCGATCGCAACAGTCGAATTAACAAGATTTTGACACTAAATTTTATCGGATATCTGGAATACGTTCGATGTTCGACGGATGTCCGGATACAATTAGTATCTTTGACATCCTATTTTTAATGATGATTATAATGACAAGCTTTGTCTATCCGATATCCTGTTTGTCCATTCATGTCCATAGCCAGATAGATCTCAATGTAGAGAAGTGCACTGTACATGAACCATAACTCTCTTTTGCATAGTTAAGGAGTTATTTCCCTTTTTTTTTAATACTTTACTTATTTAAACAAACATATTTGAAGAAATAAAATGACATTTTGGAAATTGGGTTCATTCAGGAAGCATCCATTGGTTTTACTAATTCTCTTGTTTATTATATCATTCTTATTTTTTGCAGGATTACTTCCATATTGGTTTGATTGTCAATGATAAGACGTTCATGTCAGAGGCGATCCCACTGTCCACTGAGGAGGTCAACGAACAGAGGTACCGCACAGATATAGGACGGACACTGTATCTAGACTCATATGTGAACATGCCTATCTTTGCTGATATCAATCAACAACATCAGGTGTGTGCTGGTATCTGGATGTCCTTGTACCTAGTTCTTCAACAATAAAATAAGCATTTACCACATGGCTTTCAATTCATAATAATAAACATTTTTTCAATGATGCAGCCAATATGAAAATTAATTTTTATCTGCTATTTTACATAGTTTGAGGTCTAGATGAATTTGATGATTTTGTTGTAGAACATTACTCCAATTTAGTATTTCATAAAGATTTTACTTAGTTGTGGGAGTCATCAGTGTATTTTGTTGTGGGAGTTATCAGTGCACTTAGTTGTGGGAGTTATCAGTGTACTTAATTGTGGAGTTATCAGTGTACTTACTTGTGGGAGTTATCAGTGTACTAAGTTGTGGGAGTTATCAGTGAGTTGTGGGAGATATCAGTGTACTTAGTTGTGGGAGTTATCAAAGTACTTAGTTGTGGGAGTTATCAGTGTACTTACTTGTGGGAGTTATCAGTGTACTTACTTGTGGGAGTTATCATTGTACTTAGTTGTGGGAGTTATCAGTGTACTTACTTGTGGGAGTTATCAGTGTACTTACTTGTGGGAGTTATCAGTGTACTTACTTGTGGGAGTTATCAGTGTACTTAGTTGTGGGAGTTATCAGTGTACTTACTTGTGGGAGTTATCAGTGCACTTAGTTGTGGGAGTTATCAGTGTACTTACTTGTGGGAGTTATCAGTGCACTTTGCTGTGGGAGTTATCAGTGTACTTACTTGTGGGAGTTATCAGTGTACTTACTTGTGGGAGTTATCAGTGTACTTACTTGTGGGAGTTATCAGTGTACTTACTTGTGGGAGTTATCAGTGCACTTTGCTGGGGGAGTTATCAGTGTACTTACTTGTGGGAGTTATCAGTGTACTTACTTGTGGGAGTTATCAGTGTACTTAGTTGTGGGAGTTATCAGTGTACTTAGTTGTGGGAGTTATCAGTGTACTTAGTTGTGGGAGTTATCAGTGTACTTAGTTGTGGGAGTTATCAGTGTACTTACTTGTGGGAGTTATCAGTGCACTTTGCTGTGGGAGTTATCAGTGTACTTACTTGTGGGAGTTATCAGTGTACTTACTTGTGGGAGTTATCAGTGTACTTACTTGTGGGAGTTATCAGTGTACTTACTTGTGGGAGTTATCAGTGTACTTACTTGTGGGAGTTATCAGTGTACTTAGTTGTGGGAGTTATCAGTGTACTTAGTTTTGGGAGTTATCAGTGTACTTACTTGTGGGAGTTATCAGTGTACTTACTTGTGGGAGTTATCAGTGTACTTACTTGTGGGAGTTATCAGTGTACTTACTTGTGGGAGTTATCAGTGTACTTAGTTGTGGGAGTTATCAGTGTACTTTGTTGTGGGGGTTATCAGTGAGTTATGGGAGTTATCAGTGAGTTGTGGGAGTTATCAGTGAGTTGTGGGAGTAGTCAGTGTACTTTGTTGTGGGAGTTATCAGTGAGTTATGGGAGTTATCAGTGAGTTGTGGGAGTTATCAGTGAGTTGTGGGAGTAGTCAGTGTATTTTGTTGTGGGAGTTATCAGTGAGTTATGGGAGTTATCAGTGAGTTGTGGGAGTTATCAGTGAGTTGTAGTTATCAGTGAGTTGTGGGAGTAGTCAGTGTATTTTGTTGTGGGAGTTATCAGTGAGTTATGGGAGTTATCATTGTACTTAGTTGTGGGAGTTATCAGTGTACTTAGTTGTGGGAGTAGTCAGTGTATTTTGTTGTGGGAGTTATCAGTGAGTTATGGGATTTATCAGTGTATTTTGTTGTGGGAGATACCAGTGTACTTAGTTGTGGGAGTTATCAATGAGTTATGGGAGTTATAAGTGTATTTTGTTGTGGGAGATACCAGTGTACTTAGTTGTGGGAGTTATCCATGTACTTTGTTGTGGGAGTTATCAGTGAGTTATGGTAGTTATCAGTGTACTTTGTCAAAGTCCATATTTGGAAAACATAAATGATAGTTTGTACATTTTGTAATGTTTGTAAGACTTTCCTTGTAACAAACAGAACACAGTTATGCCTGAGATTGTAATTTGGTGGATTCAGGCCCAAATTTTGTTAATTTGTAGACTATAGATTGTAGATTACAGTAGGTTACAGTTAATTTGTAGACTATAGATTGTAGATTACAGTAGGTTACTGTTAATTTGTAGACTATAGATTGTAGATAACAGTAGCAAGTAACCAAGGAAAAATAATATTTTGTTATGTTTTAAACAAATGTGTAATTATGGAGTCTAGCACATGTAAAATGTATTTGTCATCTTTTATGGGGAACATTAATGATTTACTGTTCGTCTTCATTGTCTGATAATCCAAGTTAGTATAAATAATATGAAGGTTCTTTTAATTGGAATCCTTGGAGGTTATCCCCAAGTGTGTTTTTTTTATCATTTTGAATATTGACCTTTCAATCTTCCATTAATAAGGGCGCTTTGTTAATTAAACACGTATATACATTCATACCTTGATTATATAAAAGTTATATAAATAGGAATTTACGCATGCTTGTGTATGTTTGTAATCTGTTTGTTACATTGTAAGCATGAAAATCAACATACATAGACATGCAGAAGAAAACTGCCAAAAAATGAAAAGTAATCTAAATGAAAGGACCTACCCAGTACTTATATATAGGAAATAATAAAAGGGAGGCTATTAACTGAAGTCTGTCATTGTGCCTTAGGTATACTTTGTGACTGTGACGTCAGTATTGAAGCATCAGATAAGAGTGATCACCATCCAGCCTCGATACAACTGGACGAATCTCACACCATACAGCCTGTCTGTGTGTACCCTCTCAGTCCCTTACTGGAGTGAAAAGGTAGGACTTGTGTATCATCTCATATGGTCTTGTATGAGCTTGTATGTACTTGTTTGGGCTTGAGCAATTGTCTTATTGAGGTCGATTTTAAATATTTTGTTTTCTACAATATGGACTAAACTTCCACTTTGTGTAGTTGTTTCAAGATTTGTCTCTTGTCCCCCAACTGTCAGAACTAGAAACTAACTATATTTTGTAAATTTTGTATTTGTAAATTAAAATCTTATTTTATGTCTGTATGTTGAAGATTTGACAGTAATTCTACTACATGAGATATGCTTTATAATTCACTGTCTGCACTGTTTTGCTCCATGGGTCGTACAGCCTTCTAGCACAGTTGTATGTTACATGTCTGGTAAACACTGTTTATTGTTTCAACTTTTTGGACTATACATAGTACATATTTTATCATACTAAAATATTATATAAAATAATTAACTACCCACCCTCCCATAATTTTTGACACCCAATATGGAGGACCCTAGATTCAATCACAGACTTTGACATAAAAATTGGTAAAATGTGCTTGTAGTATAGCCTCTGAGTTGCTTGGAACCAACATTTAAGGGTAGTATAACAAGTTTATGGCTTTGTTTCAGGATAATGTGACTGTGGGGTTGGGTATAATTGTTTGTGTTCACTGTATGGTAACACATTAAACACAATCTGCTGATTACTTACAGGTTGTTGGTGTGATTATAAAGTCATTAAACTCATTACATTTGTCTATTTTATTCCTCAACAGGTAGACATGCCCGCAGACAATTGGTGGACACTTAGGAGTCATCGCTATGGCAAAAAGGCAACCAGTGACCTTGAACCGATGACCTTTCACCCTCTCAAGTATTCAAAGGACTCTGACACCAAACTTCCAGCTAGATCACGCCACAGAATTCCTGCAATACTGTCACTTTTAGGCAGTATTCTGGTGTTCCCACGGATTCAAGTAATGATCTGGGCTTGACAGATGATGAAAAAGAAAATAGCAGTGAAACCTTAAACATTCAAAACCTTCTACTGGCAGGTGTTTTGTGTCAGCATTTCCCATACGGTTACTGAGCAGTGATCAGGGTAGAAGAATGACTTCATCAATGATAGTGGAGTCTGATGGACAGAAAATAAGCTGTGAAGCCTTGTGTATCAGTGGACAGCAGAAGAATGGCAGTCACATATTTCAGTAGTGCAGTTGGATTCTGCACCAGTCTTGCTACATTCGCAACAAGTGTCAATTCCCACTCTACTTTGGACAGACACTGATGAATTTGTCTCTATCTGGTATTTATTTGTTTTTTTTATTACTATAATCAATTGCCAGACTTATGACTTTAAAACTATTGACCAAATCATTAGTAGAACCTTTGATTGGGCTTCCAATATTTCTTGTAATAATGCCATCCAGTTGGCTTGCAATGTAAGTGGTTCGGCCAAGACTTAGTAAAATGCTAAATTCACTTATAGCTGTTACTAAAATTCAAATTTTCAGGCAAGCTGTGTAATAGTATATAGTCACACAATCTACAAGAAAAAGGGCTTACATTTTCTGAATCAATAACTTGTTATAATATTTTAATGAAATGTCAGATTTTTCAATTTATACTTTTCTGGGATCATCTATACAATATGGTCTTAGTGAAGTTGTATTTTATCTACTAATTAAAATCATTTATATATATTCTTAGTGAAATCTTTGACATTTCATCTGAGTTAAATATTTTACTGTTCTTAATTTCAAAATGTTATTGTGGTCATTGCACATTTAATGTTATTTTATTATGAAACTAGAAACATGACAATTAAGATTTCTTTTACTTTTTTGAAATTTTTACTTGTTTAAAAAAAAAAAAATATGTCAAACATTTTACAACTAACCTTATTTTTTTGTGTGTGTTAGTGTTGTTATGGGATGTTTTCCATTACTATTGCAGGGACCACTATTCAGGAGCAGACGGAACTTGTCACCAGCTTGCCCAGACTGCCGTCAGGTGGATCTACATACTACACACCGCCCTTCATTAACTCCTCCTTCCCACAAATATCTGAGACACAGTCCATTCCAAAACTGCACATAGCTGGAACCAGACTGAATTCTGACCAATCAAATCTCACAACACTTAAATGGAGCCAGTCAATAGATTTGCATGTTGCAGCTGATCATTTTGTGCCAGTACCTGATGTTGGTGATGTGAAGGTTCATGTCAAACTGGTTTCTATGGTTACCATTGTAAGTTTTGAACCAGTTTCCAAAGCTGACGTGTCTGCTAAGGAAATCAGAAGTAGACTCAAGGGCAAAGACAGGACAATCATAGTTGAAAGTAAAGAGCTGGCCAGTGGACATGAGAAGCAGGTTTTGGGAAAAATAAATGGTGAAAATGTTGGCGATGATAATTTAAATGATAAATCTGGTGCAATAAAAGCAGATGGCAAGGAAACTGTGATGAATGATGATGATTGGTTTATTGTAAGCAGGAAGCAAAAGTTGCAGGTTTCAGCTGGTTTCTTTCTCAGCAAACTGTCGCTAATTATCCAGGATGAACTGTCATCTACAACGAGAAAGGGTGAGATATTACAGTTGACAGTGTCTGATGTGTTTGTGGCAACATACCCTGTGAGTGATTACATAGAGGAAAACAAACTACATCACCATAGAAACTGTTTTGTTCTCAGTGCAGGAGATGTGCAGCTTGACAATCAAGTCTATTCCCATGGCAACTATGACTTTTCAGTTGTCCTTGTGCGTAGCAACTTTGAAAAACAGTCCAGAGGAGCGGACTTTGAGCAGCTTTCTCAAATGCACATTATTGAAAAACATGCTGTTTTGAAAAGTAGCAGCATAATGCATGTGCAGATGGTACTGGGAAGCATGCATCATAGGGCCTCTGTTATAGAATCTGTTGAAATATCAGCAAAGCCACTTGATTTCTATATTGATGATACTTTCATTTTCCGGTGCATTAAGGAGTTTGAGGGGTTTATACCAGTTCCTCTGTCACACATAGAGCTGCTTCCTGTTACTGTAGTAAAACTACCTCTCAGTGTGAAGAGTAATTCCAAAAGTCTGGCATGCCCAGTACTGATTGGTCATTTGTTGATCCAGCCCCTGTCCGTGATGCTGAGCGTCCATGCATCGTTGAAGTTGTTTGTAGCAGTCAGACCATACTCCGCTGTCTTTTGGAAAATTTGAGAAGCGCCATGTGTGCACGACACCATACCAACTTATCAAAGCACTGGCCATGCATTATGCATCAGGGGCCTTATTCAGAGCAGGTAATGTTTAAATTTAAAAAGAATAAAATTTATTGCTTTTTTTCATTTTATTCAAGTTTTGTTATTGGTTTATGTTGTTTTCTTTCATAAACATTTTGTTTTATGATAACATTTTTTTCAGAATAATTGATTCTCTATTTATGTATATTAATCGTTGATATAATTTAAAACTATATTTATACAAAGAGGTATTGCAGTTTGAACAGAAACATAAAAATGGGCTTTTGTTGTGTTCTATTCTAGAGTGAAATATTGATGTGCTCCCTGGTGCTGTCTAAAAATTTCTTTTGGTTCTAATACTTGGAATGTATGAGTTATCTCACATTATATTTTGACTTACTGTTCTATAACAAAAATTATTATATTACCTTTAAATAGACAGTTTTTTATTGACTAAGGCATTTGAATATTTCAGTCAATATCATGCAATATTTACGTTTTTTATTTTTACTTATCTATAAACAGACTTTGCAAAATTTTCAAATCAATTTTGTTTTTTTTAAATACATCACCATGACCAATAATATTATTTGGGATCTTCCTCAACTAAACTAAGGAGGAAGATCCCAGACACATGTCTGGGTAGATCCACTGGAATATCGCAGATCAGGTGGAAGATGTTCCCACATTTAGTTCTTTGCCTTGAATGGGATGTGATTGGAGGCTAAGCAGTCAGAGGAGTTATTAGTCTGTGACTCTACCACTAAGACACAGACATTCCTTGAAATACATTCTATTTTAGCAGTCATGTATCAGCTTGCATAATAAGTATGTGCATCAAATGAGGAGGCTAAAATTAAACGCATCCTTCTCAAAGACAAGCACATGCTACATCACCATGATGTTTATCAAAAATATAAAAGAATTTTATGTTGTTTAAAAAGTTTGCATGCTAAGTAACAAGTTATAAATGAAATTATACTCAAAATTTGTGGCATATTAAAAACATATAATAAATACATTCTATATGAAAAGTTTGAAATAGGGATTTTAGATAACTTGATTGGTTATAATGTTTTTAGTTCATTTTGTTGAACCGGCTCGACACATGCTGAGTGGTTATATATATAGATATTTGGTGATTCTCATGTATAACGATAATATAATAAACTAATAGCCTGTTAAGGTGGTATACACATATTGATATGCACAGAAAAATCTTTATTGGCTAAGGTGATATATATCATGACTGCCAGGTAAACTAAACTATAATTGTACATTATACATGTATGTGCACAAGAAAATGCATTATTAATAATAAGGTACCATACATATAACAACTTGTCAAAATTTTAACAAGGCTAGAAAAATGGATTTTTCTCAACAAAGCAGAAATAAGTTGATTTAGAAAACAGTTTCATGAAAGCGAATAAGGGGCCAAGTTTATTTATGAAACCACTCTACAGTTTTTATTCAGTTTAATTTAGTTGTGTTTTTTTTTTTTAAATTTTAACAGTGTTTAGTAGTGTTTTACGACCCCTCACAACCAAGGCTATCTACATAAATTAGACTGACATGCAAACATTTAAATATGAATTTATTTTTTCTTAGTTCAAACACAATGTTTTTTAATTGGTCTGGTCATGAAATAACCAGATTGGTGACAGAGTTGGGTAGGGTCTCTTTACCCTTTGTACACATATTTTGCTAGACCTAAATGATCACTAATTATGCAATCCCAGCTGGTTGCCAATTTATTTAGATTATCGGTGCTTACTAGTCTATATTTATCTCTTCAGGAGCTGTGGTTGGTTCCCTGGAGATACTGGGTAACCCCACTGGTCTGGTGCGCAGTATAGGAACCGGTGTGGCTGACTTTTTCCGTATGCCCTACAAGGGACTCACACAGGGGCCTGGGGCCTTTGTGTATGGGGTCAGCAGAGGCACCTCCTCTATGCTCAAACATGTCACCACAGGTAAGTGTGGGATGTAGCTTGATCTACTAAGTTTTCACAAAGAAGAGAATAATAGTCTCACACAACAGGCTAAAATGGATGATATGATTTTCACATACAAACAACACAGGTACTTTGTAAAAAAACAACAACAAAAAAACATCAATTCATTAAGTTTGGAACTGTGATGATTTTGTGTCATTCATAAGCATCAGGATCTTCTTTCTTTTAAGGTTCTTCTTCACTCTTTTGCTGACAATAGCCATCATTTAATAGAACTTGAAGAAACATAATTTATTTGTATGTGTATATATAGATAATCTCAACAAAATGCAAGTTGTTGTTTTTTCATCTTTACAAATAAAATAACATTGCAATTATTACTGTAATTAAGATAAAAAAGAAAATCATGCAATACAAATGCAATTAATAATTGAATTGAACTTTCATTGAATGTAATAATCTGTACGAATTACTTCTAAATGAGGCAACAATAATCAATTTTTTATGATCTTGTCAATTTGCATCTGTGGAATTTGCCAGGTATGCTGACGTCAGTGACCAACTTTGCATCCAGTGTGTCGAGAAACATGGATCGACTGTCACTGGATGGTTCCCATGTAGAGAGACAGGAAGAGAGTCGGAGACATCGACCAGATGGGGTGGGGGTTGGTCTCAAACAAGGCCTTACTGGCCTTGGGCTCAGTCTGTTAGGTAAGTTGTGTACAAACCTATTTCTTTAAAGTATCTTGAAAAAGTAGTTTTGTAACTTTTTTTTAAAATCCCTTTTGACTTCTTACTTGCCTTTTTAAAACCAGTTCTTAGTAACTATCTCATGCAATGTGCATTGAAAAAGCTTGCTTGAGGACTGGCATTTCATGGTTGGTCTGTGGTTCGAACCTGTGTCATTCCAATCTGGACTCCAGTACTTTAACTGTAGACCGGTATTTACATTTAGATGTGGTAAGTTGGGGTCCTAACATGAAAATGGAAAACCCTGGGTCTCCCTTCCTAAGGTTAAGGAAGAGAATCTTATTTCAATTTTTGTACGGGGAGATATGAAAAATATTTTAAAAGGAAGATGCAGTAATTGATTATTGAAAAGAAACTGAAAGATGCAATAATTGAATATTGAAAATGAACTAAAATAACTAAAATATAGTTTCAGTTTACTTGGTAAGTATTACAGGAATGAAGTAATATACTTAGGTCAGTAATAGTTTTTATGTTCCTATATATGTATAGTTACTGCTATTCATGTTAGCACCTCTGTCTGCCTTAGCCTCCCACCACATGGGTTCGAGTACTGTTCTGGGCGAAGGACTTAATGTGAGAAGTTCTTTCAGCTGACCTACGGTGCACCGGTGGTCCTACCCAGACATTTGTCCTGGGGGCTTCCTCCACCAAAACAGCTGGATGTTGCTATAGTGATCATAATTAGGTCACTGTGATGTATCACAAAAAACAAAACAGACCTCTGTCTGCTGATTTATGTTTGTGATAATAACCTAACTGGATTTAAACCATAGTTTTTTGTAGGTATTTTCAAAATTCGGATCAAGTCAGCCACTTAACTATTCTTAGCTGAATTATGGTCCTTTCTAGAGACAATTGAAACAAAAATGTAGGACACATTTCTTGTCTTACTTCTAGGTCAGGAATGAGACAAAAATCTCATTAATTTATTATCTTGAGATATAGTAGCATATTGATACGTAAGATTTGCTGAAAGCAAGGTCTTGCAGGCCTAGGAATGTTTGTGAAGGGTAGATAATTATAGTTTTGTTATGAGAGATAATTTGTTTAATCATTGTAAAGTAAAGAAACTACCAGGATCTGGCCAACAGCTTAAAAATTTATTTATTTATTCTTCTACTTGGTTTTATCCTGTCTTCTTATTATTCCCACCGGGTGGGGTTGATGGTTGACTAGGTGGTTCCAAGCTCTGGGCTCCAAGAGATCTGTACTGTCTGGCTAAGCATGTGATGTCACTGTTCATGTAGTTGTATTGTATCAAAAGTTTGCATTAATAATGGATGACACATTACCAGTTTGACAAGGAACATGTCCTACAAGGAATGATAAGGAAGTCTAAACTTTCCAAACCATGACACATTGGCAACATTGTATAACAACAGGTGCTGTGGCTGGGCTGGCTGACCAACCACTGCAGAGCTTGATACAGAGAGAAGTCGGAGGTACAAGATCCTCAGCAGCATCTGGGCTTGTTAGCGGTATGGGAAAAGGACTGGTGGGTGTGTTCACCAAGCCACTGGGTGGAGCAGCAGAGTTTGTGTCTCAGACTGGCCAAGGTAAGTGAGTGAGTTCACCATGTTTTCTGGATGGGACTGCAGAATTTTTGTCCCTGGCTGACCAGGTAATTGGGTCTGTTCACCAAGCCACTAGGCAGAGCTGCAGAGGTTTTGTCTCAGAATGACCAAGCTGAGTGGGTTTGTTCACCATGCCACTGGGTAGAGCTGTAGAGTTTGTGTCTCAGACTGGCCAAGGTAAGTAGGTGTGTTCACCATGCCACGGGGAGTGTCTGCAGAGGTTTCCTCACACTTTCCAAGGTAAGAAGGTGTGTTCATCATGCCACTGGGAGGGGCTGCAGAGGTTATCTCAGACTGACCAAGGTAAGTGGGTGTGTTCACCATGACCTAGAGAGGAGCTGCAGAGGCATTGTCTCAGACCGACCAAGGTAAGGCTGTTCATTAGTAGATAATTGATGTTGTTTATATATTCTACTTTTCACTTGGGCAATGAGTTTTTGGATAGTTTTAGGTGGTGCCACTTAGAGGGTTTGCAGGGTGTCTCTAGTGGAAAGGACATGACATTTACTCTCACTTAATTAGTAAACAATTGGTATTGATTCAAGTTCTGTATATCAGAAATGAAATAATTATAAAAACAGTATTGTTAAACATTTCTTTGCTTACATTACCCTCAGATAATCAGGCTTGTTACAGGCAGTTGTCAAGAAAATGGTCACTTTAATATATCAAAGCATGTTATGTTTATTTGTAAGATTTATTGTCCCACCGACAATCTTAAAAGTTATCTAGACACAGTGTCTACTTGAAGCACATACAGTGCTGCTTGGGTATAGCATGCCCTAAACAACTGGCATGATACCACCCCAAGTGACAATATCCCCACACTAGTCCAAGCAGTTGTGGAACTACCCTTTTGCTTCAGTATAAGTAAGAGAGCTGTAATGCTACAATTTTTTAATGTTTTTCATCTTTCCACCTTATTGATTGTGCTACCAGACCTTATGCCTGTTTTGTTTTCTCATACATGTGTATGAAACAAAACTGTATGCTTGAAATTAAACCTAACCTTATTTTCACAACATTTCTGCTTACAAATAAAAAAAAAAGAATGGAAGGGGAAGGAAAAACTAAATAAATAATTGACTGAATGTGAATTATATATTTCAGGCATTCTCCATGGGACAGGGTTGAGCAGGTACCCTCGGCCTCATTCTGAGGTGGTTGTCATGGATATAGGGGAGGAGCCATGTGGGCAGCTTAAATATGCTCTGTAAGTTCTACCAAGTATTGCATCATTTTTTATTTTTATGTTATATTTTGGTCAATTAAAGGACTAATTTTATGTGAATACATCTATATTTTCTCTGAAGGAAGATGAACATATGAGAAAATGCTATCATTTCTCTATTGTTGAAATGTCAAAGGTTTAAAGAGGCCAGGCTGACAAGAATGTTTGCACTCAGAATGATCATATCTTGGAAAATAACTTTTTCTAGGCATAGCAATTGATTTGTCAATTTTAAGTTAACTGTTAAAGATATTTGGGTTTTCATATGCAATACAAGCCATTAACATTAACATCACACATAACACCCATTATTTCAATGCTTCTTGAAAAAGTTGTAACATATTCACCTAGAGAAGCTAGCAAATGACCTGTATTGTATTCAGGTACCTTGAAATTAATGATAATTTATAATTATTTGTATCTAATTATTGAAAGGCACCCACATATTTCTAACTGTATTTGTCAATTTCCATTACTACAGGAAGCTGCTACCATCCAATGACATCCTACTTTGTATAGAAGGCCTCGTATGTTGATCTGACCAATTCACTGACCCCCTGTGACCTTGATCTTGACCCCGTTTATCCTGTTCATCGTAAACCATGAGGAGGACAGTGTGCAGCAGTCATTCTCACTGCAGGAACTCCAGTGTAGTGTCACCCTGGAGGACACACCCCTGCTGTCAATCATCTGGAGGGATGCCCACACATACACTGATGACCAGGTGAGGCTGAAAGTCATTGTAAACAATTGATGAAAGACAGGTTGTTTGTTTGTGTGTTTGTTTTGTTTACATAATAGTGCTAAAATGGTACAACTCAATATATCGGTACAGCGCAGCATGGCTGTACCGCGGATTGTTGACTTTGGGTATGGTACACAGTCATGAAATTTAGGTACATACTGAAGTCCAGATTGAAGCTGGGATGAATAAGCATTAAATTTCACAACAATGAAATGGATTGGTATGTTTCACCATGATTTTACCAATATAATGCAGTGATATTATTCAAAGTTAGTTTTTCCAAAAGACAAGAAAAATCACCTATAATTTAATAATAAAATACACTCTGTTGCATTCACTGTCAG
This sequence comes from Sinonovacula constricta, assembly GCA_007844125.1. Taxonomy (NCBI): domain Eukaryota; kingdom Metazoa; phylum Mollusca; class Bivalvia; order Cardiida; family Solecurtidae; genus Sinonovacula; species Sinonovacula constricta. Next base: position 40,888,218 of record CM017559.1, on the reverse strand, counting down.
TCTTGTTCTCTTACAATGTTTTTGAATAATAGTGTTAGTAATATTTTACGAAATCTCAGTAATCATAACTGTTACATTTCACAGGAAACTGTCGCTAAAATCAATAATGGACAAAAGTCAATATATTCCTAAATGGATATAGTAACTGCTGTTTTATCTCAGTAGTAGAAATGATTTATACTATAAATGGCAGATAAATAATCTACAGGATCTCCTCAAATGACACATCACCAACTGACAAATTTGAATGAATGAATATATAACTGATGACAAATGGAAAAATGCCATAAAATTTGAAAGCTTTTAACCAAAATGGTGACCAAGACTTACAATGTGATTCATTTGCTGAAAACAGATTGTCAATCACATGACCACTACGACTGCCATGATTGTGCATAAAAAAGGTGTTATTTTTTCTCAAGCTTTGCAACAAATTCAAACAAAATTTGATAGTGTCTTATAATATTTTGCCAATATGAAAGGCTTTAAAGTTATTAAGAATGGGAATTTTTTTGGCATTTTTCTAATCATTACTACTGATCACATGACATCACAAAAAATATTTAAGCAATAATTAATCCTTAATCATGTTTACTTTATTTCTTAAAAGGAAGATATTAAAGGACATTCTTTGAAGAAATAGGATATTATTTCTTCTAAGCTAATTAAAAAAGTAACATTTCACATTTTATTAAAGTCATATATACTCTTCATTTGTCAGTTATTAAAGGTAAGTAGAGTTTAAAATAAATATATGCTGTTTAAAATGCTTTATGGCACCAAACATGAACAACCTAGGCCTAACAGCCTTGAGATTTGCTGATTTGTGGAAAACGAAGTTTATTGGTGATAAAGGGTGTGTATATCAAATACATCAGAAAAGTATGAATTAAGAAATGAACAAAAATTGGAAAGTGATGAAGTAAGAAATGCTGGAAAAGGTAAACATTGCATTTTGTTTAACACAGTTGGAAGCAAAAGTTAGGGTCAGGTGGCATAGTGGTAGAGTCACCGATTTGTAACTCCTCTAACTGCTAAGCTTCCCACCATGTGGGTTCAAGTCTTGTTCAGGTGAAGGACTTAATATGGAAAGGTCTTCCAGCTGACATGCAGAGCGCTGGTAGTTCTACCAAGACACCTGTCTGGGGTCTTTCTCCATCAAAACAGCTGGGCATTGCTATAATGATCATAAGTGGTCGCTGCAATGTATCTCAAAGATAAAACAAAACAATTATGGCCATATTGGCAAGGCTAGCTAGTTGCTGACATTGGTTTGAAATTTCAGATCAAAATATATTCACCCTTTGTTCTACAGGTGGGTCCCTCTGACACAGAGCGAGTGACTGCTTTTATTGATGGCACCATCAGCTACTTGAACCAGCGCTCTACAAACCAAGGCTATGACAGACATGACATCTCACTGAACCTGTCAGAACCTCTCCAGTCTGCCGACATTGCTGAGGTACCCCATGGTCTACAGTCTGGCATTTCACTCAGACCACCATTACACCATCTACAAACGGGCTCAGGGACACTAGCATTACTTCCCATATCTCAAGAAGCCTCCACCACTAGGGATGAAGAGTTTTCTCAAGGGAGACAATCCGACTCATGCCAAGGGGAACAACTCTCTGATACTAATTCTGAATGCAGTTCAGTGATGGTAGATCCAGGGGCAGCCACTCTGCCTAAATATGACTTTCACATGAGTGCTACTCAACTGGCTGCCTTTCTAGCCATATTCAATATCACAAAGAATAAGCTTGAAGGGTTTGGGTTTGCGGTATGATATTCATCTACTGCTTTTCTGTACATTGCTTAAAATGATGCAAATAATCAACACGATTAGTGGTTTCATTATGTAGGTGATAATGAGAGGGTTGTTTGGAGGATTCTTGCAAGACATGTAGGATCAAGATAATCAATGATTAAGACATTCAATACATTTTAATAGTTATGAAACATATGAGATATGCTCACTGAATGTTAGATTATTTCCCATTATTGTTGAAATCGTTGGTAGATTTGTGAAAATCTAGACAGAATTTTAAAACATATTTTTAACAAATGTATAAAAAAAAACATGTTTTTTTTTTTTTGGTGGTTTATATATTTATGTCTGGTAAGGGAACAGTATAAATGTACATGTTTGTTTAAATGTAAAGATTGCTGCAAGATTTCTACTGACTTAATATTGCATTTTTTTGCATAACCTGTAATTAGAACATAGAAGAAATATGTTCCAGCTTGTAGGTAAACAAAAAAACTAAGAAAAATATCCTTGTATTCTTGTGTTTCAAATAAGGATATCTTCAATGAATGTGTGCTATTTGTTTTATAGTGTTTCTTAAATTTCTGTGCTTAAAAACTTATAGTCATTTGCTTTGCTACAACTGCATGAATAGTGTTTAAATTGTTTCTCACAAACATACCAGCTCAATGTTCCTATGTTTGAAGAAGTGAACATTGTTTCTGTTTTTGTTTTATTTTATTCTGTATCCATCCTGTGATTATTTTTTGTGATTAAAATTAGAAATAATCAAAACAGCTAAGCTGATATGATTGTATATTTTGGTGATGTTAAGCAAATGGTGTCAGCTATCTTTCTGTAATATTGTTTTCATATTTATTAATGTGTTGACATTTAAAATGCATTGAAGGGCTTTCTGAAAGCTTTTTTGTCTTTAAAATATTGATTACACTTTTCTTGCTTTTATATTTAAAGGATATACCTTACTTGTGTGTGTGTTATTCCTTTGCTAGGCTAACATAGTTTGGGTTTTATTCTTGGAATGAATTAAAGGGATATCTTTTGCAATATATTTTTGCTTCACCTTATGCAAACAATGTAATTTAGTTTGGCATGGTCTGGTTTTAGTGTGATTGAAAAAATTAGTGAAGAAACAAAATGGTAATCATTGAATTTTATGACCTCCCTCTTATCAGGACTTCTTTCTTTTCAGGTCTGTGTGACCTCTCTTATCAGGACTACTTTCATTGAAGGTCTGTGTGACCTCTCTTATCAGGACTACTTTCATTGCAGGTTTCTGTGACCTCTCTCGTATAAGGATTATTTTTCCTTTCAGGTCTATGTGACGTCTCTCTTATTACTACTTTCATTGTCCAAATTTAAAGTTTATAAAAGACAAGTTTTGGGTCAAGATATGAATTGAAGTGATATATTTTATGGGAAATGATCACATTGTAAGGTCAAATTTTGATTCATCAACCTATTCTGTCTTTAGGAAGAGACAGCTAAATGGACTTGTGATGATATAAATCAAGTTTTACCTAAAATGCTGTAAATTGTTAAAAAAAAAAATACCTTTACACGAGAACAAATAAATTGACCAGTGAACGATATATAAAGGTATGTGACTTCAATTTGTAGGACAAAACCTAGATATCCATTGTTCCTTTAATCTGAACATACTAATTTATGAAAGCATATACATTTGGTATCTTTTTTTCTGACACACTGTCTTGTGATGGCATGGATCACATTTCTTTTAAAATTTAATTAATTTTGATTTGATATAACTCCGCAAAGAAACAATATCAAGCAATATCAAGGTATTGACTGTTTATATTGTGTCAAATTTAAAAAAAAAATATGCAACTTATTATTTCAGGATGCAAATGTTTCAATAAAATATGTTGACCTTTTTTATATTTTTATTGTTAAATTATAGTTTATGTACAAATTATTTATGAGATAAATGGTAGTAAAAGTAGTATCACACAACATCATGACCCAGGTCTGGATCCTTATGCGAGAATACACTGTTTATGCTCTATGTTGATTTATGACTATTTGTTTGCATGATTTATGACCATTTGTTTGCACCTTTTATATAATATTTAATTTTATTATCAATAGTAAAAGTGAAATCAAATAGATCTTACTAATTTTAGTGCTGTATTATAGACTGAAGAAACACTGAAGGTCAGGTAGAGGGATGGGATGGGATTAGCCGGCAGTTTTGCCGATACTGTGCAGCAACATTTCTTTCATTATAGCACAGGGGCACTTATGAGGTGCCCTGGGACTGAACCTGGCTGGTCCATTATACTGACACCGACGAGTCAGGCATAATGCTGTCCCCTTAGCCCCGAGCGTTAGGAGGGAAGCCACTATTACCAACTTTAAAGTCTTTGGTTCAAACCAGGGTTTGAACCCACAAGCTTCTGATCCACAAGCCGACACTCTACCACCTGAGCTATTGCAGCCAGTTGGAGGGGTAGATGTTACTGTTGGTGTGTAATACTTATAGTAGCTGTGTACACTATAAACCACTACAACAACTATATGTTTTTTTTGTTTCTTTAAGGCACTCATTTTCTTTGTCAATTTCTAACTTTTTGAAGTTCTACTTTAATTTAAAAGAAAATGTGATTTGTCTTTTTTTTGTGTTTTAATTTATGTTCAAATTATTGATCATACTGTACTTGCATTCATGTCAATCCCTTTAGCACAACATTGGATGCATTGCTGTTTATGGTAATGTTTTTATATTACATGTTTTTATGCTGCCTGCACTTAAGGTTCCCCCCTTGGATGATTCTGCACATACAAATCACCTTTTCTTGGAGAACTATGGAAATGCAGTTAACACAAAACTTACAAGAAACCCCCATCTTCTTTTTTTGTTATTTAAGTCAAGAAAGTATAAATTACATACAATGAAGTATCAATTAGATAATAATATAATATTTAATTTAAATGTAATTAGATATTTTTTAGAAAATAATGTTCTAAGTATTTTTAAAATATTTTTAAGAAATAATGTTCTAAGTATGTTTAACATACACTTCCTCAAGGCACAGAGAATGATAGCTGCTTTAAGCATAAAAATGAATGATGACTTCCTATTCCTGTTTATAAATAAATTTAACCTTACATGCAAACTTGTACACTGTACACTGCAAATATAATTTGTCATCATCATGTCTAGAACCTTAAGCATATATATATGTGTATTATTCTTTTAATTCTACAATTTTTATTCTGATAATGTCAATGATCATCACATATGAGTAACTGCATGGGCAGTCTTTGAACCTTCATTGAAAACACTTATGCTAGATATTTTGATGTGATTCTGATTATGGGTTCTATTGCATTATTTTTTTTATTATCAGCTGTGCTAATTGTCTGTGAATGAATTGTGGGACTTATTGAAATTAATTGGTTTATATTTCATGTTTGCTACTATTAATAGAAGTATGTTGAATTGTTTCTCATTCAAATTGGTGAAGATTCAATATTTGAAATCCACGGTATATTAACTCATGTTTGTGAATTTTAATAAGAGTTAACTACTATTGTTACTAATTATTAATGTTACCTTCCTTACTAATTATATTCTAAGAGATAAATCATCAAAATGTCACCTGGTTATGTTTTGTCCTAGCAATATGTATAAAATGTTAAGAAATCTTGTTGACATTCATCTGGATATTGCAAGTAACAACTACCACTACCCAATATGTTATATATATTTGTTATATATATATATATGTAGATAGTTTACCATAAAAATATTGTAGTGGGACAATGAGGGAAATAAACATATTTCAAGTGGTGTTTTAATTTATGTTCCTTTTAGAAAAGGCATTCCAGAGAATGAGATGAAAGGAGAGGGAGGGAGGGGAGGGAGAGAGAGAGAGAGAGAGAGAATGCGGGGACAGATGCGTGTGTGCGTGACTGTGGTGCATACAGTGTCTTGTTAGGGGATCAAAAGTGGTTAATTTTCCATTAATTTTCTAACCTGGTACAATTGCTAAGGTACATTGTTCGCTGAAGCTGAAAAACAATCCTATAGAAAGAGGTTTGCTTAAAATTATCTTGAGTGGTTCAGCTTTATAATACATCAGTGATATTCTAAGGACAAAATATTAATGATTGATGTTGTGTCAGAATCCTTTTCCTGATTCTGATACATAAATCAACAACAATACCAGCTAATATGGTTCTGTCTAACAATGACAGTGTCTTTATTAAAATAAAACATGCTTACAAGTTAACTTAAGTAATCATATTTTATAAAGGTGGTATCCGACAGTTTGGTCCAAAATGTGTTTTTTTCTAAAATAACAAAATAAGTATTTGGCACCTGAAATCCATTGATGTCCATTGGTGCCAAAGATATGTGTGAACCATCATTGCAAACGGGTGTTTCCTATCCGAGCCACGCTGCAGAGATAGCTATTTTTAAGCTTAGAAAACCAGGTACCACCTACTTTTATAGTCATTCGAGTAATCCGCTCTGACGTCGATATCTATTTTTAGCATAGACCACTATCGCTCTTTTTATACAGTTGTACAGGTTGAACATTGAGAGTTATTCTTTCGGAATGAATACAGGCTGGTCATAAAGTTAGTGTTCAAAATCGTCACTTTAACGACTAAAGTATAGGTTTATGCCAAAAATATTACCAAATTACCCAAAGCGGTGCTTAGATATGGGATCATTATATAATATAGGCAAACGGTCGGATACCGCATTTAAAAGTCTGCGTACATATAAATTCATAACAGAGTAAACAAAAGTATATATATATATATAACTAGTAAACAAGTCCTAAATATACCTAATAATCTCTTTGTAAATATGTTTTCAACTAATGAGGATTTGCAAGACAGAATATAAACCAAGCTTATAAATGTCTGGGGAAGGATATGACCAGAAGTATAATAAAGTATTTCTTAGCGTTTGGTACATTAGATATGCGCACATAATGTGGTTGAAATATCCACACAGCTATATAACTAGCATATTTGCTAGATATAAAGCACATAAAACAATGTCAAAGTCATATGGTCACACCTCATTCTCATTAATCTTTTTTTCTAGTAATTGCTTTTAAGTTTAAAAAATGAAAATAATTTGAATTTTCTACTTTATATTACATGTATAGGCAGAACACTTATTTACATGCTATGTAATTCCAAGAAAGAGTTCATATAATGTATTTTCTAAGTGACTTGGCTTGTTTTTCCAGCTGGGCTATGTGCATTAAACAAACTATAGATTCTCAACTGGGTGTAGGATACCCCACACGCCACTCCCACCCCCTTCTTAGAACGAAATCCCTTCTGCTCATTTTGGCAAGGGTGAACAGAATGCCTACCTTGAATGTTCCAAGTCGAACATTTTAAAAACCATTTAACGTAAACGTTTTATAATTCGTTTAAGATAAAGCAAGTGTAATAGAAAATATGCTTTTGACATTTGAAAATTATCCAAACTGATGTGTCGTACTGCTTAATGTAAGCGTTTATACCACATTTTAAGAAAAATTCTTCATCCAGTTTTGATTTCATGGATATTTTTTCTTCTCAAATTTGTATAAGAGGGCCTCATTTTAAGAAATAGGGAAACGCCAAATATTATGTAATACACATTTCAGAAAAAGTGGTTTGATATTGAGAATCGTTTGGAAACAAATTCATAGCATTAAACAAACCAAGCATGTTACTTGATTGGTTAGACTCAAACCATCCCAAATATATAACTAATTGTTTACAAACCCAATACGTTGAAGACTGATTTACTTATTATTTCTTCTTGCTGTGCTTTATTAAAAAATCACCGAAAGCCCTTGATAGCCAAACGATTTATTTCAAAGTTGCCAAAAACTAAAATAAAGCACTTTGCTTGGTCCTGTAAGATATAAAATAATTTTACCAGGTAACGAATTTGTAATCAAATTTAGCACAAATCATAAATTAAAATTCATTTACAAAATAAAATTAAAAATACACATATTTCCTTCTTAATCTGGTACAGAGATGCAGAATAAAAACGGTGCCCACTTGAAGCTGATATAGTGCTGCCTTCACTGTGTATAGCATGCCGTGAACACCTGGACATGATACCGCATTCAGTCACATTATCCTGACACCGAGCCAACCGGTCGTGGAACTACCCTTATATTTGCTTGAACGTTAGCATGGGAAGCAATACCACTACCATTTCAACGACTTAGATATGTCGCAGTCCAGGATCAAACACGAGGCATCCCATTCCTGGAGCCGACGCTCTACCGATTGCGCCACCAGGTCAGGACAAAATATCTAACACTGTTGATTTATAGCACAACAAAAAACAGACAATAAAATAAGATATTGACCAAATATTTGTTTTCTACATGTATTTCTGGCAGTTTTACCATTTTACGTTATAAATCACAAATATGAAAAAAAACTGTAAAACTGTCTCAGTATCTGTCAAGCTTCAAGGACATAAAAAATGATGATTGGAAGTCAAACCCTCAAAACAAACAGCAAGGCAGTTTGCCTTCAACAACAAGGACAATCCATCAACACAAGTATGTGTATAAAAATGCCAGAACGTTTTTATTGAACAATTTTGTCTTAGCTTTGTTTAAACTATTATTTTCAGAATTGCTTTCGACATTGCGACGATGTCATCCTAATCTTGTAAGGATGTTTGAATAAACACCCATTGGCTCACGGGGAATCAAGTGTATTGCCACTTCTCGCTATGAAACAGTCTGGGAAACGTTTCGCACTTTCTGTACATTGTTCAGAGTATTGAAAATTGACCTTCTTTAAAGTTTTATCCTGCACTATCCCCACACTTCTCCGACCAAGATAACGCCATACTGTGATATCACAGTTGAAAGGGTGAAATAACTTCTCAGTCTGTTTACTGTACACATGGATACCATAAGGGGAAGGGTCGCAAAACACTTAAAGCACACAGGCTTATTTACTGCAATAACATTGGTCACAAAAACTCTTATTCCCGCCCCTTCCCTGATACCACTGCAGACTGAGCTTATGTCCAGCGCCTGTACCACCAACCCTTAAACCTCTTACTGCACAGCCAGAAACGGTCTTTATTGTGGATACATTCTAATTATCAATGTCTTTGCATGTAAGTCTTCTTTTTCAAAGAGTTCTATGTAAAGATGAACACGTTTGTAAGTTTGTAAAACCCATTTATTTGAATTTCGACATTTAAGTTAAGTCGATCGACGTGTTCATTTGCCATGCACTAGCTCCTGATAATATAAACGAACCCTTTTTTTCTATTAGTATTGACTTGTATCCCTTTTAAACTGTTATATTGTTTATATTATACGAATTGGTAATCAATCCAATGATATGAACAAAGCAGTTATTTTCATAAAAGCATTTGTTGGCGCCGCTCTTAAAGAATGCATTTTTTATGGTGACGAAAGCGTAGCTGGCAAAAGCAGGAAATCACAGCTGTTCAGAGAAAAGAACTGAGTATTCCGTTTTTAACATTGTAGCTTGCAACAATAGTGTGCAGCTGGCAATTATTAAAAGTGGCTGGCATTTATAGGAATTCGCACTTGTTTGACGAGGAATTTTTAAGAAAGGAAAGCGAGTATAGCGATGTTAACAATGCAGATGTAGGGGAGAACAAGAAAAAAAGTAGCAAATACTTCCCATCAGAGTTATGGTTCGTTACTGTCAAATGTTAATGCATTTAGACGACAGGGTAATAGAGTGTTTAGTTCCCAGGATAGTCATCTTGTTTGAAGCGCAGGCTCTCTAGGTCCCCCATCCTAGCTCTTTCTTGTTTAAACATTTTAAATACACATTTCCGCGTCCGTTGAAACCGAGACATTCCGAATCGTACACCTAAACACTTTACTTAAACACGTGATAAATTTACACCAATCACATAGCAACTGTGTATGGTCCCTCGTGACCTCCGTCTGGCTGATCTTTGACCTCGCGCAGGCTCATCTGGCTCCCTGCAGACGGCTGGTCGGGCCAGTGAAAGCCGACACATAGCTGATATACATACGCCCCGACCACAGCACCTATATGCGTGGCCACCACCGGCACCCAAAAATAGTTGTAGTCCCGGAACCTGCAAACATGGCGAGATGAAACTATGTTAATAATTGTCATGCTGTGTGTTGTTAGCATCCTGTTTTAAAAGTATTATATATCTGCAACCAGCTGAATGTAACTGAAGCTAGACATATCAGTGAAGACTCAGTAGCAAAGAGTCTAGATATAGATATCTGTCAGCTGGAGATCTCTGATCATGATCTAGCTATTTGTTGTTTTTTTTGTTGCATCGCATCGACACAATTATGGTCATTTTGGCGACGTCCGGCTTATTATTAGTGGAGGAAGACCCCAGACTTATATCTGGGTAGAACCACCTGCGCACCGCAGGTTAGCTTTAAAACCTCCCCACATGTAAGTGAATAGTGCCATTTCCGGCTTTGCAAATTATTTAATTGAAAAGGTCCTACAGATGACATGCAGCGCGCCGGTAGTTCTAGCCAGACATGTTTCTCTCTCGATAATCAATATTGTACATCTCTAATGTGTGTATAACTGTGTCTGTGCATCTAAAACGTTAACAAAGACATGTAGAACACTTTTAAATATCGTCACCAATCAGGAATAAAAGTCGCATAACAATGCATGTCGTATTTATAACGAATAACATATTGCGTATTCGAATTGTGATGGGCATGACGTGTATAATTTTACGAAACCCGTTTGTGCTTACTTTGGAATGAAAAATGACAACACAGTGTAACTTGAAATTGTAGATTAATTTCGTCGTACTTTGCCGGTTTTTTTTTCTATAATTGATTTCAATGGTTTAACTACTACAACTATAAAGTATTCGGGCTTCATATACGTGAATTGCAGTTATTTATTTGATATGTACACTTTGCACGAGAAGCATGTCGCCACAACTTAATGAAAGTAGTAGACGTTTTATAATGGGATCCATAGCAAATTTTGAAGTAGTATATATGCAACTTGAGAAAATCTTTAAAGACGTATAATTCCACACAAAAAATAATTGGTATGTTTTCCGTTTCATTTGAGTTCGAATTGCCGGGTTAAATATGGAACGCCTCTTGCATTCTTGCATTTCTATATCCACTGAATTTTGCGAGACATTTTAGTCAGTGTTCGCATCTTGTTTTCATGATTCCACATTGTCTAAACTGAATAACAATGTGTTCGATATCAAAACAAATTCATCTTACGAGAAAGGTTCTGTTCCCCAGCCGGCGATGGCCGTGAAAATGCGGGGCCCGAGATCTCGGGCCGGGTTGATGGCGTATCCGCAGTTGAGTCCGAACGTCATACCGATCACTACGACACTGAGACCTACACTGATAGCGGTTATACCCTTGGACGGCTGCATGTTCCGGGGGTCTGTGATGGCCATTACACATATCAGGAGCAGCGCCGTGCCGAACACCTGGGGGGAGGAAATGTAGAAGTTAAAGGTGTTATCTGACAGTCTGGACCAATACTTTTTTGTCTCAAACAGCCAAAAAATAAATATGTTACCTGATACAAGTAATATACAGCGAGATGCTGCTTATTGATGTCAAAGGCGGGTCCAGAAAATTTTGGTGAGAAGGAGAGCGGGGTATGGTATGAATCAAGATCCATTCAACTTTATCGCAGTAAATACCAGATATACGCCCCTCCGCCCCCCCCCCCCCCCCCCCATTCCCCAACATTTTTTTCTGGATCCGCCCTTGTAGGATAGTGTGTCAATGCGCAAGTTTACATGGGTAGTAGTGTTGAGGTTTCCTTCCTTTTAAAATCGAGATGTTCCCGAAACACGGTAGCTTCGCAAATGTACCCAACAAACTGCGAAAATGAAACGATTACTTGTCGTGCTATACCACACTTCTCACGCTGATTTCATTATGCTGTGATAAGTAACTGTTACTGCCGTCTTGAAAGCCTTGTGACAATAGAAGACATCATACTTATGTGAAAAGTGAAGCACTAAACTCCACTCGTCGTCACAAATATATTTCCTATCTGAGCCACGCAGCAGATGTTAGCCATTTTCTTCATGCTTAAACACGTGGCCATTTATTTTAGATATCATGTTATATTATCGTCTGGGTACTCCGCTCTGACGTCGATATATTTTGAGCAGGAATCCATATCGTGTTTATTTATAGAAAATATTTAAAGAATGAACATTTATAGTGATTTTATACGATTAGTACTGTCTAGCAATTGATGTAGTGTTCAAAATTGCCTTCACTTAGAAAAAAATATCAGTTTACGCAGAAAGTATGCCCACATTTCCCAAAAAGCAGTTGTAAGATATTGTTACATGTATCTTATATAGGCAAACGTCCTTTAACAGATTGTAACATTGTTACCTGGTCTCCTACGCAGTTTCTTGTTGAGACATATTCCTGGGGATAAGTGGCCCAGATACCCGCTGTACCCTTAAACCAGTCACAGAACGTGTCCCACCGTCAAAATTCTGGAGGGCATCTGAAGTAACAGCACTTTCATAGTTTTAACACTAAAGAACATTTTGATAATTGGTATACATATACGTATGTAGTGTATGTATTTGTGTCGGATCACAAGCAAGCACGCGGGCTCAATGGAATGGGATTTATAAATTAAATGTGTTTATCTCTCATGTCTACACAAATTGCGAAAATTACTTGCTATTCATGTATGCTATCAAGAGGATTATTTTATTGAAATATCTACATGTACTGCTCGTTACATATTTCAATATTTACTAATACGCACTAAGTCAAATAATTTTGTAATTTTTTATATAACACCACCCCCACCTTTAATCGAACAAGGTGAAGACCGACGACCTGTTACATATACATATCTCGACTACATCTGTGAGCTATGTAACTCTCTCTCTCTCTCTCTCTCTCTCTCTCTCTCTCTCTCTCTCTCTCTCTCTCTCACACTCTCTCTCTCTCTCTCTCTCTCTCTCTCTCTCTCTTTCACTCACTCTCTCTCTCTATTCCCTCTTTGATGTCTCTTCCCTCTCTATGTCTTACCCAAATCCTTCGCTCTCTCCTTCCCACCACCCATAAAATGTAAAAAGACAACTGATTCTTAATGGAAACACCTCAAGAAGAGAACCTTACCTAGATACACGAGGTATACAAACGTTGATGCAGAGAATGCCCCCATATACTGGGCTGCCATGTAGGGAATTACTTTCCTCCAGGGGCATCGCCCAAGAATCGCCATGGTGAGGGTAACAGCGGGGTTCAGGTGGCCCCCTGACACGCCCCCAGCCACATAGATCCCCATGGTGACCCCGATCCCCCAGGACCAATGGATGGACAGCGCAGAGCCGAGTGTGGAATGACTAAGCACTGCCTGGGCCACCGAACCATCCCCGAAAGACTGCAATGAAGATTAGACCCATGTATGCAAGAGCCTACACATTTCTAGGGTCGCCGGCCTGTAAGTCTCTAACTCGTATGTCCCTTACCAACTGGGTTCTTGTCTCTATCGGGCAAAAAAATAATGTGCTGAGGTCTTCCATCTGACCTATGTATATATATATGGTATTTACTGCGATCAAATTGAATGGATCTTGATTCATACCCCACCCCAACAAAAATTTCTGGATCCGCCCCATTGTGCTTTACGCTAAGAAATGAACGGCAAGCTTTTTTGGTCGCAATATTGGTAATAACATTAAATATACATAATTAAGGTGGAATATGCATATACACTAAACGATCACTGTGGATGGATATTTCGGTGACCATTTTTTACAATTATGTTTAATTATTAAATGTAACTATCTTACTTTGTTGCATTTTTTGTAACTGCAAGATGCACTTTTGTCTCATTATACACGCTTCTTTTCTTAGAAAAAAACACTCACCACATTAACATCGTTTACGGCCATTTCCAGCTTCTAAATATAAGACAAAATAGCTTTAGTATTATTTTTAAATCTTCGCGAATCAGCTACGAATTCCTATAAGTGTCTGCTATCTTTTCATAACTGCAAGCTACACTTTATTTTTTACACTCGCTTAAGTTGACCTCTTCCTTCATCCCATGACAAAATGATTATAGATTATCGTTTTCGCAGAGAATACTAAGAGTTTGGACTCACGGGAAAAGTTTCTAGCAGCATCTGAAACACGGGTAATGGCTCTTTAGCTGCTAAATTGCCGGATTTTTTTCCTGGGTAGCATGCACGTAGACCCCATCCCACCAGCACAGTTAGCACCTCTGGTGCTCGCTCAGTTAGCACCCTACCGCCCCCACCACCACCACCACACCTCCCGAAAAAAAATCCTGGATCCGCCCCTGCTTGTTTTATATTCACCTCTCATGTAACAATAATAAGCAAAACTTAGACGTACATTGAAAATGATAGTTACATTGATCTCAAATCTAATTGAAATCTAAGTCAATATATGCCGCCTTTCGTTTCTCTCACAATTCGATATCGTTTTTACCCTCAGTATTCTTTCTCAACTGATAATGCTTTATCTTTGCCCTCGATATATCAACAAACTGTGTATCCAGCTCTGTGAATTTAGTTGCTATCTTGCCGGGGTACTTTTCCCGCCAGTGCACTCATGAATGAAAACTTGACACACTGCCGCATATACGATTCCGGTTACTGCCTGCTTACTGTGCTTTTTGTTCTTAATGTTGGCTACGTTAATATATATTATAAAATTGCAAGCTGCAATGAATTCCTCACTAATATTCGGTCCCTTTGATAGAAAACACCCACCAAGACATTACCAGACAGCAGCGAAATCCTGTTGCATGCTGCAGAAATTTCTTTATTGTCAGAGCTATTCCATAACGAACACCGATCTGCAGAGCGGTCCAAACATGCTGGTGCTGTTCTTATGGCCTCTTTTGGTCTGATATTTAACCGCATTGATTGAATGAAAATAAATTCTTGGTAGATGATAAGACGACGATAATGTTGTTGCTGCTGTTGCTGCTGCTGCTGCTGAAGATGATGATGTTATTGCTGTTGATGATGATAATTGTGATGATGATGATGACAAAGGCGATCATTATGAAGAAGGTGATGATGATGATGATGATGATGATGACGATGATGATGATGATGATGATGATGACGATGATGACAACTACGATGACGATGATGATGATAATGAAGCTGATGAAGAGGAGGAGGAGGCTAGTTTTTCTCTTTTTTTGTTGTTCTTTTTTTTGTTCTTTTTCTTGTTTTGCCTCCGACGCGTAGATAACAAAAGAACCTATCGGATTTGATAAAAAAAAAAAAGTGCACTTTAGTATGCAGTCACTGTGTTACAAAACTATCTTATCACATGATATAGTTTGCAATGGGATAAAGGTCAAGTTACACAGCAAATGATAAATAATAAAATCCTGTTGCAACGGTGATATCTGACAGTTTGGATTGATGTAGGGGTTTTCCTCAAACAACTAAATAAATTATTCTTACCTCGAAAGATCACAAAAACAAAAAATTGTTTATCAATGTCCTACATATATGTGCAAAAAGTGAAGCATGACGCCCCTAACTGAGCCGCGCTGCACAAGTGGCTCTTTTTTAAACTACGAAAACCACTTCAACACCTACATTTGAAAACACCTTCTATCATAATCCGCTCTGACGTCGATGTCTATGTCTATTAACAAAATTGCCAGTAGTGCCTATTTTAAAAATTGGAAAGAATGATCACTGAGAGTTTTTTAACGCCTTTTACTGTCTTATAAATGAGGAAGTGTTCAAAATCGTATTTGCTTAGATAAAAAATCGAGTTTCTGCACTATTCACACAAAAAAAGGATCAGATATCGTTATTTGTATTCGATATTCGGCATACCGTATGATACCACATTTAAAGGTGGTGTCCGACAGTTTGGGCCAAAATATTTTTCTCAAATATCCAAATAAGTCATTGTTATCTGAAAAGATCCTGCAAAATGCTGCTCTTTGGTGCCTTAGATCAGTGTGGACGTAAAACATAAATCCCCATTCCTCAATGCAAACAGGTATTTCCTATCTAGCGCCACGCTGCAGAAAAGACTATTTTTAACTAATAATACGACGTGATAACTAACTTTTGATATAACCTTATATCGTCATCAAGGTAGTCCACTCTGACGTCGATATCTCTTTTTAGCAGAGAATCAATATCGAGATTATTTATAGTTTTGGAATGATTAAACGTTTAGTGTGTTTTTAAAGCGATTTGAACTGTCTACCAATATTGTCAGTATTCACAATCGTCTTCACTTATACTAAAGTATGAATTTAGCAAGCTGTAAGGTATCACCTTTAAAGTAAATTGATTTCAAATTTTGCGTAGGTACATGGCACATAGGACCACACGACCCGAAGTTTAGAGGTATTTTTAATACCAACATTGTATTGAGACATTTCAGAGAATACCTTTAACAGGAATGAACGTTGACATTGACGACGTCGTCACGCCATTTTGATGTGTATTTTTCTTGAGCCGGGAGCCTCTGCCATTGTAGTTTGTTATAAACCGTATTCTGTTATCGGTGAATGTATTTTTATGAAATGTTCAGTGTTTGTCAGAGACACGTTACGAATATTGTTAATTGTAAAATCAATTGTGTATTTTAGATCATGCGAATGTAACCAGTCGAAATCCGGTTTATTTTTGAACAACCCTCGTCACTATCGAACCACTTAGCGTCACGGGCGTGCCTAGGCGACTTTTGAGTTTACGTACTAATTATGGTGTGTGTGTGGGGGGGGGGATACCCACTCCTCCCCCGCCCCCCTTCCCCCAAGATTTTTTTTCATAGAACGCCGTAGATGCATTCTACGGGGAGGGTGATGCGCGGGGAGGGGAGGGGGTGTAAACAAGTACCACGTTAAATCTGCCTATAAGTATCGTTTGAAAAGGTAACTTTTTTTTACTAAGCTTTAAAAAATGTATGGTATATTCACAGTCAAACATTAAAATTAACACAATGTCAATATAACTGAATTTGTGTTTTATTATGAGAAATACTAGTAAATCAAGACTGTATACAGACAGGAAAAAGGTGGGTGCGAAATTATTTTTAAGCAAATATACGCACGTGCGTAAGTGCGTAAGCCCATTCACGCCCCTGAGCGTATTGTTTATGACTTTCGTATGTTGTCGTATACTAATGACGTATATTACCACATGCGCAGTTGAGATATATACTACGTTGTTTTTCCGCTAAAATGTTTTAAAGAAACTACAAAAGCGTCGCGACCCTTTTGGTTCTTCCAATCTAAAAATAGCGCAGGAATTCGAGGGCTATCAATTCGACGTCGATTTAGTACTGAGAGATAATAATTAGATAATAATTATTTTTTCGTTATAAATTGTGATTTAATAAAGTTTTGCTAATGCAAACTTTGACCAACTGTGACAAGAGCATTAAATTGCACTTAAGTATAACGTATACACCTTTTTCAAGCATTTTGGCAAGTTAAATTAAAATCGAGTAAAAGCAAGTAATAGCGGCACCATCAGGAAGAAAAAATTCATGGGGCGTGGGGGATTTTGTCTACCCATTGCCAATATGACCGGAATTTGTCGGGATTGTGGTAGTTACTGCCAGCAGCACCCCCCCCCCCCCCCACACACACACACATTTTATTTGCCTCTTGAAACTAGGTTATTCCAATACTGACAATCGTCAAACATCTTTCCTTGCTCTAAGCCCTGTTCCCTTCAGAGCATTGGATGTCACACATACATGATCTTTTTGTTAGATTTTTTTATTTTAATGTTATAGTGCCTATTTCAGAGACATCCCTTCCATTTACTTTTACTGTAATTACAAAAAAAATGTTGCGGGCTGCCCTTGAAATTCCACTCGCCCCTTCTTCCATGGTTTCGAGTCCCGGTCGGAATGAATGTGGGAAGGTTTTCCAGCTGAACTGTTGTATGCCGGTGGTTCTACCCGGCTGGAAGCATCAAACACATACAAGCATGGAAAGTATTTTTGGAAAGTTCCAGGGGGCAAGGTGAGGTGTCCCCACGCTACCCCCCTCGCTCGATCCACCCAAGGTGTTTATATTGCAATGTTTTAATACATGCACTTTTTAAAGCAGTAAATACATCTGGTAACACTTTCCAATTCATTATTCATTATAATAAAATCTATAATGCTCATAAGTTCCAAAACTTAAACCTCATTTTGAAAAATAGATCTTTTCTTTTTCCTCTCCGATTATGAAAGCATACTTTCTCATCCAGAAAACAAATGCGATCGTTTCAGGGATTATTTACCGATGTTTACATGATAAACTTATAAGGGGGTATGTTAGTGTTCGCGTGTGTGCGAAAACGATAATGTTTGTTTATTCTGCTAGTTTTTGTTGTTGTTGCTTTTTTCCAATATTTTTTCCTTATAACATTTTCCCTCCACAATCATGTAACTTCTTTCTTTGAATTTTGTTTGTAAACAGACAATATAGTGTGTGTATATGTCAGAAATAAGGTATCAGTTCTAAGCGTTCCCCAGACTGATACTCACCAGAAGTATGAACGTTCCCAGAAACTCCGCCAAAACCTCCCGAGCTGTATCCCCCCGGAGTTTAAATCGACTGCACGAGGATGACATGGTGGGTGTAAAATTCTTTTATAATCTTTCACAAAATGTAGAAACTCTCAGTAGTAACGTTTACAAAAATGTAGTAACACAATAACTAAATAAAGTAACGTGTTCTATATGAAGTTACACTCGCAAAACGCGAAAAAGCGTCGCAAATATATTTACACTCAACAAAAAAAAGAATTTAACATAAGCTCATTTCTGCACACTATTCTATTTCTTTCTAATGGGCGTGTTGATTAAACAAGCGAACAGTTATGTCCTTCTACCATATCTAAAGAGGCAAGCTGCAGTCTCAGATATTTACGGAGAACTGTGTACGGTTATTAATCCGAGTAACAATAAAATGCCCAGCGTTTTGTTGTTGTTGTTTTTAATGTATACTTTAACCTCGAAACAGATAACTTAAAAGCAATACCAACATACACACGTAGATCTCGAACCAAACTGTTCCAAGGAAACGCCTTATATGTCTGTAAAGGCCTCTTGACGTGTATTTATAAACTGGAACTCCGGAACTAAATGTCGCTGAACAAACACCAACGTTATTTATTAAACTGTTTACTCGTCCTTTACACGGATCTAAGCATCAAGCACAAAACGTAGTCTTATGATATCGTGTAGGTGCAATAAGGATATACATTTGTATTTACATTTTTGGCTTACCACAAATGCAGTTCTGAGATAAACATGGTTGCTAAACTAAAAAAAGTTAAAACATTTGAAAAGTGTCGAAACGGTTTTCATTCTCCTTACCTTAAATTACACATTTTTTCAATTACATCATGTTTATGCAATAAAGAGATTTTATTTTTATTCCATCAGTTATTGTACTTTAACAAGGCTTTGTCTTTTTGAACAACATTTTAAAATAAGCAAATTTGATCAACTACAATGACCAAGTTGCTTAAAATCTGGATTAATTCAATTGTTTAAGTTACAGAGAATCAATGTGACGAGTGCATGCGTTTCACGAAAGCGATCTGGAACCATTCAATAAGACACTCGAGGTTATGGTTTGTTTTGTGATGCCTCCATTTAGCAATTATCACAACAATTAATAAACTTCCAACGCAACCGGCGACACAAAATACACCATGCAATCACATACACTTAGACAACCTCCATGTGCTTCTTGGATGAGCACAATACATACATTACTATCACCATTTTGCACAGTGCATTACCAGATACACACGCTTAACATCTATGTATGATATCATAAACACGAGCACACAAAACCAACTGTTGCAAAAGATAAACACTAGATCTGGACTCTACATGGACTACCCTAGTCTTGTTTCCGCGCGCGCGGTGTGTTTCAATGGCTCGCGCCGCTAGCCCGTACAAGCGTTAAGGTTCTGGGTTTTACAACACTTGTTATCTGGGTGTTATCTCAGATTCGTTTACAAGCAAAGTTCATCTGGCTTATTAGCTGACCTCTCGCGAACATTAAAGGTGGTATTGGACATTTTGAACATTTTTTTTTATTCTCAACAACCAAATACATTATATGCTAACTGAAAAGTTGATGTTTTTGATGTCTGTGAGAAGTGAACACCCTACTTGTGAATAAAAAAACATCTGAACTACGAAAACTACGCGTCTATAATATTGCGCTGGTTCGAAACTTTCAACATCATAAGATATATGTTGCATTGAAATTTGAATCTAGTAATTGGTCCGGTCTCAATCTACATGTTTTTATTTTATATTGTCTTTCTTATGTTATTTGTTTTTATAACATTTTCTTCTTTTTCTTGCTTTTCACATAAACAGCCAAAAAGGAAGTACTTTGTTTTATTTGTGTCTTTTATTCAACTGGGTATTATATAACAGGTATTATGACAAGTTTAATGAAAAATAAAATTCGTTGGTATATTTAACGTTTAATACTGTAAAAATCTCACGGTACAAGCATTTGATTAATGGCAAGATACTAGATAGTAAAAAAGGATTTATAGATATTTTTGTACACATAACATGATTTACAGGTATGTGGGGATCGACGATTTTGTGGTATCAGACGATATGAACAATAAAATTTGTAAAATCGATCTTAGAGCAATGGATTGGCTAGGGTTTAAGAGAAACTTTACATTTTAATAGTTTTAGTCGAAACACTCCTTTAACGTGATTGTTACTAATAAATGAATAACTTGCAACAACATCACTGTTGTGACGAATATTATATTATGTGAAGAGTCTCTTTCTAAACAGACCTTTTCATGTCCGAATTGTACAGAAGAAAACTGTCCATTTAGTCCTAAATCCTACAGTAACCTTTGTTTAAATATTGCCTACACTTGCACTTTCAGGCATACGGCACAAGTGTGTTGTTAACTTTTAATTTTCCGTTGTGTCCCTTATTGTCCTAAAACCTAAAGCTAGCACGATAAATTACTATTTGAATAAACATATTTACCGGACCTGGTAGAGCAATCATTAGAGCGTCGTCTCCGGGTACAGCAGGCATCGTGTCCAATTCCGGTCGCTAAAATACTAGTGGCACTACTCCCTTGCTAACGCTGAAGGAAAAATAAGGCAAGTTGATCAACCAGTTTTCACGATAATGTGACTGGGTGTGTGTGGTATCATGTCAAATGTTCATATCATGCTATACACAGTCTCCAAATAACTGAATAGTGTCAATGTAATAACAAACCAAACAGACAAACCTATTTACTATAGCTGCCCCAGGTAAACCTCTATCTGAGTACTGATTGTAAAAAACACACTAAAAAGTCGAAAAACTCTTTATTGAAAGATGCTTTTAAGTCAACCATAAACCTAATAATTAAAAGGTTGTTTCAAAATCAACTATTTTTAAATTCAAATGCTATTTTTTATGAAAATGTGTCTCTAATTTAATGCTGTTGTTTTTTCAGACTTCAATACATGAAGCAATATAAAAAATAATTTATTTTATAAAGAATACACCACGCGTTTAACTGGCGTTTAACTGACGGGGTACTTTGAATTATTTTTAATGTTTGAACTAGGAACTTATCGGTCATTTCTATGAAATAAATCTTTATGGAAGGCGTCGGAGATTGTCTCTCTATTTCGTTTCATTTGAAGAATAGTGGATACAGAAGGTCAAACTGTGTAGTAATCGTCGTCAGTTACTGTTGCTAAGCGTCACAAGCACTAGTTTTCCATCTTTTTGATTGGTTGTAGTCAGCAGGTTTGTTAGGGACCATACTTAGCTTTACGTTCCATTACCCGGCATTTTAAAGCCGGTTGGAAGTTCAACTCGTTTCTTTGATTTGAAAGGTTCGATCATCATCCATTCTATTAATAATTAATAATTACAGAAAGAAAAATGCGAAGAAAGAAAAAAAACACTTAAAAATGTAAAACATGTTCGGAATATTAGCAATTTGTGTGAAATTAATACAACTGAAAGAAGGCCCACCTTTAACTTCGACGGTAAATCAAAACCCTTTGATCTTGCGTGGATAACTTACACACTCTCCTCTTATCTTCCCATTCCGCCAATTTCACATTGGCAGATATTAATGACCCCGATTTAAAAATAGTAAATATTTATAACCTTAATATCCGCCTTATCACCGTTACATGTTTAACGTTTTGTCCGTTTAAAGTATTCGTCTTCGTGAAGGGGGGGGGGAGACACAGAGACAGAGAGAGAGAGAGAGAGAGGGAGAGAGAGAGAGAGAGAGAGAGAGAGAGAGAGAGAGAGAGAGGAGAGAGAGAGAGAGAAGGTTGGAAGGAAGGAAGGAGGGAGGGAAGGAAATCGACATCAGGTTAACAACTATTGCGTTTTATCGACAAATTAGTTTTAAGTATTAATAAAAACCACTATGGATACGGTTAACCACTTGATTTACATTCTGTGGATAAAACGATGTGCATGCCCGAGTCACTACGGCTTTAAGTTGGTGCGATATGTCTCGGGACGTATATATGAATTTAAATATTGGTAAGAACACTTTTTATTGTTCTTTCGCTTGGCGATAAATTAAGCAAATGGTAAGTTTCCTTACGTATCCTGCAATAATAACACATTTTATCACGACAGATACACTTTAAATGTTGCTTTGCGGCTGCAAGTCAATTTAGCATAGTCAACCAGATCCGTTACGTGTTAACACTTTCAAAAGTTTTGTCAATTAAGCATTTTCAACCAGTTTTGTTACGGGACTTCACCTTAAACAGACTTATTGAATCACTTTCAACCAGTTTTTAGTTTAGTAATTGAAACACTTTCAACCAGTTTTGAGTTTAGTAATTGAATCACTTTCAACCAGTTTTGTTACGGGACTCCACCTTAAACAGTTTAGTAATTGAAACACTTTCAACCAGTTTTGAGTTTAGTTATTGGATCACTCTCAACCAGTTTTAAGTTTAGTAATTGAAGCACTTTCAACCAGTTTTGAGTTTAGTAATTGAAGCACTTTCAACCAGTTTTGTTACGGAACTTCACTTTAAACAGTTTAGTAATTGAAGCACTTTCAACCAGTTTTGTTACGGCAATAAACATTAAACAGTTAAGTAATTGAAGCATTTTCAACCGGTTTAATTACGGGTATTCACCTTTCAAATACTTCATGACGAGTCAATACATATCACCAGGCTCATTTCAGGACCAACAACAATACGCGTATTAAAGATGGTATCCAACAGTTTGTATATATCAATACCTGGAATAATATCTTACTACTTTGTTTTGGAAATTGTGGGCATTATTTCTTTATAACCAAGAACCTTAGTCTAAGTAAAGACGATTTGGAATATTTCCATAATTGTTAGACATTATAAATTGTAAAATATATTTCTATAAATGTTTACTTTTTCCAGATCTATCAATAAGAACAATGCTGATTTCCGTTAATAATAGACATCGACGTCACAGCGAATTACCCGGATTATGATGTAATCTCAAAAGTAAGTGATCACGTGGGTTTCTTAGTTTAAAAATAGCTAAGTGTGCAGCGTGGTTGTTGTTTTGTTGATTTTAAAAAAAGCCTTCGATCTAGTCTATAGGAACGGTATATTTATTAAATTAATAAGAAACGGATGTTCTTCCAAAATTGTACAGTTTTGCAATCTATGTATGCCACTGTTAAAATGTGTGTACGTTTAAATGGTAAATGCTCTGATTTCTTTGATAGGTCTACTGGCGTTAAGCAGGGTGAAACTTTATCTCCGTTACTTTTTATAATGTTTATTAATGACATGTATGATTACATTTTTTCAAACAATGAAAACAATGTTCTAGACACAATATCACTTGCTGAAATGAATTTGTTTATGAGTAGTAGCAAACTAGGGCTCCTCCGGGAGGTTCCAGAGGTTCCTGTACCAGATTTGGATTAGTAGGTCACCCTTATCATGGGCAATGATCTAGGTCACCTAGGTTGCGTATGTGTCAATGTCGAGGTCGAATTGTTGCTGTGCAATATAGGTCAGCGAGTGCGCATGCCCACGACTGAAGGTCTTAGTAGCAAATGACGGGTGCTTCGGGAGGTTCCAGAGGTTCCTAACCCAGATCAGTGACAGGTCTACTCCATAATCCAGGTCAATGTCCTAATCCGCTTGCGCATGCATATGATTTAAGGTCGAGGTTTAATTTAGGCGCTTTATCTGTTGACAACTATGTTTAATGACCTAAAGATATCTTCCCGCGCTGGTGTATTGTGTTTCACAGATCAACACCTTATTGAATGAATCAGGTACCTTAAAAGTCAATAACCCGACGAGCGCCTCCCTTTTATCGAAATTATGGTGAACCCATTCATAAACGCCATCGGAGTCACTGACCTTCATAAACAGCTGATGGCGGGAATGAGCTGGAGGGTGCTTCTGCGGTCAGTGAAATAGACTGGCTACATAATTTTTATTTGTAAACTCTAGTTTATGCGCTATTCTGGGTGCTGGGTTTTAGATATGTTTACCCTGTTTCTATTGTAGTATGTTCTATACTCTAGAGCTTCTGAGCTTCATATCGGTATCTGCATAGGTAGTTTCACAACGAAATCAGCATGGATACTGCGCAAAACGCGCCAAGTAATAACCATAAGACTATGTCGGAGGTTAACCCCTTGTAAGATAATACGTCAACTGTGGTCATCTACCCTCGCTTATTCTTATTAGATCATTCTTTTCATGATAGCAAGTTTCGGATCTGATTTCCTTTTTTAATTTTTAACCACTGTGATTAAGTACAAGGATTTCTTGTTACCGACTGCATTCCTTATTTTAAGCAGGAAAACAAGCTATACAATTGTCATATTAAATAGAACAAAATGGTTCATTCTTTTTGTAAAATTTTTATTTGAATAACAATATAAATAACATCAATATAAAAACTAATCTACCAAAACTTTAAATCACAATGAACATAAAATGATTTGGGTATAACTATGAAAACAGTATTAAAGTTCACAACAAGTGACTTTTGCTGTTTCTCCGCTGAATATCCTATTAGGAGCGTGCTATTCTACTTACATTGGTGGTCCTTTTCATGGTAGATAAGGCGGTTAAGTTGTGATGTTACCATGTTAATTTACAAAAAATGACCTTAAAAGGGTGTTCTGATACTCTAACATTCTACCTTTGAAATGGTGTAAGATATTATCATTGATCAACGTTGTTAATTTAAGGATAGGGCGGTACTTTTGATAAAAGGTCAATAACTGTATTCAAGTATCCCGTTTAAATAGCTCACTGGCTCGCGCGCGAATAATCTTCAAATCTAAATGTGTCAGCGTAAACGTATTAAATTTGGCTCGCGCGCGTAAATACTACCTGACTGGGTCAATATATTTGTAAATTTGGCTCACGCGCGTAAATACTATTTGTATTGACGTTAAAATTAACTCGCACCATAGTGTGCTCTATTTCATTGACAATTTATAGGATAGTGTGACCACATACGTAAACAAATATGGTGACCCAGGTGTTTCCCCCCGAATACTATCTAAATGACTTTGTAAACAGATTAATGGTTCGCGCGGGTTAAATATTTTCATATCATAGAGAGTATGGTGATATGACTCGATTAAACTTGGTTAATACCCAACTGGGTCATTGGATTCGTAAGGAGGTTAACAACAAAATGGATCATGTGAAATATTTGATTAAAGATAATATTGATACAGAATAATTAAAACAAACAGATTGAAGGGATACAAAATAAATAACAACAAACAGATTAACTGAATACACTTTATTTTGAATATGAATTGAAAATTATTTGCGTTTACATGAAATAATACACAATCATGGTATAAACAATGACAGTACACAAGTATGTTCTACAAAATGTACACTTTAACACACAAAGAACTATTTCTAAATGGATATATACATCATGAAATAAATAAATTTATTAAAACCTTAAAAACTATGTACAATCTGAAACATACAAGCTAACGTCCACTAAAGTTAAGTTTATGGTATTAGGTAATGCCCAAAAGCTAAGCTAGAGATACCATCACCTAACCAATACCGCTTGTCGTCAAACGCACTTAAGGATGTTTTGGTGATTTTATCACAATACATAATATGATGGTCACTTCGTAACCCATACATAGTGTGCTTTAATTGTGTGCTATGCAACAGAGTGTTCTTATAATGTTCATGAATCAACTCGTTTTTCACAACAGCACGCGAAATACCTTTACATCGTTTTTCATTTATTTCTTCGTCATTCTTGTCATAAATGTAACTGTACATTTTAGGACGTAACGCCACAAATTCCTTCATAGGCACACCACCAAGCTCATCTTTAAACACTCCAATCACTTTCTTTCGATCGTTGGAAAACAACGGGTGATTTGGTGGGTAGTTTGAAGTGTCATACAAATGAATATTGTGTAACATGTCTGTATGCACATCCTGTGTTTCCACGTGAAACATAAAGCTATCAGTGTCTGTGGCTAGTAAAGTTAAATTATTCTGGTACTTTGGTTTCAAATGATTGTAGTAATAATTGTACATGAGATACTTTGCTAAATCCAGAATAACCATACCACAGTACACGGGTTGTACAAAATTGACTTTAGTATAATTGCATTCCACTGCGACAAGGTCTTTGGTAAATATTTTTATCCGTTGGAATGTGGATTTGGCTGCGTATTTCTGCATTTTTTTTCTCAGTGTGAGCCAGTTTTACATCCACATATTTCCTACAGTTTTGTAACGTCTTTCCTAAAAATAGAAAAAATATTTAGTACATTTGTTTAAAATGTTAATATGGGCGATAAAACGTTTTAACAGGGTAAGCAAACAAGGATCGAACATGTATCATTAACTATAAGGTATATATTATTTAGTCAAGCTAAGACTCTTTACAATGTGTTAATGTGTTGTGATGATGATCTACAATTCGTTACTACCTTAAAATAGATTTTACTTAGTAATTTCCATTTGTTTTTTAAACATTGAATGTAGCTACCACAGTGTTAAGACATAAACATGTACTTTTATATATTATAAAACTTATTTACAATTAATTTAACATCTTAATTTACAGATAATATTAAAGAAACATACCAAAAATGGCATTGTTGAGAAGCTTGTAGAAGTCTTTTTCAAAGTCTGTTTTAGCTGTCTTCCTACATTCTGTGTTGAAGTCAATGTAGGGTTTCAGGTATGGTTCTTGATGGAATTGCAGAACTCTGTGAACTTGTTAAATATGCATCCCCAGTTGAAGGTATAGCTGAAGTGTGCGGTAATGTACCACGTAGTTTTCTTTGTCGTTTAATGATAAGACTAATTTTTCCACTTGTGCACGTTTGGGGTAGAAATGATCTAAATGTTCACTCCCATGTAGCTGCCTCCATAACGTTGTTGAATATGGAGACAAATCATCATCTGCTACGTGCATCTTTTCTGGACAGAGAGGATAGTCGTTGGTAAAGTTGTGTATAGATGTTGGATATTCAAGGGAGACTTCTAAGATGTAACCATTATCGCTGTCTTCCTGGACCGATTGAATATCCATCTGACTTATTTCCTGTTCATTTGAAATCAGAATGCGGGAGATATTGACTCATAGCCCATCCGTATAGATTGTTGGCATCTTCATAACACAGATAGGATATAGGTTTCGAACAGTTATAATCCTTTAGATAAGGGTTGTTGGCAGTTTTCAATCGATTGGAGACTTGTGATACACCGCCACGCACACCATGTTCAATAAATATCACCATATCGATGTCTGTCAACAATTCCAATTTCATACCAGTCATTTTCAAACATGCACTCCATGACAATCCCGGTGCACCATAATAGTGTGCAGGGTCTAAATTGTATTTAGAGAGACACACATTTCTAAACTCTTCAAACACACACACTAGTAAACTCACATCTGTCTTCACATATGTCACCATATAGTCTTCAAGAGTATTCATGTGTAGACAGTTGAAAACATTACATGCATGCTCATAATCCT
Source organism: Sinonovacula constricta (assembly GCA_007844125.1). Taxonomy (NCBI): domain Eukaryota; kingdom Metazoa; phylum Mollusca; class Bivalvia; order Cardiida; family Solecurtidae; genus Sinonovacula; species Sinonovacula constricta. The sequence continues at coordinate 40,860,407 of CM017559.1, read as the reverse complement.
CTTCTGTTATAGTTTGTTTTGTCAAATCAGAATAAAAAGCTTCACGTGGTGGTAGATGGGTTTCTTTCAATCTATCCATGGAGTCAATGTACTGATAAGGGAACACACCCTTCCTCAACAATAGGTTCGCATGGGTTGTGTTTGGGAAGTCTTCAAAGAATAACTTAAAACAACGACCACCGCTTAATTTCACGTTCTCCACTAATTTCTCAAGACTTGCATTCATAAACTGGAGAGAATCTATAAATTTTAGTGATCCCAACGAGAAAGAAATGTATTTCTCCATATTATTTGCTATCACGTTAATGTTTTTGTCTTTGAAAAGTCCCACAGATTGCATGATGAGATGTGCGTCGTAACCTCTCAAATTATGAAAGACTACAGGAATAAACTCGGCCTGTTTACAGTTCACATTGCAAACGTTATGCGCAGCACCGATGAATTTCCCTGTCAAATGATTGTGGTGTCGTACAATTCGTTCATATTGTTTATCATAGATAGATATAGTTTTCTCACAAATACAACAACGGTTTACGGTTGCAAATTTCTGTTGTTCATCCGGTGTTAAATTCATAGGTTGTATAGTTGATAATATGCTTTGTATTTTTTCTTGTTCTTGTATCATTGAATGTAAAAATTGTTCACTGGCGTCTTCACCAACGTAAGTGATAGTAGGTTTGGTATATTGTGCATCTTCACATACGACTTTATAGGCAAACGCACGAGGTGGTTGAGTTGACACATGATTTTTATCTTTTATAGGTGTATTTAAACACTCAAAATCAGCATAGATGATAAACGGTACACGCAATGTCTTTTCATAATCCTTAAACTGCAAGATAGTGTCACCAGGTTGCGGTAATTCCACTTTTTGTGGACTGTTGGTAGAACAATAGTCAATGTGGTAATCAAGTAAATCCTGACGTATAAATCCATGTAAACAGTAATGACAGAAGAATGTCTTATTCTTTGTTGATTTAGTTCTATACAAAAATGTGTTCAAATCTTGTATCAAACAGTAATGTGTCCTACCTCCAACTTGTAAAAACAACAAATTTGCATGATAAAACCTTCCTTTTTGTTTAAGAAGTCTTTTCTTCTGAACTTTGAACTACATGCATATTTTGTGAAGTGGAGTGTGTTGGCAGCTCTACACCCTTGTGGTTCTACAAATGTTCGAGACTATATACTGTATGAACAGGAACTCAATATGAAAGACATTCCATCGCCAGTCTCTATCTCCAAAATGGAGAAATTTGAACAACAGAACCCACAAATTTCAATCAACGTGTTCGGGTTTGAAGACAAAGAAATATTTCCTATGAGAATAACGAAACAAAAAGGAAGGTTTTATCATGCAAATTTGTTGTTTTTACAAGTTGGAGGTAGGACACATTACTGTTTGATACAAGATTTGAACACATTTTTGTATAGAACTAAATCAACAAAGAATAAAACATTCTTCTGTCATTACTGTTTACATGGGTTTATACGTCAGGATTTACTTGATAACCACATTGACTATTGTTCTACCAACAGTCCACAAAAAGTGGAATTACCGCAACCTGGTGACACTATCTTGCAGTTTAAGGATTATGAAAAGACATTGCGTGTACCGTTTATCATCTATGCTGATTTTGAGTGTTTAAATACACCTATAAAAGATAAAAATCATGTGTCAACTCAACCACCTCGTGCGTTTGCCTATAAAGTCGTATGTGAAGATGCACAATATACCAAACCTACTATCACTTACGTTGGTGAAGACGCCAGTGAACAATTTTTACATTCAATGATACAAGAACAAGAAAAAATACAAAGCATATTATCAACTATACAACCTATGAATTTAACACCGGATGAACAACAGAAATTTGCAACCGTAAACCGTTGTTGTATTTGTGAGAAAACTATATCTATCTATGATAAACAATATGAACGAATTGTACGACACCACAATCATTTGACAGGGAAATTCATCGGTGCTGCGCATAACGTTTGCAATGTGAACTGTAAACAGGCCGAGTTTATTCCTGTAGTCTTTCATAATTTGAGAGGTTACGACGCACATCTCATCATGCAATCTGTGGGACTTTTCAAAGACAAAAACATTAACGTGATAGCAAATAATATGGAGAAATACATTTCTTTCTCGTTGGGATCACTAAAATTTATAGATTCTCTCCAGTTTATGAATTCAAGTCTTGAGAAATTAGTGGAGAACGTGAAATTAAGCGGTGGTCGTTGTTTTAAGTTATTCTTTGAAGACTTCCCAAACACAACCCATGCGAACCTATTGTTGAGGAAGGGTGTGTTCCCTTATCAGTACATTGACTCCATGGATAGATTGAAAGAAACCCATCTACCACCACGTGAAGCTTTTTATTCTGATTTGACAAAACAAACTATAACAGAAGAGGATTATGAGCACGCATGTAATGTTTTCAACTGTCTACACATGAATACTCTTGAAGACTATATGGTGACATATGTGAAGACAGATGTTAGTTTACTAGTGTGTGTGTTTGAAGAGTTTAGAAATGTGTGTCTCTCTAAATACAATTTAGACCCTGCACACTATTATGGTGCACCGGGATTGTCATGGAGTGCATGTTTGAAAATGACTGGTATGAAATTGGAATTGTTGACAGACATCGATATGGTGATATTTATTGAACATGGTGTGCGTGGCGGTGTATCACAAGTCTCCAATCGATTGAAAACTGCCAACAACCCTTATCTAAAGGATTATAACTGTTCGAAACCTATATCCTATCTGTGTTATGAAGATGCCAACAATCTATACGGATGGGCTATGAGTCAATATCTCCCGCATTCTGATTTCAAATGGCTCAATGAACAGGAAATAAGTCAGATGGATATTCAATCGGTCCAGGAAGACAGCGATAATGGTTACATCTTAGAAGTCTCCCTTGAATATCCAACATCTATACACAACTTTACCAACGACTATCCTCTCTGTCCAGAAAAGATGCACGTAGCAGATGATGATTTGTCTCCATATTCAACAACGTTATGGAGGCAGCTACATGGGAGTGAACATTTAGATCATTTCTACCCCAAACGTGCAAAAGTGGAAAAATTAGTCTTATCATTAAACGACAAAGAAAACTACGTGGTACATTACCGCACACTTCAGCTATACCTTCAACTGGGGATGCATATTAAACAAGTTCACAGAGTTCTGCAATTCCATCAAGAACCATACCTGAAACCCTACATTGACTTCAACACAGAATGTAGGAAGACAGCTAAAACAGACTTTGAAAAAGACTTCTACAAGCTTCTCAACAATGCCATTTTTGGTATGTTTCTTTAATATTATCTGTAAATTAAGATGTTAAATTAATTGTAAATAAGTTTTATAATATATAAAAGTACATGTTTATGTCTTAACACTGTGGTAGCTACATTCAATGTTTAAAAAACAAATGGAAATTACTAAGTAAAATCTATTTTAAGGTAGTAACGAATTGTAGATCATCATCACAACACATTAACACATTGTAAAGAGTCTTAGCTTGACTAAATAATATATACCTTATAGTTAATGATACATGTTCGATCCTTGTTTGCTTACCCTGTTAAAACGTTTTATCGCCCATATTAACATTTTAAACAAATGTACTAAATATTTTTTTCTATTTTTAGGAAAGACGTTACAAAACTGTAGGAAATATGTGGATGTAAAACTGGCTCACACTGAGAAAAAAATGCAGAAATACGCAGCCAAATCCACATTCCAACGGATGAAAATATTTACCAAAGACCTTGTCGCAGTGGAATGCAATTATACTAAAGTCAATTTTGTACAACCCGTGTACTGTGGTATGGTTATTCTGGATTTAGCAAAGTATCTCATGTACAATTATTACTACAATCATTTGAAACCAAAGTACCAGAATAATTTAACTTTACTAGCCACAGACACTGATAGCTTTATGTTTCACGTGGAAACACAGGATGTGTATAGAGACATGTTACACAATATTCATTTGTATGACACTTCAAACTACCCACCAAATCACCCGTTGTTTTCCAACGATCGAAAGAAAGTGATTGGAGTGTTTAAAGATGAGCTTGGTGGTGTGCCTATGAAGGAATTTGTGGCGTTACGTCCTAAAATGTACAGTTACATTTATGACAAGAATGACGAAGAAATAAATGAAAAACGATGTAAAGGTATTTCGCGTGCTGTTGTGAAAAACGAGTTGATTCATGAACATTATAAGAACACTCTGTTGCATAGCACACAATTAAAGCACACTATGTATGGGTTACGAAGTGACCATCATATTATGTATTGTGATAAAATCACCAAAACGTCCTTAAGTGCGTTTGACGACAAGCGGTATTGGTTAGGTGATGGTATCTCTAGCTTAGCTTTTGGGCATTACCTAATACCATAAACTTAACTTTAGTGGACGTTAGCTTGTATGTTTCAGATTGTACATAGTTTTTAAGGTTTTAATAAATTTATTTATTTCATGATGTATATATCCATTTAGAAATAGTTCTTTGTGTGTTAAAGTGTACATTTTGTAGAACATACTTGTGTACTGTCATTGTTTATACCATGATTGTGTATTATTTCATGTAAACGCAAATAATTTTCAATTCATATTCAAAATAAAGTGTATTCAGTTAATCTGTTTGTTGTTATTTATTTTGTATCCCTTCAATCTGTTTGTTTTAATTATTCTGTATCAATATTATCTTTAATCAAATATTTCACATGATCCATTTTGTTGTTAACCTCCTTACGAATCCAATGACCCAGTTGGGTATTAACCAAGTTTAATCGAGTCATATCACCATACTCTCTATGATATGAAAATATTTAACCCGCGCGAACCATTAATCTGTTTACAAAGTCATTTAGATAGTATTCGGGGGGAAACACCTGGGTCACCATATTTGTTTACGTATGTGGTCACACTATCCTATAAATTGTCAATGAAATAGAGCACACTATGGTGCGAGTTAATTTTAACGTCAATACAAATAGTATTTACGCGCGTGAGCCAAATTTACAAATATATTGACCCAGTCAGGTAGTATTTACGCGCGCGAGCCAAATTTAATACGTTTACGCTGACACATTTAGATTTGAAGATTATTCGCGCGCGAGCCAGTGAGCTATTTAAACGGGATACTTGAATACAGTTATTGACCTTTTATCAAAAGTACCGCCCTATCCTTAAATTAACAACGTTGATCATTGATAATATCTTACACCATTTCAAAGGTAGAATGTTAGAGTATCAGAACACCCTTTTAAGGTCATTTTTTTGTAAATTAACATGGTAACATCACAACTTAACCGCCTTATCTACCATGAAAAGGACCACCAATGTAAGTAGAATAGCACGCTCCTAATAGGATATTCAGCGGAGAAACAGCAAAAGTCACTTGTTGTGAACTTTAATACTGTTTTCATAGTTATACCCAAATCATTTTATGTTCATTGTGATTTAAAGTTTTGGTAGATTAGTTTTTATACTGATGTTATTTATATTGTTATTCAAATAAAAATTTTACAAAAAGAATGAACCATTTTGTTCTATTTAATATGACAATTGTATAGCTTGTTTTCCTGCTTAAAATAAGGAATGCAGTCGGTAACAAGAAATCCTTGTACTTAATCACAGTGGTTAAAAATTAAAAAAGGAAATCAGATCCGAAACTTGCTATCATGAAAAGAATGATCTAATAAGAATAAGCGAGGGTAGATGACCACAGTTGACGTATTATCTTACAAGGGGTTAACCTCCGACATAGTCTTATGGTTATTACTTGGCGCGTTTTGCGCAGTATCCATGCTGATTTCGTTGTGAAACTACCTATGCAGATACCGATATGAAGCTCAGAAGCTCTAGAGTATAGAACATACTACAATAGAAACAGGGTAAACATATCTAAAACCCAGCACCCAGAATAGCGCATAAACTAGAGTTTACAAATAAAAATTATGTAGCCAGTCTATTTCACTGACCGCAGAAGCACCCTCCAGCTCATTCCCGCCCTTCAGCTGTTTACGAAGGTCAGTGACTCCGATGGCGTTTATGAATGGGTTCACCATAATTTCGATAAAAGGGAGGCGCTCGTCGGGTTATTGACTTTTAAGGTACCTGATTCATTCAATAAGGTGTTGATCTGTGAAACACAATACACCAGCGCGGGAAGATATCTTTAGGTCATTAAACATAGTTGTCAACAGATAAAGCGCCTAAATTAAACCTCGACCTTAAATCATACGCATGCGCAAGCGGATTAGGACATTGACCTGGATTATGGAGTAGACCTGTCACTGATCTGGGTTAGGAACCTCTGGAACCTCCCGAAGCACCCGTCATTTGCTACTAAGACCTTCAGTCGTGGGCATGCGCACTCGCTGACCTATATTGCACAGCAACAATTCGACCTCGACATTGACACATACGCAACCTAGGTGACCTAGATCATTGCCCATGATAAGGGTGATCTACTAATCCAAATCTGGTACAGGAACCTCTGGAACCTCCTAGTTTGCTACTACTACTACTTTTATGCTACTATTTGCGGATGACACTGTATTATTTTCTAGAACAGCTATAGGCTTACAAAATCAGGTTAATGCACTTGAAAATTATTGTAATACTTGGGGCATAGAAGTAAATGTTTTGAAATCAGCTATTGTAGTTTTTGGCAAAGGCATAACTAGAAGAAACATAAATATAACTAATGGAAAGCAAATTAAAAGTATGAATGAGTTTACATATCTAGGAGTTACATTAAAGGCTAACTGTTCTTTTTATACGCCACAGAAGCGTTTATCTGTATGTGCTCTTAAAGCCTTGTTTTCCTTACATTCCTTATTTGATGAAATATCTGTACATGTCCAAGATAAACTTAAATTGTTTGATGCAATGATTCTCCCAATATTGTGCTACGGATGTGAAGTGTGGGGTTTTCACAAAGCCCCTGACATTGACCGTATTCATCTAAAATTTCTAAAACATTATATGTTAGGCAACAAACGGCCAGTGCTTCAGTGTATGGAGAACTGGGTAGATTGCCTTTAGTTTTCACTCGCAGAATTCGTATTATTAAATATTGGATTAAACTAAACAAACATCCTAACTCCTTGCAATACAAACTGGCTCATTTAACTAATAATAACGGTAATTATATTTTGAAATGGACATTAAGTGTTAAAGACATTTTTGAAAAGCTTGGATTAGGCTACCTATTTTTTAACGAGTCTTACAGCAAGGAATACCATAAGCTTAATAACACAGAGAAATATTAACCATTATGTACAATGTTGGCATTATTCGATTAATGATTCTAGTAAGCTAGAAACATACTGCATATTTAAGAATAATTTTGAATTTGAAAAATATCTTATGGTAGTTGATAACCCTCTTCATCGAGGAGCCTTATCTAAATTGAGATGTTCTTCCCATACACTCGCAATAGAAGAAGGTAGATTTAGAAACATTGATAAACAGGACAGGAAATGTATATATTGTCGAATGAATGTCATCGAAAACGAGTATCATTTTGGTCTAGTATGTCCTTTTTATAGAGAATTAAGAATTAGTATATTACCAAACTATTTTTGCTCTTGGCCAAGTATTGTTAAATTTAAACAACTAATGAAATGCAACCAAACAGGATTAACTAAACGACTAGCTAGATTTGTATACCTTGCATATTGTAAAAGAAAAAATGTATAGTAGTATTTTTTTTATTTATTTATTTATTTATTTTTTACTTCCATGTTACCATGAAATATAATTGTACTTGACTTAATAGTATACACATATCTTATACATTTGCTACATACTTTTCTCTATGTTTAACATGTATGCAATTTATTATTATTTATATGTGTATTTTTGTCGCCATATTTATTTATGTATGGCAAAAAACATATAAGTTTGTGCCAATAAAATATTGAATTGGTTTAGATAGGAAATACATGTTTGTAATGACGAATGGGGTGTTATGCTCCCCTTTTTCACAGAGATGTTGGACATCAATAGAAAACATTACGCGAGATATTTTCATTTAACCATAAGTTATATGGTTGTTTGAGAGAAAAATAATATATTCTAATTTGTCAGATACCACCTTTAAGACGAGATTTACAACGTATGAGAGGGTCAGCATCTTTGACCTACTAATCTTGCATTAAGGGAAAAAAATATTTCAACAGATGTGAGTACGAACCATGTTTGTTGATTTAAGAACGCCGATAACGCTTATGGACGGGATTCTTGGAACAAGTGGAATACTAACATACGCTGAAACATAATTGTGGAACGCATAATGCTTCTTCGTTTTCTCGTGGCAACTTTTCGCATATCAGGCACGTTAAATACTTAAATCTTGACAACTGACGTCAGTGCAAGTTCATAACTTCAAGCCAAAGTGACTAGCTTTTAGAGTCTTCTATATTAGGCCATTGTATGTGTTTACTTTGTTACGACCCGTCGCGCTATATAAGTTTATTTATAAAGTGGCACGTTTACTAAACGACGAAATGGTGTAACAGAAAGAACAAGCCAGCAACAAACTAGTACAATAATGTTTTATTTTAAAAATAATTAAAACTATGGCGTAATAAAACAATAACAAATAAATGAAACAAAATTTCATAAGGCGAAATAAATATTAGATTACAGTTTGTCCCTTTAGGAGGTGTCCCTTTAACAATGCAACAAATACTCCAGCGTCGAATAATCCTGAAGAGTTTACGGTAGAATGTTCTCGTAGATAAGCACAGTTGAAATAATCCAAAGGTAGAACAATACAGGAATGTTAATTATATAATCCCAATTCAACACTTTAATATTTATGTCACTGTAGAATATAGTAAGTCCACGTAAGTTCCAACACAGAAATATTTAAGATAGAAGCTGTAAGTATTTCCAAAGCAAACTTTTTATTCAAACTTCCAAACTTAACTTCAATTCGGCAAAAACGCCTTTATATATACCCCAAAAATTTCCAGAACATTCACGTACCCAGAACATTTTCAAAGACCAGTAAAAAAAATAAACAATTGAATAGAAAAGCATGATCTTTTTTTCTAGCAGTTACGCAAATGCTACGTCATTAAAACCACAACGGTAAACAACCCTTAACCTGACTAGCGTAACCTTAAATGCTGGTGTACTATTGTACATAACAACTTGTTTTGTTTTGTTTCTGAAGTACAATTCATTAAGCAGTTATGATCATTATAGCGACGTACAGCTGTTTTGGTGGCGGAAGACCCCAGACATATGTCTGCGTAGAACCACCGGCGTACCGCAAGTCAGCTGGAAGACCTTCTCACAGTAAATCCTTCGCCCCGAACGGGACTCGAATCCACGCTGTGAGAGGCTAAGCGGTAAGAGGAAGTACACATCTACGACTCGACCACAATGCCACGAACGCCCCGTAATTTGTTAAGTATACATTTAGTAGTTTCTTGTATTTTAGACCTTCGCGTTTGTTTTACATGAGCCCATCAGATTATACAAATGTGTTTACCCAAAACTCAAAACCTTCTCAAATCGCTTTGATTGTTGGTTATGTTATTTAAAATTGGAAATCTAACGTTGACAAAATTGCAGAAGCTACTTAACGACATGTGGCGACGAAAGCATGTACCAAGAGTCCTGCTGTGTCAATACTATTATCTTCAAGGTTCTTTTCCGATCGTGTACGGAAAGGGCCGAAGATGATGCTAATGACGGTACGATAGCTCCACAACAAAATGTAGGACATCAACAAGCATCTTTTACCTATTTTTTTTTTTTTTGTAAGACAATTATTTGCATTTTCTACGTTGTTATTGTAGATGTTTGCTCAAAATGTGGGATACCGCTTTTTTATGCTTAGCTTCCAATGCATTTACAAATAGTCAGGAGGGTAGCGTAGATGATACTTTGGTGGCAGGGTCGGAGAGGGGAAGGGAGAGGGGGGGGGCGGAATGATAATTGATAGCTAAAAAAAAAACAACAAACTGAATGCCATAGTTATTCTCTTCTACGTAAAATATCAATTAAAGCAATATTTCCTACAAAAAAGTATTACAATTATTTATTTCGTTTTCATTTGTAACGATGTTCAGTATGCAAAGAAGCTATAGTTTTAAAGGATGGCATAAAATTGTAAATAAAAGGAGTTCCATATCATAAATCTACTTTAACTGTCATTATTTTAAATCAGTAAAGCCTGCCATTAAGTTATATGTTAATATATGAACAATTAAGACACATTCGATTCATCTTCCATACCAATATGCAAGAAAAACTACAAGGCATACATGTGTATCTACTCTCAAAATGATCTACCTGAAAAAAAAAAACAGGAACAGATTTCTAAGATATTTAATTGTGACAACATGCGTGCATGCGTAGTTCGGAACTTGGATAGAATTTGAACTTCAACTTGGATAGAATTTGAACTTCAAACGGTAAAAAAGTTGTTGTTGTTTTTCAAATCACTTGATTCACTATAATATTTTAGGATCAAAATAATATTACTTTGGCTTACTGTGATCATGGTGCTTTGGATGATAATGCCAATCACATTTAGAAGTATATCAACAATGCTTGCTGAATATAAGGGAGGCAATCATGCTTAAATTAAACTTTGGTTTGTATTAGTAGTCTACCTCGAAATTCTCTAATAAAAATAAATAAATAAAAATTATTATTTAATTTAAATACATAATAAGAAGACAAAATGTGCTACTGTTGTTCTCATGCAGAAAATATCATTATAATAATATTAAAACTCAGAATGTTTTATTAGATTTATCTGCATTTCTACCCTCTATCACTCATTAAATATGTGTGTGACGATACTACCAGAACTAGTCGCGGATCCGACAGGGCGTTCGTTAAGACGATGGACTCCGGATCGAAGGGTCACGGGTTCGAAGCCCGAAGCTTACAAAGTAATGTTAGGCTTTGAGTAAGACAATTTACTTCACATTGCTCCAGGTACTCAGTTCTACCCAGAAAGTGGGCAGTCAAAAGGTATTAATACAATTTGAAAAACTTGTTTCCTAATCGACTATAAATAGATAGGTTCAAACTACGCGGCAGAGCGTTGTCTCTAGGTACTTGAGGCCTCGGGTTTAAATCGCAACATACAAGTCATTTAAAATGGTAGTGATGTCGCTCCATTGTTGCTGTAACTATCATTCAAACATGTAGTTCCTCTGTTCCATGATTGGGCGGCGCGGTGTCACAGCATCACACTGATCTGATGTGGTGTTTTCTTTAATCGTAATGTGTAATCTAAAGGAGATTTCTGTCGAGTTCGAGCAAAAGGTTTCTCCATCAGCTGTTCATAATATAATCAAAACCGCGCCGGCGTAGAATCTATCGCTCGCCAATCTCTTCATAGACCGTCTCCTCTATACTATGACACTTCACAGCTAGCCGATTTGAGGAGTTGTGCTTCCGCGTTGTAAAATAGTCCCGGGTATAAATGGAAAAAAAAATATAATTACATTTTATTTAACAAATAAACGATAATTTATAGCATGTCAAGTACTCTTATGTTTGCTACATAGCTCTGACATAGTTATGGTCATATTCAGAACGTCCAGGTAAGTATTGGTGGAGGAAGTCCTAGAGTAACTTTGCGTACACGGGCATCACCGTCTTTGTGTAGAATGTTTTATGTCAGCAATGTTTTAAAGTACTCCGTTCTCATAATCATTTTGAGCACTTTTACACAGACTGGCCATTCTGGTGTTGACACAATGACCTCACAAAGCCACTCTTACTGTCGCGAGAATTCCGTGAAATAGGACAATGTACGCTGGCGTTGTTTATATGTCAAAGTAATGGTTTTCTTAAAGCTGTAATTATGTTGGTGATATCTTCTCACGACCAATAATGCATGACCGAGGATATGCAAGATCTACTCTAGACGGAAGTGTCTCGACGAAATCAAAATACCAGTACGGTGTCTGTGAACACCAGCAACATCTCTCTTCAGCAAGCAATGATGAAGAATGGCGGAGGATCGTCCGCGGAAAGGTAAAGATCATACGTATTGTTTAATGTTAGAAGAGTCTTGTGTTGTTGTTTTTACAAATCATACAATTGAAGCAGGGGCGGATCCTGAGCCCAAATTTGACATATTCACAGTTACAGAGGGGAATTATGTAGCCAGTCCTAGCTCCCATTCAAGTTAAAAAATGTTTCATTGTAAAAACGAACACAACTACTGTTCAAATTACATCCTTTGTTTCCAGCCGCAATAGCTCAGGTGGTAGAGCATCGGCTTGCGGATCGGGAGGTCGTGGGTACGAACCCCGGCCGGGTCAAACCAAAGACTTTAAAGTTGGTAGTAGTGGCTTTCCTCCTAACGCTCGGGGCTAAGGGGACAGCATAACGCCTGACTCGTCGGTGTCAGTATAATGGACCGGCCGGGTTCAGTCCCTGGGCACCTCATAAGTGCCCCTGTTCTATCGCAGTATCGGCAAAAATGCCGGATAATCCCAATCCCACTATATATGTGTGTGTGTGTTTGTTTGTTTGTGTGTGTGTGTGTGTGTGTGTGTGTGTGTGCGTGCGTGCGTGCGTGCGTGCGTGTGTGTGTGTGTGTGTGTCCAGCATAATATGCTTATCAGTGATTGTGGTCAGAGCGTGAAACCAATTAGCTGAGGCCTTTGAAAAAATAGCTTCAGAAAATTTGACCGTTTCACGTGTGAACTTGTATGGATCCGCGTCTGTGTAGTTTAGTTTTATACGGGGCGCCTCTGACTGCATGGGTATAGACGCTCTGGTTGTAGCTCCTCTAGTTACTTAGTCTCTCAAAGCGTGGGTTCGAGACCCGATTTTTGGGCGAGAGCTTGCAATGTCAGGACGTGTTTATAGCACAATGAATAGGGGCGGATCCATGTGGTGCGGGGATGGCGATGCCCCCACCCCACCCCGTCCAACCAGGTAAAAGAGTGGAGATGTGAAAACACATGTAAGCTTAAAATACTAAAGCTTTTAAAGTAAATTGTCTGTTGACTGGTTAGGTCGAAGTAAGGGTTCATTACTGTGTGTATATGTATCTAGTTTTTACCGTGATGTTATGTCACCAGGTTATTGTTTGTGTCATGGATATTAACAGAATAACAAAGTCCGAACATCTATTTCTAAACTTTAATTACACAAGTGAACTATACAGAGGTCTGATGCTAACTGGCTATTTTAGAGGCATTGTTAACTATATATATAATGAGTATACTTCTACAGATATGTGTAAAGGGAAGTAATCCTATATTACTGTATTACTAGTATGGATACAAAGTTATGTTTCTTAAACAGATATCATCACATCTCCCTTTCTTTAAAAAGTATTAGACATATATGAATACAATATAATTTGGTATGTCCTTTTATCAAAATTTCTCACCAATTAACAATTTTCCAACAACTAATGGGAAATAAATTGCTACATAATTACATTGACTCTATTTTTCTTGGTTTAATCTGCCGACCAGACCTTGTTATGTATGGTGTTTGGGTGTTCTCTGGCGGCTTATCAGTACATGCTGATACAGGTGGCTGAATAGGGCTGCTGGGAGTAGGGTTACTAATGACACTAGCACGCTGCTGGGAAGGGACTTGTGGTGTTTCTGTTTGTAACAGTTTAGGTTTACAGGGACTGGCTGATTCCAGGGGCGTACCTAGTGATTCACCTGGTGGTTTTGCTTTTGCAGGTGAACTGACAGGGATTTTCTGCAAATGTCGCCTGTTGCGAACATATTGCCCTCCATCTGGGGTCTTTACAGTGTATGATCTTTCACTGTTTTGCTCTGTTATAACAGCAGGGTTCCAAACAGCACCTTGTTGGATTCTAACATTATCCCCTACATTCATGGGCTTCAACTGTTTTGCATGTTTGTCATATTTTCGCTTTTGATCAGCTTTCTGTGAAATAAGCTTTGACCTTACTTTGCTGTGAAGCACTGTACTTGGTGTCAACTGACTGGGTGCTATTGGCAAAAATGTGCGTATTTTTCTACCCATCAACATTTCACATGGAGAGTAACCAATGGCCATAGGTGTGGCTCGTAACTCCAGTAAAGATATCATTGGATCAGAACCATCTTGCTTACATTTCTTAAGCAACCTCTTAGCTTTCTTAACGCATGACTCACTAAGGCCATTACTTTGGGGATATTGAGCAGATGAAGTTACATGCTGTATGTCCCATTCAATAGCAAATTCCTGAAATTGTTGTGATGTGTAATATGATGCACCATCCGACACTATCTTTTCAGGTATGCCATGTGTTGCAAACCAAGTCTTCATGACTTTGATAATAGTCTGACTGTTTGTGTTGCTGAGCTTTTGCATTTCAAAATAATTGCTCAGATAGTCACATACTATCAAGTAATCTTGGTTGTCAAACGTGAAAACGTCAGTACCTACAACTTGCCAAGGGTATTGTGGTACGTCATGGGGTTTCAAAGGCTCTTTTTGATTTGACCTTTGGTGTGTTGCACACACTGTACATTTAGCAACATGACTAATGATGTGCTTGGAGATATTTGGCCAGAACATTGTCATTCTAGCACGTCTCATACTACGCTCTTGACCTGCATGACCTTTATGAATCAATGTCAGCATTGCGTTTCTCAAAGACTTAGGGATAACAAGTCTGTGACCTTTGTAGATAATGTTGTCTACAACACTGAGTTCGTCTCGATAAGTCCAATAATCGATCAACCGTGGATCGCACTGTTTGCGTTTGTCAGGCCAACCTTGCAAAATGACTTGTTTCAGGAGCAATAGCTCTTCGTCTTTGTCCGTTTCAGTCCTTATTTCGACTAATTTCTGACTTGTGTACGGCAAATTCCTTGTGACAAAATGAACATGAAGGTTCGAGTTCTCTGAAATCTCAGGGTACGTGTCTGGGAGGAATTTCCTAGACAATGTGTCAGCTACGGGAATTTGAGTTCCAGATTTGTAGTGTAGCTCTAGATCATAACCATGTAAGGCTAATAAGAGTCTTTGCAATCTGGCTGGGGCGCTATGAAGTGACTTTTTAAACACACTTATCAACGGTAGGTGGTCAGTCTCAACAATGACATGTCTTCCATAGACGTATTGTCTGAATTTCGTCATGCCAAACACTATGGCAAGTAATTCCTTTTCTATCATAGCCCAGTTTCTCTCAGTACTAGTCAGTGTCTTGCTTGCATAAGCAATGGGTTTGCCTTCTTGCATCAATGTCGCTGCACAGCCGTGCTGCGAGCTGTCACATTGTAATGTCAAGGTCTTGTCTGGATCAAAATATGACAATATTGGACCTGGACTAGCTGTCAATATGTCTTTGATCTCTTGGAATGCCTTAATTTGTGGCTCTTCCCATGAAAACTGTATGTCTTTCTTCAACAGCTCTGATAATGGCTGCATAGTTTGTGACAAATGGGGTGCATATCTTGACAGATAAGTGACCATGCCAATTAACGTCTTTAACTCAGATTTGTCACTCGGGGGTTCCATTTCCCGAATTGCTCTACATTTCTCTGGGTCGGGTTTCAGTCCGTCAGCTGAGACTATGTGTCCAAAGTATTTGACCTCAGAGGCTCCTACAATGAGCTTGTCCTCATTTAACCTGATGCCTTTCTCTCGGCACCTGTCTAAGAGAGTTCTCAAGTTCGAGTCGTGTTCATGTATTGTCTGTCCATACACTAACAGATCGTCAACTATGATTGCACAACCTGAAATGCCTTCTAAGCATTCGTCTATTTTCTGCTGAAATAGATCTTGACTGCACTTGAGACCCATTGGACATCTTAAATACCTGTAACGACCTTGGGGAGTGTTGAAGGTAGTCAGATAAGAAGACTTTTGGTCCAAAACTACACTATGGTAACCTGATTTACAATCAAGTTTTGTGAAGTAATTTGCTGACTTTAACTGTGGAAGTATATCGTCCAGTGTCTTTGTCGGATAATGAGGTCTTTTTATTGCCTTATTTAGGTCTTTGGGATCTATGACAATGCGCACCTTGTCGGAATGCGGCTTATTAACCACCACCATGCTATTTACATAGCTAGTCGGTTTGTTGACCTTGGTAATAATACCAGCTTTCTCCATGTTTTGGAGTTCCTTCATGACCTTGTCCTGCATTGCAACAGGAACGCGTCTGGGTGGATGTACTACAGGTGTGTGGTTTGAGTCTATTTGGATTGAACTGGTACCTGGTAAACGACCAATACCTGTGAATACGTCTTTGTACTCTGTCAAAATAGTCTCCTTTGTCATAGGGGCTTCTGGATTTACAGAAAATGCTACTTTGATCAAACCAAAATCAAGACATGACTGTAATCCTAAGATTGAGTTTTTGTTGTTTCGTGCAACGTAAAACTCTACATTTTGTTTCTTGGCCTTATAGTTACAATGTAACCTGATTGTGCCTAAGACCTTTATCTCTGCACCGGTATAAGCAAGTAACCTAGCTTTAGGCTTCTGGAGTGGGGCAGTGACCTTGAGACGTTTAAATTCTGTCTCTGATATGATGTTACAGCATGCGCCAGTGTCAAGCTTAAACTGTATTAAACTTTTATTTGGGCCCACCTGTAAATCAGCACATACCTGTTTGCTGGATTTAGTTACAACTGATCCTACACTAAAGGTATCACAATCACTGTCCTCTTCGACTTCCAACACTTTTTTAACTGTTCTGCACTTTACTGCAAAGTGATTATGCTTTTTGCATTTGAGGCATTGCTTTCCCTTTGCAGGGCATTTGTCCTGTTGTTTGTGGTGTGATCCGCATCGGTCACATTCCGCTGGCTTCTTTTGTCTGACGGTGTCCCCTCTAGCGTGTGACGCTCGGCCCTTCTTGGCTGGCTGCCCACGTCTTCCCGGCTGGACCTCATCGACAGAAGCTTGGTTAGTTGGCTCACCCATAGAGCGCAGCTGGGCTTGTGCATACTCGTAAGATTGTGCAATTCCGATTGCTTTATCTAATGTTAGCTTTTCTCCCTCGTTCAACAATTTTCCTCTAATCTTACTCGAGGTGACTCCCATTACCACTCTGTCTCTGATCATTTCCTCTTGATTGGCAAACTTGCAATCATTTGCTGAAATTCGCAATTGAGTAATGAAGTCTTCGATTGAGTTTGATCCTTGTATAATGTTGTTGAACTGGAATCGTTTGAACACACTATTGCACTTTGGCTCAACATGTTTTTCGTACATTTGATACAATGTGTCCAATTTCTTCGAGTCATCAGCACTTAGATTCCACGATTTGTGTACATCTCGCCCTTTTTGACCAACCCATAGCAGGAGGTATGTACATTTTGTTGGCTCGTCCTTTGAGTTGAGCGCACCATTGAAAATGAGCTCTGCATGTTCTTTAAAGTTTTTCCATTCCAATGGCAGATTGTTCGACTTCCAGTCAATGACTGGTGTTGGAATTCCAGATAAATCCATTATTGCACTACAAATATGGCTGACACTTTGGATATTATTATTTGCTATTATATATGTCCAACTCAAACTGTCAATGAATTTGGTATAAATGCACTAAAATAAATCCAAATTATATTTCTGACACCATGTTATGTCACCAGGTTATTGTTTGTGTCATGGATATTAACAGAATAACAAAGTCCGAACATCTATTTCTAAACTTTAATTACACAAGTGAACTATACAGAGGTCTGATGCTAACTGGCTATTTTAGAGGCATTGTTAACTATATATATAATGAGTATACTTCTACAGATATGTGTAAAGGGAAGTAATCCTATATTACTGTATTACTAGTATGGATACAAAGTTATGTTTCTTAAACAGATATCATCACACGTGATAAAGTTTAATGGATCTTGATTCATACACCCTCCCCTCTACCAAAATCCGCACCTGATGTATTGGATGTTGCACAGGATATTGCCGAAGGTGTCTGCCGTATTTGTAACCGTAAATTAATGATAAACAAAACTATGGACCTTTTTATATTTTACCGTTCAAATGTAGTCAACCATACGATAATAACAAATGCGTTATTTGGCTGTAACTGCCTTTCATTGCAGAACTGAAGAAAAGGACCAGGCGTCACCTCTCTCTAAGTTCACAGGTCTCTTCAATAAAAGGTGAGTTCTAGTCTTATACATAACAATCAATATGTGTTTTAAAGGTGGTATCAGAAAGTTTGCCTATATGAAATACACGTAACAATATTTTTCCACTGTTTTGGGGGACTGAGGCATTTTTTAACGCGTACTTTAGTCTAGATAAAGACGGTTTTTAGCACGGCATTACTTTATAGACAATACAGATCGTGAAGTAAATCGCTCTAAATCTTCATTCATTTGAAATCTATAATAAGCACGATGTGGATTCTGCTCAGAATGTATTTAGACGGCAGAGCGGATTACCCAGATTTTGATATAATATGCTGTCAAAAATAAGTAGTCACGTGGTTTACTCAGTTTAAAAATAGCTTACTGTGCAGCGTGGCTCAGATAGGACATAACTGTTTGCTATGACAAGTCAGAGATTTTTTTTTTTCATTTTTCATATAGATTTTTCAGGATATCAGTAAACAATATTTAACTGGCCTTTCATGTAGAAATAATCATTTGGTTGTTTGAGGGGGAAAGGATTTCGTCCATACTGTCGGCTATTACCTTTAATGGATACTTTGTGATATTTGCAGCAAATATAAACACACATTTTACAGAACAGGGGCAATATGTTGTTACATGTAGAAGATACAGACAATCTGTCGGATACCAGCTTTAAGGCCTCTTTCACATCAAACGTACAATACGTAAGGAAGAGTACCCCACCCATTAATTTAGACATAGTTATGCCTCTTCATTTTAACTAAAAGATATTGTTTGGTTGAAATTTTTAGGATCAGTAACAACTTACATTTTACTTTCTATCGGGAAAAGTAGTACACACTGTTTAATAGCAGCTCTAGTTTTATGCAAAGACATTAATAACATATCTTGGCAAAGTGTGCGTTTTATGCCTCGGAGTTTATAAATTATAAAATTTATAAACCTAATGTATACAACATTGTTTTATTTTCTGCCATGTCTCTGGCCTCAGATACTTACTGCATTTCAGATACTTGAAACAAAATTATCTGTCATATGTGTATTGGTAAATGCTAACAATGGATGTGTTGTTATTTAACGAGAACTGTATCAGGCAAAGATTTAACAAACCTGATATGTGAATCTAAATCTTCAATGGACAGGTGCAATGGTGTTGTTAGCATGCAAGATGAGTATCATATGAGAGACACGGTCGATGTGGCGGATGGGGCGAAGCCAGAAAAAAAAGTTCGTCTGTTGTCAGCATTAGAGAATGGCCCAACTCAACCCAACACACTTCCTAAGAAGAAGGCACAGAACAAATCAGAAAATACGACTGATGTAAGCAATTGTAAAAATTAGATAATACTTGTTCATTAACCTTGTATGCGGCATCCATTGGCTAGTGGTAGAGTCGCCGATTTTTAAGACCTCTGACCACTTGGCCATTCGCCACGTTGGTACGAGTCTCTCGGTGAGAGAAACTAAATGTCGAAGGTCATCCAGCTGATCCGATGACCCGGCAATCTCCTCACAGTGATTACGTCACGCGTTGCTACTTAAATCTCTGCCCCCAGCAAGGATCACGTAAAGTAAACATGGCTGCCTCCATAAACACGCCACGTTTGACTTTCGTAATTTCATTTTTTTCATACTTTAAGTTACTTTTTATTTTTAATATGATAAATTAATATTTTTAAAGGAAAGATACTATATTTAGAGGAGTTAAGTCCAGAAAAAAATAAAAATAAAAAAAAACACTATCCGCCTGTATTTGGGCGAAAAACTTGCTGGTGGCAGTGACATAATGTACTGTCAAGGGAAGTAATCACTGCGGGGAGTTTGATGACCCGGTTGTTATACCCAGACATTTGTCTGGTGTTTTGCCGTGATCTTTCTCCACCGAAATAGCTTCGTGAACGTATCACTAAATCTGCTTATATGTGGTATCCGGCAGTATTTTGGTACAGAACAAGTTCTCAAAAACCCCAATAATTCATTGTTACCTGAAAAGGTCTTGCAAAATGCTGTTCATTGATATCTTAGATCTGTGTGAACAGTCGAGCATAAATCACGACTCGTCCTTGCAAAAAGGTGTTCATCGGGGTAATCCGCTCTGACGTCGATATCCCAGATAGCATTCTATATGGGACCCATGTGGGACCCATATGGGCACCTATATGGGTCCCATATGGGCTGCCCATATGGGACCCACATGGGGAGTGCAACCGGGTTCCACATGGGTCCCATATGGGCAGCCCTTATACTCAATATGGGCCCCATCTGGGCCCCACATGGGCAACCCTTGTACTCAATATGGGCCCCACATGGTTTGTATTTATAAATGTCGAATTTTACGTACTACTTTTATATAAAATAATAGCAATTTATGTCAAGGTTGTCACATTATAGCTCAAAGTAAATGAGTTTCAAACAAATGAATAAATGAATAATCGTTTTTCCTTAAAGAGCTGTAATATGGGACCCATATGGGTCCAATATGGGCATGCCCATATGGGTTTGCCCAGATATAGCCCATATGGGTCCAATATGGGCATACCCATATGGGCTTGCCTAGATATGGCCCATATGTAGCCCATATGGGACCCATATACGTCCAATATGGGCAAGCCCATATGGGTCCCATATTTGCATGTTTGCTGGGATCTACTTTTAGCAGACTACTTTCGCGCATTTAGAGTGACTCTTTTCGCAAGTAGTACTGTCTAACAATACAGCTTGTGTTAAATTTCGCCTTTATTAGGACTATGTATGGGTTTATGCAAAAATCATTCCCTAATTCCCCATTATTAAAGTTAGATATTGTTACATGTATTTGATATTGGCAAACTGTCGGACACCACCTTAAAAGTGAAAAACGTCTCTAGTTTACTGATATATTGTTTGTGGGACGAAACACCTTGTAAACAACAGACACGCCCTTTGTCCATTAATGTGTAGGCGCGGAAGGTGGGAGGAGTCTCGGTTGTGTGCACCGCCCCCACAAGAAACCCCGCCCATCTGGAGGACACATACATCAAACTGAAGGTGAAGGTGAAGCTGAAAACCTTCACCACACAGCTCCACTCTTTGCTTATGAGGCACGATGGAGACATACCGCTCCGGAGGTGAGAATGTTTCCTGTCTTACGAGTGGGTCATAGAAGAACTATTTACATGTATTACTGTGCATGACTCTGATGGGGTTATACTTTTCAGACGATGAGCACACTATTGACATTTAGATTAATGAAAACTAGTAACTTTCCTTATTGGCAGGCATTGAAAATAGCCTTTATTACTTTCCATCTGCCTTGCTTGAGATCACACTGAGAGTGGTTATAAGCAATCAACCGGAACAGTAACTGTGATGGGTTATAAAATAGTGTGTGTACTGAGTCACACTTAATACACACGACTTTAACTGCATTGCATACGTTAAAGGATACATTTTCACCATATCACTATTTTAATACATTATTTTAAACTGGCTGCGCATGTCTTAAAGGCATTGAAAATTGGAATGTGGCCTTTTTTGTCTTCACACTGTGATCACAGTAGGGCGTGGGGAAGGTTGTGGGGTGGGGGGTGTCTAGGCGGCTGGACACAGCTTCAGGCTGCAGTGGTATCAGGAAAGGGATGGAGATACGCTATAGCGTTACTGACCAATGGCAGTGGAATAAGCCTATGGGTGTGTTTGGCGACGCGCTGGAGCGCGCCGCCTATATATGGAATGCTGAAAAAATTTGAACATGCGAGCGGATGTCCTCGCACATTGTCGTTCTAGCTAGATAATGGTCGGGGGAAAATGGACAAGGCGTTCCGAATTCCGGAAGTTCCGCGATTTACACATTCCCAACGTACGGGTCCTATTTCGGTAGATGACGTTCTTTTTATATTATATATATATAAAATGCTAACTTGTTAGGAACAGCTTTATAACAAAAGTACTGTTATATATATCACTGATGTAATTTACCAGTACTCCTCTGAAAACGATCTATGTCACTTGTGCTAAGGAATATTATATTATTGTTTTGCTATAAACATGTATACGTCTTACGCAATAAAATGTTGTATTATTGTATTATTATTCATATTTCTTAATATTTATTGTATGTTTCCCTCAGTCTTCCAGCCTACTTCAGGAAAGAAATTGGGCCGCTTACATTTGTAAAAGAAGGAGGCGTGCCTTTAGAACACGTGATCAGCTGCGTGCGAGATGTGAAGATCGTTTCGTCGAAAAGGAACAAAAGGGTTTGCTGGGTGAATAAGACACCATCCGGTTCTGCAGGTAGGGTAGAAAGTCGTTGTGCTATGTTGAACCGGAATTTTCACGCATACGAATACGTCACAAGTAGGTGTTGTAAAAATTTTGAACCCCTTTTTGGAAACACCTGTTGGTACGTACGTATTTTTCACAACTTAAGTCATAAATCTGTAAAGAATTCGTACGAATGTTTCACACCTAATAAAAACTTGTATTTATATGATCTGGGTCTGTGTGAAGTTGGAAGAACAACATATCAGTTCCAGCTGAATAAAAAAAATGTGATTGTGTGCGATTGGTCAAGGTCAGATTAGAACGTTTGAATATGTTTCTACGTGAGGCATTATATTTAAGAGTGTAAGGACCGATTCTGAGCAAGTTTCATAACCTATGCATTAAAGTTATTGACCAAGCAACAATCATAAACTTAAAAGAATAGAAAAAATACCTAAAACATGGAAAAAAGATTACTTCGACGATATTTGTCACCAGACTTTCATAGTTGCACGGTAGGGAATCTAGATGTAATTTTTTAATTGAAATCGATTACCCCTTTACCCTTTCCTTCCATCTACAGAAAATAAAATTACCTTCATTATGTAAGTTTTTTTTTGTCTCAAAATACCTTTACTGTTACATTTATCCTTTATCTAATATTCAAGTTATATTTTCTAGACGGAACGGAGTATTCTCTCTATATATTTATATACATATTATTCTGCATAGTTTTATGTCTTTAATTTAAACGTCAATTTGACTGGAAACGCAAAAGGGAAAAATGGAGTAATGTTTCATTAATATTATTAATAGTTTGTAGTTTTGTTATTTGTTTGCAATGAATCGTTCTAAAAGATATATACTATATTTTTTTTTTCCTTTTAGAGATAGAGAAAAGGGATTTGTATAAATAATTTTCTGAGAATGCAAATGTCGACACTTCCGTCAAGACTACATTATTATTGTGCGCAGAGCAACTGTTCGAAATTCATGTCTTAAAGGCATCTCAAAATCCTTATATAAGTGACCCCCCCCCCCCCCCCATTTATTGCCCCACCCAGCATGTGAGGGCATCTGTTTTCTGATAAGCCAGGCTGCCACAGTCTGTAACGATGTGTCTGTCACACAGGTATTGTTCAAGATCCAAGTGTATGTATGCTATATCTGGAGGTTGAACATTATTTCTTATACATTTTGTTATTATCTGATTATCTGGGGGTTGAACATAGTCATTCACAGTTTGTAAAGGAAACAGTTGTGAATATACCAATTACGCAATCATATATATATATATATATATATATATATATATATATATATATATATATATATATATATATATATATATATATATATATATATATATATATAAATCTTTATTTGTTTTCTTTCTTACTTTGTTGGTTGATTTTGTTGTTTCTTTCATTCTTTTAGTTCTGATATATATTTAAAGTTATATTTTATTTTGATTTGTAAAATGAAACGAAATGTTTCTAACAAAAGCAATTTAAAAAGTCATTCTTTGTTAGAATAATGCCCTTCAGACTCATTTTAAGTCATTTTGAATACTAAAACTTGTATCTCTCATGTATCTTCAAAATCAAATATTTAGCTATGAAATAAATACATATTCTTGCAGTTACAAAATTGACACGTAGTAATTAATGCAATAAAGAATTTGTAAGGGATCATATAGTAAACAACCCACATTATCACTATCATTAATGTTTATGGCTTTGTGTAAAACTAGCCGACTGTCTCACATCCCTACTAGCAGGTAATTTAATTTTGCATACATCAGAGGTTTTACTGTGACAGATTATGTATATGTTGCTAAGACTTCTTGCAGTCAGTGATTACCAGCAATTAGCAGGTCTGGTCATAGCATGTGGGGGCCTGGCTCAGTGGGATACCACATTCCTTTCGAGATGCCTTTAACAGCGGAAGACGCATATTCCATATAATCAGTCAGCGGGGTGCGCGTATGTATTACGACATAGCAGTTATGCGTAAACTTTATCTCATTTTCAGACTTATTAATGAAAATCAACACACTTTTCAGAAGACAGTTATTGACTATGTTAAACTATAGTAAATGATACAATAAATAATATTTTTTTATGTTTCTTTATCAATTTTCTCTACTAATAATGGTGATCACGGCGTTAGCATTGTCCGAAAAATGTTGATGAACAACTTAATATACACAAATGTCGTCATTAACACACAATCATATGTTAAAAAACTAAGCCAAACTGTATCATCAATTTATTTCTAAGCAACAAAATGAAAAAAGTACTCTAATAAATGTTTTATTATCATTTTATCTTGCTAATTTGAATTTGAAAAATGCAATAAAGTATCAACATTAGATATTAGATTTATTTTTACGATCAGTTACAATTTACTATTTAATGAAATACAATATGTTAGATTGCTTTCACTATTTCTAACGTTTACCAACGCAAAACAAGTTTATTTCAAAACGCTTTTTTTCAGTCATGTCCTTATATACTTTTACTGAAGAACACACAAAAAACACAAACAAAAAAGAAGAAAAAAAGAGGCAGTTAAAAAAGTGAAATTGAAATAAACCATATTACAAATAAACCATCTGTAGAACAGCATTCTTCTTGTTAAAAGTGTCGTTTACAGAAAAAACAAGACAACCAAACAGAATTAATGTTTTTATTAATGTACTCTGCTCAATTAACTCTAGTGGTGTGAGAAGTTTCCAAGCTTTCTTTGCAACAAGAGAGATAATTAAAATATAGACTAACCATTTCCACTCACCAATTGCACGCAAAAGCACACCAACATATAAAACATAAGAATCTAATAGCATTGTCAAGCAAAGGGTGGATACTCAATGACGATTACCGAGACCAGAACCCCATGGAGTCAAATCAGATAGAACACGATGACAGGGATGAAAAAAAACAACAGATTGAGCTTCTAGGTTCTTTAACAAGATTTCCATATAAACATTCATAAACTCTTAAACCCTGCCACATGCCACCTTCGTGCAAACATCACGATCAACTGTTGATCTGTCAATCACCCATCAGGCAGACTTCAATACTTTTTAAGTTACACTCCTGTCATTTTTATTTAATAAAGGGATGTGAATTAAGTGGGGGCATTCATGTTAAAATGGTTCTTTGTAACTTAATTTCTCTCAATGAGCGCATTTTAAGTTGCAAGTTACTACTACAATTTTGACTTTTGCCCTTACAATTGAAATATTTTTTAAAAACAATCATGACTCATTGTTCTCCCCTGATGCTTCATCAATCGTTGAATTAACAACTATGCTTCTCCATGACTTATTGAGTTATGCTCCGAACACCCTTTCACAAAAGGGAGATAATTAAAAATGGAACTATTCATAGTTATGGTTCTTGTCACTGCACGAAACCTTATATCGTTGTGCAAAGTTACATCTCAGTATCTTTGATATTTTTTGAGCAGCGATAAATGACTGCAGACGGGTGGACGGACTGACTGACAATATAGTCCCAACACTTAGACAAGCATAAAATGCCCTCCCATTGATCCGTCTAAGTGTCAAAAACAGACGTTAAGAATTTGTGAAAATTTCGTATGAACTAAAAATGCTTTGCCACCTTTTTGGACATGTGCGGAATTAGTATTTTGTTCAATGGGGGTATAGGTTCTGAACTGTATTTTTTACATAATTATATGTAACATATTCGTACGTATTTGTCATACAAGTTGTGAGGAATTCGTACGAATTCTTCAAACATGTGACATATTCGTATGCTTGAAAAGTTCGGTTCAACAGTGCTACATTGTTTTTTAATTTCAAACAGTTGACAAAATGGAACCTCTTCATATTACAATAAAACAGTTTATTTATGTACAGAAGTATGTAACAACCTTATAGTAAATAAAATCACAGCACTGTGTTACAAAACTTCTTGTGTTTCCGTTTTGAACTTGTGGTTTCTACTGATTGCTAAATTATCTGCGCCCGGTATGCCTTCCAACATGCAAAACTCGACGCTGAATCCGCCCGGTGGCCTCCGTCCACCTCTGCTCTCGTTCTCCTGTTTGTCCACTCGACGTGCCTACAACATATTTTCCATTTAGTATTTGAATATAGATGCCAGGAGAGAAGCAGTGAACTACGGAAGCCCTGGAGGGACATTTTTCTTACTCGTTATTACTTATTTGTTTTTACTTTTTTCTTATCGACAGTCTAGTGGTAACACACTGGATTACAACTGTTGATGACCTGGTGTTAAGTTGTACCTTTTCATTGGTATACACAAACCAGGAAACAAATTACATATTGATTCAATTTCACTTGAAGTGTCCATCTTGTTACCATCGGATGTGTTTCCCGTTTAAACAAAATTATATTACACTTATTAAATAAGTAATAACAAATAAGTAATAACAAATAAGTAATAACATATCAGTAACAATGACGCTCCAGGGCTTCCGTACATTTGTGAAATCATTAGTTCGATTTTAATGACTCAATTTCTGATATAGAACTCCCCTGTACATGACTGAAATACTGCTAAAGAGGGCGTTAAACCTAATCAGATCAAATCAAAT
This sequence comes from Sinonovacula constricta, assembly GCA_007844125.1. Taxonomy (NCBI): domain Eukaryota; kingdom Metazoa; phylum Mollusca; class Bivalvia; order Cardiida; family Solecurtidae; genus Sinonovacula; species Sinonovacula constricta. The sequence goes on along the minus strand of CM017559.1, from coordinate 40,833,466 downwards.
CTGATATAGAACTGATTATTTTGACCCTGAATCTCGTCGAATACAGACATGGTGACAGAGATGGGGAGAGTGAAAGAGATATTTCATTGTACTGGTTAGTGTATACACATGAAAAGGTACAACTTAACACCCAGGTCATCATCACTTGTTATCCACACTGTTACCACTAGACTGCCGATAAAAATAAATAAAAACAAAGTAATTAATGACAAGTAAGAAAAATGTCCCTCCAGGGCTTCCGTAGTTAACAAAAACAACACAAAGTTCTATTAATAGGAACCGCTTCGCGATTCACCCGTGCGCATGCGTCTGTTATAAAAGCTGCAGATACATATAGAAGAGTTTTATTAAAAATATAAAAATAAAATATTAAGTAAAACCAAATAATTACTGTGTTAGCGCTTGCAGTGGAATATGAGGTTGCTTACATGGAATCAGAGGATTTTTTTCACTTAATATTTAAGAAACATCTTACGGAATTCTACAGTGATCACCAGCCTCCATTTAGTTAGACATGTCTGTGAATAAACTTAACTTTTTACGTTGGCCATTTAAAATGCTCAGCAATAAGTCAACATTTATTTAAAATCGTTATAAACATGCATTCTTTTTAATTTATAACATACTTGGTGGTCATGTTACTAACAACAAACATTCCTTTACACTCTATTAGAGTATTATATTTCTTTCGTTACTTAATTAACTTCAGTTATCCATTTTTTTAAATGATACCACATTTAAATATGGCATTTCAAAGAATTACAACGACTGATTGTTGAAATTACATGCGCTTCTTTCAGAGTAATGAGGTTGTAATTTAAGCGCAATTTCGAGAGACAGTGGTACTAAATGGAGAGTTTCTATAGAAATATTTTTTTTATATATTGAACATTAGGTTCTAGGCATACTATAAACTCAATAATTGTCCTTTCTTTCCCGGTGTAAGATCTTTTTTTATTCAAATCGTAGACATGCAAGACAAGTATTTCACTCGTGAATACTTGAGGATAGGTACCAGTGAAAATAAGTTCTGTTCTGACTCCATGAATAGATAAAATTAAATCTTTCGTCAGAAAACAACAACTACTACTACACGACAGCAATTCCCTATTGACATGAACGAGACAGCAAGTTATACATTTGCACAGGGAATGGTTGTATTAAATTAATCAAAAGATGTTAATTAATTTAGCGAATTCCTTTTCTTTTGAAGCTATGCTTTGTTTCGGTTTTCATTCAATTTCTATATTGCGGTTGTTAGATAGTTCGTTGAAAGTAATTATATTTGTGTATATGTATTTTCAAACAAATGTGTATTTCTCTTAGTGGAAGACTCGGATAACGAAGAAACATTGGCCCAGAAGCTGCATCAGTTCAGTCAAGACGCGGTCGACCTGCTAAAGAGCTCTCCTGGCTGTCGTATGAACGTAGACGACTTTTCTATCCGTTATCATCGTCATTTCGGCAAACATTTCTACAAAAGAAATTACGGCAACAAATCAATTACGGCTCTGGCTAAAGCACTACCTCTTGTTCTACAGGTAAGATGCAATAAAATACATGCATACATTTTGTTTGTTTTATTTTCTGTATGCTTTGTTACTTTCTGGAAATAAATGCGGTCGGAATTAGTTGCATATATGCAAGGAGATAAACGTACTATTATTGGATAATAATCACTGGGATAGGAGATGGTGTGACATGGGTGGTGGATGTCGTCTAAACAAATCGGATAGGTAGCAAAATATTAGAATTGGCCTTTTTGGAGGAATTTTACAGTATGTTCTGGGGTTGTTTCCAAGTTTGTTTGTCTAACATGTATTCAATTATAATTCATATTATTTTAATCTTAAAGATTTTTACATTCTACTCACCTATTTGAATTTAACATGATTATACCCTATTTACGTTAAAGTTCATCGTATTCGGCGCAGTATGATTTATTAAGTGTCGGTGTGCCGTAAAAACCAAAATACAAATACAAATTTGTAATATATGAAGTAATGTGTTAATGTCAATGACCGAAGACTGTCATACTAGTCGCTTATGGCAAGGGCTGACAGATTTGCAAGTGCCAATATTTTCAATCTAGGACTTAGTGTCCCGTTACCTATAAAACAATACCTTTCGCCATTGCACTCGTACAAAAGTAAAAAAACAACAACGGACACACGCGACCGTATAGATTTAATTAAAAGTTTGAACGCCATTTATTGCAATACAAATACTTTACGTAACTTTTGCAACAAAAGGTATGATAACCTCACATGTATGTACATATATGCTCAAATACATACGGTCAAAGCCTTTTATCGTAGTTTTTGTTAAAACACCATTTAAAACGATTTTCTCCAAACTAAAGAATGTTCAAGTTTATAAAGCTATTTCATCGGTGTCCACCTTTATTTAAATCGTCACTTTCTCGGGGCCGGAGTGGTTGGTGGGTGGGAGCTGGATTTTGGTAAATGATCATGCTTAATCGCTGCAATGTATTAAAAAAACGTTCAATCCCCCTACCCAGTAAACTTGTGTTCTGAAAACTTTAGATTACTTGCATAATTGAGTGATAACTATGGAACTATTTGCTGTACTTTAAACCCGAGGCAGATCAACACCCTAATATAAACAATTACATCGTTTACTTACAACATACAGGTTGATTTAAGAAATAAATGAAATATAAGCTGAATTCATTTACATTATCAGTATTTAAATATAAATGTTATTCATGTTCACCACATTTATATTTCACAAGCCTTGTGATAAAATGATTAAATATTAAAATGATTAATACTTTTTTTTCAAATTTCTAAGCGAAGTTTAACATGACTTTATACTGAGTCACTACCAAAGTAGTGTGAGCCTGTGATAGAGGTAAATGTAATGGACAGACAGGTGTAACTTCTGTAAGAGGGGGTTCAATTCTAGAGCTGATTTGATGAATCTACATTGTAACCATGAATCTTGCCAAGTCCAGGTCTGTCAAAACGGGCCTAATAAAACAGCCCGTATTAAATGAAGTCCTCTATATTAACAGTCCTATTGCGCCTTCTCCCTTCTCTAGGTGCTTGGAATACGTGGAAGGAAGGTGTTGACCTTGACCCACAGCGCCCAGGTGCAACGATTCACTGCGGACCTCCTCCAACTCCTCATGACAGTCCCGGGCAAACAGGTCCGCCTGTCCTCTCTCAAAGATGAGTTTTGTAAGACTTCCTCATATATTTTTTATTATCTTTACGTAACAATTTCGGTATTTAATAAAACGATAAAACGACTTGGTCACAGTTGGTCAAGCTTATATTTGTCATGTGTCTATGCTAAAAATAAAACAAAACTACGTTAAATAACAATGAACAAGGAAGAAAAAATTGCAAACCTGATTACTACGTTCAAATTAATATTTATGGGGAAAACAGCAACAAACAAATTGCAGTGTCTTATGTTAAAAGAAATAAATACGCTGCTATTGTTTTTAAGTATTTCAGCCATTTAAACCACAAGAACTTAGAAAAGTTTGGAAACTACGCTTGCAGGAATATATATCACGTGTATACGCCAGTCCTAAGCTTTGCATTGGTTGACTCGATAGTGATGTAATTAAATAGATATTAATAAATGCGGTTCAGTGATCACGATAAATTGTGACCCGCTTGCTTTAAAATTCCTCCATATTTTTCTAAAGTTTTGTCTTTGCAAACGACATTGTCAGTGTGAACCAGTTTAAGGTATAAAAGATCTGACACGAGTTGTCATTTGATACCAACATTTATATAACAAGTTCAGGAAAAATTATAGCAAGTGAGCCTATAAAAAAGTGTCAGATTCTTTTTATCACATGGTACGATTTTACGAAATTTTAAGAACAATACTAGGTGAAATAGTGGTATGAGACGATCTGCGTTATGATGACGTCGATGACGCCGTCAATCAAAAAGCTGAATTAACACAAGTGTAAAATAACAAAATGTGTAATGGACCTAATGAATGGAAAATAAGGGGAAACCTGTGATGAACGGTTATAATCAAGATCTTAGCTACATGTGCGCATATAATGTACATGATTTTTCTCATGACAGTCATATCCAATTTGTTTGTTTTTTTATTACATACAAACAAGATTTTTGACACTGTTGTGCCTACAGTTGTCAAGACAAATAAGTGTTGATTGTTTTTAAAGATTGTATAAAAGTTTGTAATCGTTAATAAAACTTCCTACCTTTTCGTTCTTAATTAAAAAATGTTATTTTCTGATAGTAAAAGTCTCCTTGCTAAGCTGAACAAGCTCGTAAGCTTGTACACATATGAGCAGCAAGTTTTAATTTGTCATCAGTAATCACAATATACACATTCCCATGCATGAAAGAGCACACGCGCGCGCGCATAAAAGTATGTAAATACAAGTTTTTGCTGATAGGGTATATACATGTAATTGTGTAATTGTAAATAAAAACTTTAATTTTCTCATATTGACAAGCATTAATTTTAATGTTGTTTATACACGTATTTATTATTTTGTGATATTTAAAGAATCGTTCTTGTGTAGGTACGCTGTTTAAGAGGAGCTGGGACATTACGGAGTATGGAGTCAGTTTTATAGACGATATCCTTTGTGAACTCCCTGCTGGGACAGTTGAGGTACATATACTCATGATTAAGGCTGGCTTTAGAGCTGTGCTTGCCATATGCCTGAAAGACAAGGGGTTAACAGTTCATCGTATTAGAATCAGTACATGTAACACAGTCGACAACCATTAGTAAATTTCCAGTTGGAACCGTAGATTAACAAAAACACATGATAAGGCTGAGTTTAGATTCAGACAAGATAAGTTAACCCCTAATGGATCTGTTGAGGTACATCGAATGTGTTTAGACTGAAAATGGCTTCAATATCATTAAAGTGCGGCGGAAGTAATTGAAATATATATCTCAATTAACATAAATTCATTTGAGAAAAGCAAAATAAACGTGATTAATTAAACGTACGAAATGCCTAAGAGATTTTTTCAAATGTACGACATGGATTTGTCCATAACGATTTCAAGTATATAGACTCCGCGCATTAAACCCTTCCAGTTCTTATTAGTTACTTGGTTATTACTGGCTTGTAAGTATCTTCATCTGTATTTAAGCTTCACTATTTCTAAAAATATGATAAAGTGTGATTTAAATTCTTCTTTGTTATTTTTTTGTCAGCTAGCTTAACAAAAATCTGCGATAAATGATGATAGAAAATCAATAGTTAAGCTCTGAAAAACTCTAGCACCCATTTAACAGCTTGGTAGGGTTATACTATTTGTTGCTGATTTGCTTAAGAAATGAGCGGTGATCTGATCCAAATTTGAACATGAACCACTTGATCCAGCGTCCCTCAGCCTACCAAAAGTCTATCCCCCTTGTTGAAACTTAAAAAAAATATTATTAATTGATAATTATTATTAGATCTAAGTAATACATCTTTTATTTATAGCTCGTTTCTCTCTGTATGTGATTGACTATTTTTCTGTCTTTTGCAGATGTCAAGTGATGAGAAGGACACTGTGATATCATTACCAAAGAAAGGTAATTGTATTATTTGTCGTTATATTTTATATGTAAATCAAACTGGAAGTCCATTTCCATTTAAAGACCTCGTCTTCGATGACGGTTAATTACATTTCATATAGAAATTAAAAAAATCGGTGACAAAAAGACAAAGACAGCATAAAAGACATTAAAGGATGTAGGTTTATTAACTGTTTGTCACTAGTTATACTATAAAAAAAATAAACCTTTCCTATTAAAGTCTTTGGTACTGTCACAAGTTCTAGCGTGTTCCTATGTGACGTCATTTACTTTTGATGTTACATTGCGTTACCTCCATTGTGGGTATTAAATGTAAAAAAATGGTAACCGTAGAAAAGTATTTTATTTTATTATTTAGAACGCGTCCGACTGTAAAATACAGATTTAACGTTATGTTAAATAAATTTGCAGGAGAAAAAGTTCTTGAGCGAAAAAATATTTCTGGCATTATTGAATAAGATACATACGTCAAGGAAGGTAACAATACATTTCTTTCCTTTCGCATATTGGGAGTATGCCTTATTTCTTGATGATATTACAAAACGATGACTCGCTATTTGTTCCACTTTGGAACCCAACACAGATTCGCTACTGACACAATTGTGTTTGTTAAATTAATGCAGAAAGAAGCAACCATGTTTATTCTTTGGTTATCACCATACCTGACAGCACAATTGGTAGTGTCTGTTCCAGATTCGGGAGGTCTCTTGCCCGAGATCGCGAAACACCAAAGTCGTTACAATGGTAGTGGCATAGCTTCCCTCAAGTACAAGTAAGAATAGCACTAGGACTGGTTGGCCCGGTGTCAGGCTAATGTGACTAGGTGTGGTATCAAATCAGGCGTTCACGGCATGCTATACGCAGTGAAGACAGCACTATATCTACTCTAAGTGCTCCCCTCCTCCAATACTGGAAATACTGGTTGTAGGAACCCATAAAACATATTAAAACCGTTTTGTTACCACGGCAACAGAAACATACAAAGATAAACATAATTTATTATTTTGTTAACTTGACAACAGGACATATATGCATGTACATACAATGAAGCTACAATGTTTATCTAGTTGCTACCATGGCAACAGAGCCGGTGATTGTGAAGAAGGAAGGGACTGAGCAGTTCTGTCAGGAAGTAGTGGATCTGCTCAAGCACACATACCAGTGTAAGATTATGTTGGATATGTTTAAACCTGCCTATCATCACCACTTTGGCCGCCGCTTGACGGTCAGCGATTATGGATTCACCGAACTGCTGGATCTGTTTAAAGCAATATCCCACGTGGCAGAGGTCAGTATTATTTAATTGGCATTTACATCATCTCCGGCCTTTTCCGTACACGTTCGGAAAAGAACCTCGAAGTTAATAGTATTGATGCACCGGGATTCTTGGTACGTGCTTCAGTCTTCCTACATCGTTAAGTAGCTTGTGCACATTTGAAGAACGTTATGTTGACACCGAGGAATAATGCAATGCAATGATTACTGTTGAACGCAATTTTCAGCTCAAATCAGAGCTACAACACACGAATCGATACTGTAAGATCCGCGTGGTTTTCAGAAATTAACATTTTAATAACAATTTACGCAATGGTGTTAGGCTTATTACCCTTGTTTGGCTATTCTATTTCACCTCACGTACTTCCTGGGTATTTTTTTTATAAAGAATATCAACAGCCGACAAAATTGCATATTTTTTATCATAATTTAATACTTTGGTTATAAGTAAACAAAACCGTTACTTTCCAAGTTAGATGTGAAGGCCATGTGAGCGAAAATAACAACTTATCATTAATATGTCAGCTTGGTCAACAATACGAAAATGGGTAGGGAAAGTAAACGGAACAGCTGTTTTATTGCAGTAAAATAGTCCGATTAATACCGTGATATATCGTTTATTTTATCACTGGCAGAATGCTTCTTTGTTTATAGTGGTAAAATATTGATGGTGTTAAGATTAACGTTTTACACAGATGCAGGATATCAATAAACAACAGTTCGCTGTATTTTTTCAGGTAACTACATTTTATATGGCTGTGTGTGAGAACAAAACTTGTCCAAACTGTCGGATTCCACGTTTAAATCAATAAAATTGTCGCGCCCACAGATATATTGTGCCTTATTTCATTATGTAAATCTACTAGAATTGTAACTGTTCGGCTTATTAATGCTATGCTTTTAATTTAAGGTTTGGTACATGTTTTTGTAATATATTGTTGTTGTTGTTGTGTTGTTATTTTTTAAAACAACTTCAGCAACATCAATAAAAAACACAACCCGCACCAACAAAACACTATCACAACTAAAAAGACGACACCAACACCATCAACAACGACGACACCAGTGCCAACAACACCACTACCAACAACACGAACACACTCCGACAACAGTTACAGTTGTAATGATTTTCAAAACAAATTACTTGCTCATGTAACTGTAATCTCCTTAGAAAAAATATTTTATATTTGTCTTCACACATTTTCTTAATGCTATTATTTGGATTCCATGGTTATGAAAAATTAAATACAAAAGAGCAACACTTTCGTAGTACAAACACAAATTACAGATATTTTGTATATTTCGTTATTTCGTATATTGTAAAGAATACATACATGTGTTTCCGTAGGTAATCGAGGAACGGAACAAGAAGGTGATTTGTTTGACCCCGATGGAGCTGCGGAAGGCGATAGGGGAGAAAATCGTGACTGTACTGCAGCAGAAGGGCCTAGAGTTCTTTCAATCGTCCTTCACAGAGAAATACGGGTATGCCATCCCACTTCGCGAGTTAGGCGTGAACAACATAGAGGAGCTGCTTTCGACATTCACCAAGGTTAGGAACAGAACGGCCTGCAGATATATACTGTATATTTTCAAGATAAAACACTAAAGCTTAATAAATAATGTTTCATGTGATCGTGGCGGGAAGAGTTATTTAAAAGGTGTAAAAGATAGCAAAATAAAGAACCCAAAACGGGCAGATCCAGAAAATTGTGGTGGTGGGTATGAATCAAGATCCACTCAACTTTATGGCAGTAAATACTCTCCCTCTCCCTCCTTCCCCTCCCTCTCTCCCTCTTTCTGTCTGTCTGTCTGTCTGTCTGTCTGTCTGTCTGTCTGTCTGTCTGTCTGTCTGTCTGTCTGTCTGTCTGTCTGTCTGTCTGTCTCTCTCCCTCCCTCCATAACTCAATTCTTATAACCTTTATAATAGGAAGAGGATTGGGGACATAAATTTACATGAACCTTAGTAGAACCATTTTTTTCCTTTTATATAGGAAGGTCATCCAGCCAACCTGCGACATTCAATACACTACATTTATCCCAAAACCGTCCACGATGACCGTCGTTTAAACTAACTGGGGTTAATTTTATTGTTGGGGGGAAGACTTATATAAACAATCATTTTACAATTGTTCAAGGTATCCATCCTCATTTTTTAGACCAGCATGGTAATCTTTAGGCTTTCTTGTGAATCTGTCACTTCTTGACATTGTACATGAACACCGCTTGAAAGGGCAGATATCACTCTCTACCATCGGCTCATACATTCACCTCTGTTATTGGCTCACTTAATGTCGGGACTACTTTCGATCCACGTGACTTTCACAAAGTTTATTTACAAATGCGCATTAATATCACTATGTTATTCTTCCAAAAATAGAGCGCTTGAATTAATTAAATATCTTTAATTATTTACTTCAATATATGTCTTTTTTAGTAGATGTTTATTCATTTTATGTAGTAGTATTAGTTTAATTTGAAAATATCCTTAAAATAACACTTTAAAATTTCCGTCAAAAATCTTGACGTGAGCCCATTGCAGAGGTGTCTGAGAGAGGAACGAACGACAACTCTGCATGGGAGATTGGGCAGATATATGATTTTGAACGATTCGGAAGCACACAGGGTTGACTCTGAATGACGTTGACTACTCGCGGTCAGTTATTCATGCCTGGGAAGAAGTAGTGCATGCACATAACAAACATGTATGTCTAAGGAGAATAGACTCGTCGACTGTTTCATACTCTTGTTTATTTTGGTCGAATCCGGTAGCATGTATGATATGAGCATTTATTTAGGACCTAACTTAAGTTAAATTGCAAAATCATATTGAAAGTATTCAATGTTAAAATAGTTTCTATTATCGGATGTTAGTGACTATGATGTAACTTTTATAAGAGGCATGTATTTGCAGCTGAAGACTTGCCTGCTTTCCATTTTCCAATTCCTTGTACATTTGATTTAACTACAGAATAATTTTGACCATTGTTTGCGCACATGTAATCGCTCACATGGGTAAAGCTTACACCGCCCAAACAGCGCTCCGATCGCTTTTTTATATTTTTTTAATAGTGTGCCTTTTGTTCCAAATTTAGTTTTCGGATGTTTGTTTAAACTAATATCTTAACATTTAGTATACATCTATATTAAACATTGCTTTGTACATTTTCAGGCCAGTGTTACATATATTTATGTTATATATTTACATGTATATGTACTTTTCGTATGGTTCAAAAGTTATACTTTCTAAATCTGCGCTTGCCTTCTCTTGCAGGTATCTGGGAATAAAGAGTCGGAAATCGTCAATATATATCGCTTCCAGACGCTAGAGCGAGACATCCGTATACTGCTGCAACAACAGCGGTGCATTCCACAGCACCAGTTTAACAAGATACCTAACAATGACAGTAGCCAGGCTTTCCAGCCATCACTGCAACGGCTTGCCCTCCCCCCAGGCCGTGCCCTCCGCTACTAGCCCATTTAGTCACAATAGAGACACATAACCAGAACGATTGCGATTGTGTTGTCCGATGTTCGAGGGAGGTAAGCAGGGTTACATGTTTAAAATGTTTGTAAAGAATGTCGAGAATGTCGGCTGTCATTCGATATTTTCCGAGATATTTTATATTTCTCTTTACAATATGTCAGTAAGCTATGTGTGGCAGTATTGCAAAATGAATTTTCATATTATTTACACAACATCGCCATCTTACAAACACTTGAATGTGTGTCGCACAAAACATTTACAAGTTGAACTTTTATGGCAGGGTCATATTTAACGTCATTCTTTAAGGTTATTTTTATAAGTGGCTGCCAATGCCATAAATTAGTATTCCAGTCATAAATTTGCCATTTTACACTCAGCCAATCCTTTTCGTGTACCGTTAGATTTACGAAGGTCTGTGACCCTTTCATGTACTATATTGATGTGTCAGGTCAAGTATGTATTTCAGTTCATTCTCTAAACAAGAACACTAAAACAACAAATTTGATTTCTGGACATGACTTAGTAATTGTTTTCATTAATAAAAGTAAACTTCGCCATCTTATAGATATACATGTTCACCTGAAGTGTGCATCGCAAAACATTTACCAATGCATAAAAGTCTACCGAAGCTTTAAGTTAATTCTTGGTTATATAGTTTTGACAATACTTTAATCGGGTTTCAACATCTTAAGACACATTTGAATGTGTTGCGTACATATCTGCATATAGCAATAATGAAGGTCAAGGTCATTTGTAGGTCATTCTCTATATACGGGTACTCAATCTCTTGAGACGGTGTCCCTGAACCGAAGTTTTTACAGTAGCCTAAATCAGACGTTATCATGTTACATATATTTGAGGATAACATTTAAAAGTGGAACCCGCAAAGTGAAGGTTGTGTTAGAGGTCATTTTAAGGTCAATTGCATCATCACGGGGTTAGATTAAATTTTCAGTGACATTTTTTGTTTTCATAAAAAACTACAAGTGAAAGGGGTGAGCACAACTTGGTTAAATTAAAAGTAAAGATCCAAATAATATACATTTCTAATAGGAGCAGCCTTACCAGTATCTATGTTGCCAGTCTAGTGATCGAGTCAAACTGTTTCGAAGGATTATGACCAAACGAACGACAATACATGTATAACTTAATTCAAACCGGACTGAGTTATCTTTCTTTATAGTTTATATTGATATTTTAATTTATATCAACTTAAAATATACATGAAGTCGTATAACATCTGCATTTTTGTTACATTTTCAAATCTCATGTCTGGCTTTAATTGTAGATGCAGAAGTGCCGGCGTCTTCAAAGAAACATGTCCCGTCGTCGAGAAAACGAGCCTATTGCAAGCCATGTGTGGGAAGTAATAATGATCTGGCTGAGTTCAAGGCAGGTCTCAAACCAGTGGATAGTGAGAACTTAGACGTACCACCCGGGAAGAAATTAAAATGTGAAAATATAACATAGAAAAGAGGAACAGAAAATGATGTATATACTTTCTAAGTTATTATGACAAGTTTATCTCTCTATGTCCCTTCATTCCCTTCCCTTCCCTGACCTTCCGTTCACATCCCTTTTATTCGTCATCTCCCTTCTCTTCCCGTCCTGTTTGGTTTCCTGTAACCCCTTTTTGCTGTCCTCTCCCAAATGCGCACTTGAAGCATAATGTGGGATTGAAAGTTAAAGGTAGTATCCGACTGTTTGGACCAAATTTCTTTCTCAAATAACCAAATCAGTCATTGTTATCTGAAAACGTCCTGCAAAATGCTGTTCACTGATGCCCTAGATCTTTGTGAACAGCGAAGCATGAATCCATTCTCGCCATCTCCCAAACAGTGGGAAAATATTGGTAAAGTGTATTGTTGTAGGCAAAATGTCGAATACCAGCCTTTAAGTCTTAAGTATGATTTTTTTGGCAAAAAGGATGCCAAATTTCACAAAGCAGTGGTTAGATATTGTTACATGCATTTGATACAGGCAAACTTTTGGATACCATCTTTTAATAATCATTTGAAGATTACAGCGTTTATTTCAAAACGTCACCTGCTGTAAACACCTGGCAGTAGACCGGCCGCACTAGCTCAGGTGGTACAGCGTCGGCTTACGGATCGGAAGGTCGTGGGTTCAAACCCCGGCCGGGTCGAACCAAAGACTTTAAAGTTGATAGTAGTGGCTTCCCTCCTAACGCTCGGGGCTAAGGGGACAGCATTACGCCTGACCCGTCGGTGTCCGTATAATGGACCGGCCGGGTTCAGTCCCTGGGCACCTCATAAGTGCCCCTGTGCTATAATGATAGAAATGTCGCTGCACATTATCGGCAAAAATGCCGGCAAATCCCATCCCTCAAAACGTCACATGCTGTTAACACCTGGCTTTAGATAACATACATTTTATCTAAACGGCGGTCACGTGAAGTCTGACTGGGCCGCGTCCCGGACGCGCATTTATGGCCTAGTACGTATGATGTTTTACTATCTCAAGAAAATTTGTTTCGCCACTCCTATTACAGATGCACATGAACCGGACATACATGTATACAGGTACATGTCATTAAAAAGGATTGGTAGTATGTAAATTCCACTCAGATAAGTTTTTAGATCTTGCTTACCGTAAAAGTAATTTCCGGCAATACGCCTATATCTAATACATGTAACAAAATGCTAAGTCGAGGAGTTTGAGCATGTTTGCTGCATTAATCCATACAATACTTTAACTAAAGGCCGTTTATTTACACTATCTCTACAGGTTCTTTTGAAATACTATAAAAAACACGATGGGAATTTCAGCTTCAGATTGACACTACGTCAGAGTTGATTTCCCGGCTAATGATGTAACGTTATGTCAAAAGTAGGCGGTCCCGTGGTTTTCCCTCATTTAAAATGTACTAACTGTGCAGCGTAACTCGGATAAGAAATTCATTTTTGTAGTGACAAGTGGGGACTAATTCTTCACTTTCCCCACGAATGTAGGGCACCAATAAACAATATTTTGCGGAATCTGATCAGGTTACAATAATATATTTGGTTGCATGAGAGAAAGCATAATCCAAGCTGTAAGACACCTCCTTCAAAATACAAAATGCTTATATATACAACTAATTACATGTACGTAATTCTTCTCTGTAATAAAGCAGTTTAATTGGAAGTCTTTTTTGTTGTTTTGTTATAAAATTATCCATGCATTTCTTTTCTCAGTGAAATTGACTTAGTTTCTAGCTTAAGTTTAACTTAGTAAGTTAAGAATAGCACCAGGACGCAATAGGCGTGAGGATCGGGTATTCGCGGGTTCAAACCCTGGCCGGGTCAAACCAAAGACCTTAAAGTTGGTAGTAGTGACTTCCCTTTCTAACGCTAGGGGCTAAGGGGACAGAATAACGCCTGACTCGTCGGTGTCAGTATAATGGACCGGCCGGGTTCAGTCTCAGGGCACCTCATAAGTGCCCCTGTGCTATAATAATAGAAATGTCGCTGCACAGTATCGTCAAACATGCAGGCAAAATATGAACAGCATTTAAGAAAACAAACTTAAGACATTTTTGCTATTCTCTAGGATTGTTTAGTAAATTGATGCTAAATTAAAATAAAGTCAGTAAGAAAAAAAAAACATAAACCGCTTCTAATTCATTTGTTGTTAATGTGGCTAGAACAATTTTAATGCAAATGACATGCTTTTTAGAATACTGGGCGTAGTTCAGAATGCATATTGATAAATTCTTAAATCAATGATGTATTTCTTGTCGGACTTTAGCTTAGTCTCCATTCACTATCTTCCTGTTTCTTAAAGCATGGAAGAGATATCAATTCTTTAAAAAAACACAGCGACACATTTGAGGTCATTATAGAGACGTCTAGCTTTTTTGGTAGAGGAAGACCCTAGACAGATGTCTGAAAAGAACTACCGGCGCACCGTATGCCAGCCGAAGATCTTCCCCCATTATATCCTTCGTCCCCAACCAAGACTCGAACTCAGGATAAGCTGGTCAGTCCGAGGAAGTACATGTCAGCAACTTTAATACTTGACCACGGACGGTCTATAGTGGTTTGGATATTTTGATTATTTTAGTGCCGCAATAAAAGTAGTTTAACGACCGGTTTAACCCCTTGCCACTGTTGGTGTGACGATATACCCAATCAAGTTATCTGTGTTTTAAAGGTGGTATCCGACAGTTTGCCTGCATCTTATATATGTAACAATATCAGTAAAAAAGAACGGCTGGGATTTCTGCTAAAAATAGACATCGACGTCACACTGGATGACGTGGATGAACTTAAACATTAGTGGCCACACGCATTTCTTGGTTTAAAAATAGTTAACTGTGCAGCGTGGCTCAGATAGGAAATACATGTATGTAATGACGATTGTGGCGTTGTGGTTCACTTTTCCGAGAGATGTAGGACATCAATAAACAGCTTTTTACGAGGTCTGTTCATATAATAATGGTTTACTAAATTGTTTAATAAAAATATTTTTATTCCAAACTGTCGGATTCCACTTTTAACTCAATAAGTTTACCTTTTCAGAATAGCACCGGATGCAAGAGCTCAGGTGGAAGAGCGGCGGCTTGCAGATCGGGAGGTCGTGGGTTCATATCCCGGCCGGGTCAAACTAAAGACTTTAAAGTTGGTAGTAGTGGCTTTCCTCCTAACGCTCGGGGCTAAGGGGACAGCATTAAGCCTGACTTCTCGGTGTCAGTAGAATGGACCGGCCGGGTTCATTCCCTGGGCACCTCATAAGTGCCCCTGTGTGTAATGATAGAAATGTCGCTGCATAGTATCGGCAAAATGCCGACAAATCTAAATCCCAAACGATACCCAATATCAAAACACTTCTCCTTAATATGATACAATATTTGGGATTTTCTTATTTTCTAAAAAAGAGACATATTAGTACCAACTGTAGACAAATATCCATACATTCATGTTCTTAAAATTTGGCAATACACATTAAAGTATACGACCCATACGTTTTGTTAATTTTCAAATTCTTTATATTTTTATTGCACTTGCTTTACCGTAAAGATGATATCCGACAGTTTGCCTATATCAAATATAGGTCACAATATTTTACCACAGCCATAAGGAATATGGGCATAATTTCGTCATAAACTCATAATTTTAATCTCTACCTTTATTGTTACACAGCACAAATCGCGGAAAAAAGAACATTCTAAAAGGCTATACGTTCCAAATCTGTAAATAAGTACGATATTGACATCCGATAAAAATAGATATTGACGTCAGAGAGGATTACCCGAATAACAATATATCGCGATATATGTCAAACGTGAAATGTCACGTGTTTTTCTTAGTTTAAAAATAGCTATCTCTGCAGCGTGGCTTAGATAGGAAATACCTGTTTGTAATGACGTTTGGGACTTTATGCTTCTTTGTACAGACAGATCTAGGGTATCAATGAGGAACATTTTGAATGACCTTTCCAGATTACAATGACTTGTTTGGTTATTTGAGAAACAAAATTTTGGTCCAAACCTTTGGATACCACCTTTAAATCTCGAACAGATTGAGATTATCTCTTTCTTTGTTTGCGGTTACAGGGATAATTATGGTATGTAAGGCGCCTGACCTTTGACGACTAGATCGGCTTTGTAGAAGATAACATTCGTTAAATAGAATAAAGATTCTGGCGTTGTCATGTTTGTCCCTTTATTAGCAGTAGGTTGTGCTGCAAGGAATATCACTGACCGCCAAGGTGGCGGGGAGCGGGGGGCTTGGGGGGGGGGGGGGGGGGGGGGGGGGGGGAGGCAAGGATCGGGGATCGAAGATCGGGGTTCAGGGATCAGTATCTTCACCATTTCGCTTAGACTGATTTATTAATGCTCGGTGGGTTGAGAGTTAGTATCGGTGCTTCCTAGCTAGGGGTTTGTTCGAATAGATCAATGTCTTAATCGACCTGAAAACATGAATGTAAGTCAACATGTTCTTTCCTTAAGAAAATTGTTTGTCAGTCGCTGAGTAAGGCTAGTATTCACCAATTATTCTAAAGCAAGAATTGCTCAAGTCATGCATTTCAATCCATAATATCTTCATAATGTAGTTAGCTACATGTCTGTATTTTTGCATGACACTTTAACTTTGATACTTGAGCTTAAAATCACATTGAAATTCCATAAATATGCATATTTTTGCTGGTATGAAATTTATGACTGGGTTTTTGTCATGACTTAGGCTTAAGACTAAATGTTGAATATGGGCCTTTGTGATTTAATTTTAGATTAGCTTAACATTTTTATATGAAAAGAAAAATACGTGTACGCTTTGGTGAAAAGCATTGCTTTTGATTTAAAGTGATATCTGAAAGTTGGGACCAAATTATCTTTTTTTTCCAAACTAACAAAATATTGTTACCTGAAATTCCCAGGAAATGTTTGTTATTGATAGCATTCATATATGTGAACAGTGAAGCAAAACACCACATGCCTGACTACTTACTTTTGAAATCACGTATATCATTATCCGTGTAATTCGTTTTGACGTCAGTACCTATTTTTAGCAGAAATCCCCATTACGCATATTTATATATAAGGAAAGAATGAACATTTAGACCGATTCATTTTTGTTTTTTGCTGTCTAACAATTAAGTGTTCAAAATCGTCTTTGGCGTCCCTCTGGAAACAGTGCCTCTTTTTGAATACATTATTATGGGGACAACAGTGTAGCAGGCAATAACAAGAAATCGCAACTGCACTGTGAGATCTTTCTTTTCCGGAATCAAAGGTGACAAATAGTGCTGTTTTCTATAGATCAAGTGGCAAATGTTTATAGGCGAGATCATGATAAAACAGCTCCCAAACAGGGAGTTGGCTGTATTGGATCTAAATAATTTACATAAGCATTATCTATGTGAAAAACAGTGCATTATAGTTAAGAAAAGGAGTGCTTCAGGTTGAAGGGAAATCGTTATCTTTCATGTTTCAAGCCGCAAGTAATGATCATGAGATTACCATTTGAAAGCTTTTTAAATCCCTTTTGTTGGAGATGTTTAAGCCTGTTGATATCACATAGCTGACATTGTCAAATAAAGTTTATAATCAAGATCAAAGGCGGAATGGATGATATTGAAATTTTAACATTTCATCATAAGACGGTTTACTAATGTTTCTTGCCTTATAATGCGGCAAAGTTTAATGGAACTAAGTACATGCAAATGTACTACTAACTACATGCGAATGATCTTTCAATGAGTCAAGAAATAATGTTTATTTACTTACAATTGAAATGCTTCAAATATGAGGGTTGAGAGTTTGAATCCCGGTATGGGCTCCAATGATTAACTTTTTGCCTTTCTACTTTTTCACTTTTACAAATATTTCTGCATCACTTGATTAAGAAGGAAACCTGAATAGTTTTATTTTTGTAAATGAATCTTAATTGTATGATTTGTGCTAAATTTGATTACAATTTCCTTACCTGGTATATTCAAAGGCTAAAAAAATCAAAACCATGCAGTAAAATTATGTTTTTGTTTTGCAGCAAAAGCCAAAATACATTTATAGAACATTTTGGGCAACTCTGAAATAAATCGTGTGACTATCAAGAGCTTGGCGATTTTTGCAATAAAGTACAATAAGCAGTTTAAATGGGAAAATCAGTCTTAACCGCGTTAGGTTTGTAAACAACAAATTACATATCAAGAACCAATCAAGATGTATATCTGGTTTGTCTAAAATGCTATATCTTGTTTCCAAATGATCTTTAATGGCAAAACACTTCTCCTTTAAGAGGATATAACATAAAATTTGGAGTTTTCTTATTTCTAAAAAGGAGACATATTTAATACCAATTTTAGCAGACAAAATATACATAAATTCAAAACTGTATGGAGAATTATATTAGAATTTGGCATACACGCCTACATTAAAGTATACAACCCGTCCATTGTGTTGATTTTCAAATTTTATATATTTTCTTTTACTCTTGCTTTACCTTAAATAACTGTCTGTGGCAAGGTTAAGGTATCAGATTGCCTAGTTATGTAATCGTTATCTCTTAGACATCAAACGAAAGCTGAAACCATTTAGAATTAAAAGAAAGCAAAAATCTTATACACCTATAGATGCACAATAATGGACTGAACCACCTTTACCGGAATTACATATTTCATTGAAATTTGGGACTTAACGACTGGCAAATTGACCACCTGTTCTCAATGAATAGAGCCTCTTTTAAAGTTACAAATAGCACTTAATGTGGGTCTTTCTTAAAGACAATTCATTAGCTCTTTTCATCTATGCATGGTATTAGGGTCAATGATAACGGGACCATGGTTTATTTTGTTTCCATCTTCTCGCGATTTACTAAGGAATTGAGAACATTTTATGTAGTGGCGCCAAACCTATCTGAGCCTTTGCAGCAATTAAATTACGCAGTGATCTCCCTTGCTGTCACATCGTGTCACTTAGTAAAGCTGTATGGTCACTTAATAACTGGTGCCGGCAGTGATTAATTCGTTGTCATTCTACCGCGTAGGAATTTGTGGGGTAAAGTAAAGTCAGTTTGCACAGATTTTAGTGTTATGACGGTGTTGTTTGCTCAACATTATCGTTGATGTTTACACTACAATAACTAGGAGCAGCGATACAAGGGGCGTATTTTCGGCTATGACATGTATCTCAAGTTTACCCGCTAATCGGAATCCCCTCTACATCGATAGCAAAACATCCGTCGTGATATTCACATGCTTCACAACGTAAAAAGTGGAACCTTTGTCGATCACCCAAGAAACAGCACGTACTTTTGTCCCAAGAATGATAAATGTGCAATTATTGCGTCAAAGGTATTGGAAATGACATTCTTCTGAGTAAGTTTCGTTCTGTGATATCACTGCTGGACACATAAGTTGATTATTAACTGCAGATACGTTATTGTGAAGAGGTCCTAAAACAATAAGTCGCACGTGAGGCAAATGGACGTCATTGATCCGCACGAATCTAATCCGCACCCCCTTCCTGATGTCACTGCAGCCTGCAATCGGAACTCCTCGTGTGATTTAAAATTGAAGTTTTACTGGCTCATACTGTAGTGAGCTGTCATCCGAGCTGCCATCTTTGTTTTGACGTCTGTCACAAAAGCAGTCCCATTTAGGGAAATGACCGAGGCGATCCGACTACCTACATACATCCGAGAGATGATTCGTGAATTATCCGAGGTGTTCCGATTGTGCAGCCTGAGGCGGTGTCCAGTCATGCTCGCCATATGCATAGTTTCCACATCAGTGAAGATGCCTTATCCTGGCAGCCATTTTGATGGCAACTTCAAGGGATTTTCAGATGAATTGAATAAAAGAGCACTTTTTGTATTTTCCTCATTTGTGGTTCAAAAATTAAAAGCTATACACTATTGGAAAGCGTTTGGAATTCATATTTTTAACAAAATCTGTAAAACTTATAAATGAACCTAGAATAAATACACAGAAATAAATAAAATTATTGGCTCATCCTTAAACAAAATGAACAGTGTTTTTTTTAGTTGTATTTTTCTACCTTTTAAACTATTAAAATATAGTTTTGCTATTTACGTCATAAAAGATGTTAAATTTGAGATAAAATTCAGTAAAATAGACTGTAAAATAAAAACACCGTGGTGAGTTTAATACAGCACATATTTCCAGATTTCGGCCTGCATTCGCCTTTGCCTTCCTAGATGGCTGCCTTAAACTGTCTTATCAGTGCCTATGACATCATATGGAAACTATAAGTGATAGGCGAGGGTAAAAAACCCCAAAACACTCGAAGACGATGAATCCAGCCGGAAAGACTCACTCTAGCGTACCCCACAACCCACTACCCTCTCACTGTGATTACTGTTTGCAGCCACGTAAGACCAAATTCTAAGTTACAATGCCTTTAAGTAAGCAATTAACTTTAATATAAGCAAAACGCCTACATAAAGGTAGTATCCGGCAGGTTGCCTATATAATAGTTTCCATGTGATCTCAAAGTTAAATGTTATGTTTCAGACACTTAAATGTTATAAGTGCATTCATACTTAATCACGAGACTTTTTTTTTATAAGCGCTTTAGAGTGATTTTCCAGGAAACAGATTTACTTAAGAAGTTCTGATTTGACATAAAAGAGTACAAAACTTGACTCATACCAAAAAAAGCAGAGCTACAGAAAAATTACTCAATCGATTTAGCAATTTTACATAGTTTTATGCCGTAACTTGGGGTACTGATTGATTGCAATAAATATAGACCTTCCCATACCAGGATAATATATTTTACTGCAGACTTACTTTTTTGTCTTTTCACTCTTTGGGGGAAATGTGTACGCAGCTGCGTATTCTGCATACAGGCAACTACTGGAAGGTCAGGTTTTAAAGATGAAATCAACAAATTACTTTTTATCCTACAAATCACAATAACTTTATAACTTTATAATTTATTACATCAAACATTTTTTTTTTGAATAGGAAAATAAGAAAATATCAGAATTACCACAGATGTTTAAATCTGAACTACCTCTAGACAAAGTAATAGTCTAGGAGCCCAGAGGCATTTGTTTCACACCTCGAGTACGAAAGGTTTGACCCCTGGAATGGATAGGACACTACCCCAGGACCCTGAAAATGCCTTTCTTAAATTCTGGAAATGTGGATAACCAGTAGAGGGCGCCACCCAAAGAAGCCAAAAAATTGATTTGTTTCACTCTCCAATGTACATCCACCAAACCTTTGCTGAAATTTTCTGCCATGGTGTCTATTGACAAAATGTGATTTCTTAAGTTCACCAATTGTGGACTTAGGGGCTAAAGAAGAGCCTAAGCGACCCCAAAATCAACTTAATTCACATCTTGAGTACATGCATCAAACTTGGCTGAAATGTAGTATATGAACAACTGTTTGAGAATCCATGATTCTTAAGTTCATCAGTTGTGGACAATGGGGCTTAAGAAAGGGCCAAAGTGCCAAAATACCCAAAATAGCAGATTTAATTCACATCATGAGTACATCCACCAAACCTCAAAATGTTGGGTTTGGGGATGACACTCAGAATCAGTATTTCTTAAGTTCCGGAACTGTGGATAAGGGGTCTTAAGAAGGGCCTAAGTGACCCCTTAATTCACATTTAATACACATCTCGAGTACAACCATTTAACTTAGCTGAAATATAGCCCATGACTTCGCGCAGCGCCCTACATGCTGAAAATCCACGCAAGATGACGTCACGTATTACGTAAATCGCACTTACTCTTTGACGTCATTATAAAAGTAAGAATGAAGACCGAGGGTTCCGCATCGTCCCAAATCGAAAATAACTATCTGTGTTAAATGTAAACAATGCAGTGAAGTTATATTTACCTAGTTTGTTGTTTTTGGTAAAAACGATCGTAGATGATCACAAGTTAACAATGACAATATGGTGTGAACAGATTGGAATTATTATCAGGTACCGATTTATATTATCGTTAGCTAAACAAGTGGTTAATATTTAGTGTAGATAGTAAATTGTGTAGGTGGAGTAATTTAGTATATTTACTGCTACTATAATTCCTTTTATTAATGGTAAAATGACAGGTGACTGAATGCTAATACTTACTTGAGAATGCAAGTAATATGAGTAATTGATGGAAATTTTGCAAGAAGGTAAGGAAACAGTTTGTTCCTTTTTGTACCCCCTGCCCTGCCCCATATCCCACACCAGATTCTACCATCCTGTCCCTTCTGAATAGAAATCTATGTGGTCACAAATAGTTGCTCTCAGTTCCATTCCAGATGCATTGGTTTAGGTCTTCTGTAACATTATTTAAGGACCCCCACCAAATTAGCAAATTTATGACTTTATTTTTTCCTCCTTCAGTCATCATTCAAGAAGAGCCTGGTCACCCTTCTAAGAGACACAGACGCAACAACACTCCCAATGTGTACCTTAATTGCTTTTGCATGATCCAGATAAGTTCAGATATGACTGGTATCAGTTATTTTACATTAAAACATGATTTCTCCCAGCATAGAGTCATTTTATAACTTCATCAATACAGAGACCTTCATAATCTAAAAGAAAATGCAGAGAAACAATTAAACAATTGGAAGTTTACTTAGAGCTAGGGTGACATGTAATGTATTCTCAGATTATTTTTTGCTTCGTTTCAGGGATTTGATGAAGATAATGGACCGTACGTGTATCCTCCATATAAAATCCACGGCCAAGGAAAAGGATGTGTTGCCTTTTACAGAGGGAATTTGGAAAAAGATAACGAAAGCAGCCGAGGAACGAAAGCAGAAAAAAAACTTAAAATCATCCACCTACTATGTAGTCACGACAGCCTTGCCAGAGAATCCATCTGAGAGGGATGGATATCACACAAACTGCTACAAGTACTTCACTTCCGCACCAACTTCAACTGCTACAAGTGAAACTGCCAGCACGGGTGATGTTGCGTCAAACCTTGAACTACGTTCTTCAGTCTCTCCAGTCCCCACAGTATCTTCAACAGGGATCTTCCCTAGAGAGTGCCTTTTTTGTGGGAAAGATAGAAAAAGACGTTAGAATGGTCAAGTTGAAACTACTGGCAATTATAAAACATTGGAGGCTGCTCAAACCATTCAAAAAGCAGCTGAGGCCCTGAAGGACAAAGTTGTGTTTCCAAAGGTTTGTGGTGGTATCGACCTAATCGCCAAAGAGGTGTTGTACCATCATTCTTGTAAAAGTGCATACATTTTGTCAGCTGCCCGAGCTGCTAAGCCAACAGCAGTTCCATCCACAGTCCCATCCAAAGATGCAGAGGCGCTTTCGCAGATTTGTAAATACATTGAACAGTCCGTGATTATAAACAACAGGCCTGAACTAATGACCTCAGTTTACGAACGTTATACTGATTTGTGCTTGATTTTTTCTGAAACTGCAAGAAACACTGTGTTTTCTTTGTCTAGGTATTTGACAGGTATATTTGGTGATTGAATCAAAATACTTATTCCTCCTGGGAAAAAATTGGGTAACATCATCTACAATTCTAGCCTTGACGACACTGCTGTCCGAAATGTATATGATTACACCTCTACAGATGAGAGGTTTATCACTAGAGCTGCCTTGTTATTTCCGGAAGGGCCCACGCTAGATGATCTCAAAGATGGTGACTCTTTACCTCCTGAGCTGGTGGTCAGTTTCTTCAGGGTACTGTTTGGTGGTAATGCAGATAAGTACTCTGAATCCGTTCTGCGTCGATTCTGCTGCTCAAGATGCCCTTTTCATTGTGAACAAAGTAAAGTAAAGCCAACAAAACATGTCGCTCTTGGTATGTCTGTCAAATCAGTAACAGGTAGTAAGAAGATGGTCCATGTTTTAAACAGGTTTGGTCACTGTCTGAACTACACTAAAGTTGAGGAGTTGGAGACAGCCACTGCTGAGAAGATCCAGGAGAGGCAGTTTTCGTGCCCTAGGGGTACAGTAGTTGGTAGAACGACGGGTTTAGCGTTTGATCATTATGATGAATTCACCCAGACCCTTTCAGGCGCCGATACGCTACATGACACGATGGGTATTCTCTACCAAAATGTGCCTACAGCAGATGCTGTTGAAGTTGGAAGAAAAAGGCCTACCAACAGACCTCCAGCAACCCAACAAAAGAACAGCAGAAAAAGAACACTGGATGCGGACACTGGACAACCATTCGCTCCATAAAGGAAGGTGCCACAGATGACTAAATTTAGTTACAGAACAACAGACCTGAACTTTCAAGATGTCAACACCAGGGCCAGACAAGTAGACCTGATGTGGATGATAAGCCATGCCATTGGAAATACTGCTGTCCCAATGTGGGTTGGATTCAATGCCATTTCATCCGAAGATCCCTTACCAAGGCAGGAAGTGAGATACATGCCAAACTTGAAGCAGCCAATTACAAGTCTGGATGTAATTCAAGAAACCCTGGTCACAACCCAGAAATGTGATAAGGAAATTAACCAGGCCTATGTGGTTGAGACATATGACCTCAACGCCGCCAAACCAGCCTGGCAGATTCAAATAACTGAAGCCCCTAGGTTTGACAATGTGTTTATTATGCCTGGGTCCTTTCACACAGAAATGGCCTTTTTTCAAGGCCATAGGCAAGTTGATAGATGAATCTGAGGGGCCAGCGATGCTCACTGAGTCAGAGGTTCTGGCCCCTGGATCCTTGAATGGCTTCTTGGCAGGAAAACACTTCAACCGATGCAAGAGGTTACATCCTATTCATGCCCTCGCCTTTGAGACACTTCACTTCCGCAAATTCCTAGAATCCTACGATAGCACAGATGACTTTATCATGTGGGTTAATAACTGCAGCCTGGGAAAGAAAGATGAAGTTGATTCTGCTCTGAATTCCAGTGAATTTACAGCTTGTGTCACACAGTACGAGGCCTATACAATTCTGACCAGGAGAGGTGAACATGGTGCTACAGCCCAGTTCTGGCTCATGTATGTGGATTACATCCATACCTACCATGAGCTTGACCTTGCCATCAGAACGAATGACGTAGACCTTTATGTTTAGTCCCTGGGCCCTGTCATTGGTCTTTTTTTGCAGCAAACTACCCGAATTATCGCAGATGGCTCACTAAGTTTCAGCTGGATCTCATCAACATGGAGAATTCCCACCCCGGCCTGAGGGATATACTTGACGGTGGAGCTTTCGGGATACGACGGACTGAGCATCCCTTCAGCAGATGTCCAGTTGACCTGACTCTGGAGCAAACTATAAATGCAGATGCTGTCTACAGGTTAACAGGGATCTCAGCATTTACCAACAACTATGCTGCAAGGCTGAGATGAATGGTAACAAAGTCAACACGTGCCAACTTTGTGAGCCTGGTGCAGGAAATGACAGGCATATCCCAGAAAGAGGACACCAATGCAGAACTCAAGCCATCTCGGATTAGACATGACAACAGGGACCTTGCAAATGGAATGGAACAGGTCAGGTCAAGCTGTAATCCATTTGGAAGGGAGTCAAGTGAGAAGCTGTTCAGCATCCACACCGGTAAAGCAGCTAGTGATGAAGTATGCAAGAGCCTACTGAATGTACCAGAAAATGGGAGAGCTCTACATCAGCAATTCATTGAAGAGTGTGTGGCTGATTTGATTTGAACAAACTGTAAAGCAGGCTTCTCTGAAGACTTTCGCGGAAAATGGTGCAAAGAACAAGAAGGCTTTAGACAGAAGGGTTGTGGTTCTAAAATGTACTAGGGATCTGATGGGACGTCTAGTCATGCTAGCTGCACAGCGTGAGTTGAACTTGCCACACATCTTCACATACCCACTGACCCCAGTTCCCCTGACCATGTGTCACCAAGACAACATGCAAGTGAAAACTAACAAAGACAGTCTACTAGCACAATTGGAGGGAAAGCAAACAACTAGCAGCCCTGAAAGCATTGCAGCCTGTGTCATAGATGGCCAGTATTTGTTGCGAATTCTCCCACCTAGCATCACCACCCCTCCACACTATGGTGGACCTGCTCGAAACATCTTATCACAAGACATTGCTTTAAGGAAAACTCGTAGGGTTTTCATAGCATTTGACGATTACCCTCAACCATCCCTAAAAGATGCAGAAAGGACTAGACGTGTGGGTACCATATAGGATAGCCAACCATATGTCATAACTGGTTCATCTCAAAGAAGGCCAAAGGACCTTTCAAATGCGTTAGAATCCAGATCTTTCAAGCGGGAATTGCCAGTATTTCTATCACGGGAATGGCTGGATGACTCTTATGCTTCGGTTATTGGGGATTGTGAAGTGGTCCTAGATGTTCCATCTGGGGACTGCTTCCACTACGTGAATGTTGGTGGAAAGGTTGAGAGTCATTGCATTCCTGAGTCATTGCATTTCATGCATTTACGGGTTCAGACTATACCTCAGCATTTGTCAAGAAGGGAAAGGTTAGGCCATTTGCCAAATTTCTGAAGAACACCGGTGTGCAGAAGGCTTCGAACCAATCACAACGAAACCCAAAGATGACAGAAGCCGTAAGATTCTTCTCAAATTCACGGCTAGTATTTATGGAGCCCGAGAAAACTCCAAGGTTTCACTGAACTCCCATAGGTACAAACGTTTAGAGACGGTGTATAAACCAAAGATGAAATGCAAAATTCCACTCGAAAAACTGAAAAGGATCGATGCCAGTGGTCTGCCGCCTTGTGAAGCTGAGGTCATGTGTCATTTGAAACGAGTGGCATTTGTTTAAAAAATGTGGGCTGCTGCTGATCAGGCAGAACTCGTTCAACATCCCTCAGAAGATGATGGATGGATGCTGGAGAATGGAATTTACACCCTAATTTGGTTCGATGGTCCTCAGTTACCTGGGTCTCTGGTGCAAGAGGACAATGAAGGCGCCGATGAGATTAAGGTTAATGACAATGATAGTTTTGAAGCGGCTTTTTCTGATGAAGAAGATGATGACAGCGATGCAGAGAAGTTAGAAGATTCTGATGAAGAGCAGTAGTGGTTTCAATCATGTTCAGACGTGACTAAACCTGTCTTTGATTTCAAATTTGAAGTTGTATCTATTCATTTTTCTCTTAACTGTAGAGGTAAACCACTGCGAAAGGGGCGTAAGAGTCCCGTTGAAGGTTAGCAAACGTTTTTAAGACAGACTGTATTGAATTGAAGTCTTTACTAGTATTCAGGTACATGGTAGTAGTGGGGCCTATGTTCAATTTTAATTTTGTAGTTTCCTTTTGTTAGTCAAGGAATATTATGAAACTGTAAGGTAAACAGTACTCAGAGATTTAAACGATGGATTTCACTAGTTGACATTTTCAGAGTTGAAAGCAATTATGTAGTTGTGTAGCTTCATTTTGTAATCAAGCATAATTATAATATGAAACTATTGGGTATACTGTACTCAGGAGATCCAAAAGATGGCTTTCACTAGTTGACATGTTTAGAGTTTATAACAATAATGTAGTTTTAGTTTTGTAAGTTCCTTTATTTTGTAATCAATCATCATTTTTGTGAAACTATTTGGTACACAGTTCTCAGGAGATTCGAAAGTTGGCTTTCACTAGTTGACATGTTCAGAGCAGAGCTTATTCGTTACATAAATGATTGTTACATTTGTAGCGTTGCCAAAAGAGGAATAGCCCTGAAAAATGTTAATGAAATATTGATATGCAATGATGTTTTGCTATCACTATTTTACTGGGACATTCTTCACAGAGCAATGGTTAATTTCCTGTAATCACCCATACTACATGTACCGTAAAATCTCATGTGTAAGACGCACTCATAGATAAGACGCACCCCCTATTTGATGTTATTTATGTTAGTCTTGACTGATGTTGCTTACTTTCATTTGAAAGCAGTGATGACACTTCTTGTGACATCTCAATTTGAAGATCATGCTGGTAAAGCCTAATAGGTCAAGGGTTTAGTGACAATTAACATCAGCATTGTTAAAAACACGAAGCGCACATTCAGATCAGTCAAATATTTGATTTTGTAACACAACGTATATAATAAAATTTAGTTTAGTGATACTTCTTTTCATACCTTTTTATTTTTACCCAAAATATCATGGATTCTTAAACAGTAGATTCAATATATTTTTTTAATTATCAAGTTTCGTATGTTAAAGGTGGTATCCATAGTTTACCTTTATCCAATGCAAGTAACGGTATCGTTCTAATGTGTTGGGTTATTTAGGCATAAATTTTGCATAAACTTATACGCTAGTCTAAATAAAGATGTTTTTTAATACCACCTATAATGGTTACACTTTTCAAATCTGTAAATAAGCACGATAGTAATCTCTTCTAAAAATAGATTTGACGTCAGAGCGAACTACCCGGATGACCGTATAACATGATCTCAACCGTAATTTATCATGTGGTTTTCTTAGTTTAAAAAAAATATCGTTGCATCCTGTTTCAGAAATGAAATACCTGTTTGCAATGACGAGTGGGGATAAATGCTTCCCTGTTTAAACTAATCCAGGACACAAATGAACAGCAGTTTGCAAGACTGTTTAGTTAACAATAATTAATGTGGATGTTTAAGAGGAAAATGGGGTCCAATTGTGAATGGGGGTGGGAGATGCATCCTCCACCAACCAGGTAAAAAGAGGGATTAGCCGGCACTTTTGCCGATACTGCGCAGCGACATTTCTATCATTATAGCACAGGGGCACATATGAGGTGCCCAGGGACTGAACCCGGTCGGTCCATTATACTGACACCGACGAGTCATACGTAATGCTGTCCATTTAGCCCCGAGCGTTAGGAGGGAATCCACTACTACCAACTTTAAAGTCTTTGGTTTGACCCGGCGGGCATTCGAACCCACGACCACCCGATCAAAAGCAGACGCTCTACCACCTGAGCAATTGCGGCCGGTCCAGGTAAAAGAGTAGAGTTGTGAAAACACATACATGTAGGCTTAAAAACACTCAGCTTTTAAAGTAATTTTTGTCTGTTGACTGCTTAGGTCGAAGTAAGGGTCCCTTACTGTGTTTATATCATACCACCACCACCAAAATGTTCTGGAACCCGCCCATAGTGAAAAGTTCATACCAAAGTATACATTCATCACTTTAGATAATCACATCATCCATCATCACTACTAACATCATTACCAGAATGACTGCTACCGCCTGCTATATTTTCGATCGACTTTACCAATATATTTTATGCACAACCTTTCGTTTCAATTGGGTGTCTCTCATTTGGTGTAATATATTGCCTGCAGTTCGTTTGTCGAGTAGTTGTGACAATATTTATTAAAATTAGTTTTGCATTCTAAGTATTTTGTGACAGAAACATAATAAGGCGTTTATGTATAAAGGTAACTAAGTGGAACACAAATATCTCATCCAATGTCAGTATTGTTTTTTTTTTTTTTAAAAACAATCTTTTAGTGTTTAAACGAGAACTGCTTTGTTAAATGACTCCATAATTGTCGTGACTTGCTGGCTGTTCCTATTATTGTATGCAAAACTTTTCTATTGCAGGTGCAATCCGAGCGTGTATATATACCGCCTGTTATACGGCCAGTCTGGGCTGTATATGGGATATATAGAGAAAATCGAGCAATTTGATTGGACGAGATAGGGAATGTATTGTCTAATATATATACATTTGTATATACACCAGTCAGGACCATGATGTCCAGATAAAGACGGCCGACATCGTCTGGGGAAAGGTCAGAGTTAAACATACTTGACAACAGCTCGCCTGTGTGTAACAACGCGAAGCGATAAACAGCTTAACATTCACCTTAGTCGCATATGACTATATAGTTATCTTCCTCATCCGTCGAGTTAATTCCCATGGTGCATATCAGTTAGGTAACAGTTTATTGCCTTAAAAATCGGCAATTCATCTTAATGTGACATCGGCCAACGAAGTTGGTCGTACGTATACATACATATACGGGGGATACATACATAAGCCGAGTCTGTTTTCATAACGTATTGAAGTGCCATAAAAATGAAAGGAACGTTTTTAAATTTCCGTTTCGTTATAGCTACAGTCGCCGTTTTTTTAGTGTTATCCGTGTTAATGTTCAGTCGGAGTAGTCCCGGCGGATGTGTGTCCCAGACGGATGCGGTCCACCAGGAACCGGTCTATCTGAAGCATCTGGATATTGATTCCCAGGGAGGTGATACAGTCCGAAACCTTCAGAATGAGTTAAGGTTCCAGAGAAACGTACAGACAAGACTGCTGAACGAACAGAGGAGGAAAATCGGCCAACTGGATTGTGAGGTAAGTTCTCAATGTAAGGCTTTTTCTGAAACAAATATTTTGTGAAATTAAGCGCTTAATAAGTATTGTTTGCTTTCATTTACGTAAGCGGTATAATAGATTCACTTTTTCAGTAAGGTAAGAAAAAAGTAAAAAATACGTACATAAATTATAGTGTTTCGTGAATAATAATAGTATCGTCCTGTATCGATACTTCAGCATTGTATCGCGATACTGTATCATGAAGGCAATTATGACGATTCACCGATGCATCGATGATATCGGCCCAACTCTAGTGCCAAGGGTACTGCTTGTATTGATGCATTTTTATGTCTACATTTCCCGTGTAAAATTACTAAGTTTAATAAAGTGCGAAAAACAACAACCACACCAGTTTAAATAACCAACAAATTTAATAAAAGTATTTTTAGTAGACTAAGTACAGATAAAGAAGTAATGCAAAAGTCTATGTTGTGGACATATTACTGAGAAAAAGTTTACAATGACCTTTGTAATTGATTTATTACACACGATGACGTTAAACAATTGTTTAATATGTAGCTGATTGGGTACATAGGACGGCGTTAAACAATTATCTGTGTAATTGACTTATTACACGCGATGACGTTAAACAATTGTTTATGTAGCTGATTGGGTACACAGGACGACGTTAAACAATTATCTGTGTAATTGACTTATTACACACGATGACGTTAAACAATTGTTTATGTAGCTGATTGGGTACACAGGACGGCGTTAAACAATTATCTGTGTAATTGACTTATTACACACGATGACGTTAAACAATTGTTTATGTAGCTGATTGGGTACACAGGACGGCGTTAAACAATTATCTGTGTAATTGACTTATTACACACGATGACGTTAAACAATTGTTTATGTAGCTGATTGGGTACACAGGACGACGTTAAACAATTATCTGTGTAATTGACTTATTACACACGATGACGTTAAACAATTGTTTATGTAGCTGATTGGGTACACAGGACGACGTTAAACAATTATCTGTGTAATTGACTTATTACACACGATGACGTTAAACAATTGTTTATGTAGCTGATTGGGTACACAGGACGACGTTAAACATTTATCTGTGTAATTGACTTATTACACACGATGACGTTAAACAATTGTTTATGTAGCTGATTGGGTACACAGGACGGCGTTAAACAATTATCTGTGTAATTGACTTATTACACACGATGACGTTAAACAATTGTTTATGTAGCTGATTGGGTACACAGGAAGACATTAAACAATTGTCTACGTTGTTGACAAGAAGTGAAAACAATTGTCTAAGTTGTTGACTGTTTATGCACGCTCAATTAAAACAATTATCCACCTACATGTAGTAAACTCAATACGAGAATACAAGTATGTCTGCTATATATGAAATGTCAACCTTCATTTTCACTACAAAAAAAAACAAAAACAGGCCAAGTGTAAACACATAATAAAAGATGTATAGTTCGGCCTGTTATTAATCCTACGTGCATGTTTTGACCAAATATAACACGCCTTTGCAGCAGGGGCCTGCTAAAACAGTTTGTCCTGAAGAGGACGTGTAACATACGCTGAGTGTATTTCTGTACTATGGAAGGGAATATCAGCCAATATTCTAATTACTATTTCTAACTTTCAATACACAGATTTGTTACTTGCAATGTCAACTTGTAAATTTGGGCTTGAGGAAGGTGCTCTAGCAACTATGCTACATTGGCAGTTGACTCAGGGGAAAGCATACTCACTACATCACGTACACCTGTTGTTGTAGTTCAATAACTCCAACTCCAGTGCATTGTATATATAGTCAATCATGATCGCCAGTTAAGTACAGAATAATATCTCTAAAATTGTATAGCCCAAATAAATTATACATATGTTTGATTCTGTCGGTAAGAAACTCACAACTTCAAAAAGTGCACACGAACGCGGACCAGTTCAAGCGCCACCTTGCGTCCTACTGTTGAACTGCTGTTGTGCAGTTGACATTTTACGTTAGTGATTTACGCCTCTAGATAATTAGCTTGTAAATTAGTTACCTGTAAATTAGATACTTGTTAATAAGATACTTGTAAATTAGACGCTGGAAATGTGAAATGTATTCGCAATTTTCGCCCTCCTATTTGTAACTTGTTAGTCGTATATGTGGGAAATGTGAAATTGTTCAAATGTAATGTTGAAATGTGATCGTTTTCATTTGATATATAAAATATACGTTTAATTAGATAACGGTGATAAACTTACGCGGTTGCAATTTACAAATTGACGTTTGAAGTAACAAACTCGTATATTATTGAAAGTTGGAAATAGTAATGAGAACATTGGCGGATATCCCCTTCCATACTGTAGCACGCATTCTTGGTCAAACAGCATCAATCATTTATGTTCACCAGAGCAAACTTTCAAGCCATTATATATGCATAGAGGTCATGTTCTTTCGTAGGGGAGATTATGCTAATTGGCGACCATTTTATTTGTTCACATACACGTGCCTTGGCTCCCATCCAAGCTTGTACTAAACGAGACATACAATTTTCATATCGCTTATGTTTATTCTTAATACTTTTATCTTGGAGCGGTCATAATTCTTACGTTTAATCAGTGTGAAGATCTTTTAAATAATCATTTACATATTTGTTATATGTTGTTCTGCCGCAATAAGGCTGTAGTTGACAGTATTTACGTTTTATTGGAATCAAGTACTTTTGTCAATTCAGTCATTTCCATCTAGCAGCGCTGACATTTCCTGTGCCAAGTCTTGGTTACATTCACTCCAACATTTGTCAACTAAATTAATTTTTAAAGTTTGTTTGTTTATTGGGTCTATCGTTCCATCAACAGTATTTCAGTTATCTGGAGACAGTGTTCACTTAAGCATTATAGTGTTGCCTTCACTGTGTATAGCATGCCGTGAACACCCGGCATGATACCACACCCAGTCACATTATCCTGACACCGGGCCAACCAAATGTAGAACTGCCCTTATATTTGCTTGAGCAAGGAATTCATACCACTACCATTTTTAACAAATTTGGTATATCGCGGCCCAGGATAGAACCTGGGGCCTCTCGTATCTGGAGTCGACGCTCTACCGATTACGTTACCAGGTCCGGTACTTAAAAAGCCATTGCTTCCACATCATTGCTGTATAACAAGCTTGATTTCTATCAATCAACACATAGAATATAACTGTAATAAATGAAGACTATAAGCGCTTTTTATGATATTAGAAGTTCATAAGTTGTGAACTTAAAAATATTTTTACATGCCCTGAAAATGTGTACACTTCTCTCTTTTATTGTTTTATCATGCGTATATTGCGATTTTAAGACATCCCCTTCAAAGCACAAACGCTTCTTTACTTTTAACTTTGATCATCACGTTTTATTTCTATATGTAACACTGACATTTTCAGTGCATTTTGTATTTTATAAATTTCTTATTTATATTTTTTACTTTTACTTTTGCATGCGCTGACATCTTCAAAATGAAATATCCCGGGTGAAACTTGGTTGCGCAACAAACACATTCGTCTATGTTATCAAAACTGATACCGAGTATATCCCTGTTGTCTAAATTGACACTACGCTTTAGCCAACATACATTGTACATGTACACATTATGTGGATAGTCCATTTCAAGATATATGTGGACATACATTGCTTCCAACGTCTCAAGATAATGTAAGTGACACAATACAATTTACTGATTCACACACCCCTTTATGGTTTAATATAAAACATCCTTGAATTATTCTATCACCAATCCCTATAAGAGTGTTACATCGCCATCATCATTTGGTAATGTTAATCGTCAGTGGGGATGTATAACTGATCCTGGGCCTGTGAAGAACCCACGAGGAGGGTGGGCTCGACCTATTATAATGCATATTATGTTTGTGTATTATTGCACAATTTTAACTATTTAAAATAATAAAAAGCATAATGCAAATATCACTATTTCAGAATAAATTGTTTTAATATTGTTCTTTTTAAGAACATGGGCATGTTAAGTGCCAATCTGATTGTAAAACAATGAACAAGTTGAGTATCCTAACTTCATTTTTGCAAATGAAATGTTTTTATCAATGTCATCTAGAAACAAAGACTTAAAACAAATATTTAAAATACACGAGGAACCCGCATACCCCATGCAGTTAACAGGTGACATACTGACCACTAATTACTTATACCCAGCATATGTTCCTTAGAGCCATAAAAGCATCAGGCCCAGCCGGCTGGGGCCTTGAATACGCCGGCTGTATTCTTGTAGAGCGGCAAACCCCGCCGAAAAAGGATCATTCGCTTGCCGTGCATTGCACCCCGTGAAACCGGAGATGGGGATTCTGGCGGTTGAGCAGCCACGGGATTGGCGTACGATATATCCGTAGACATAGTCTCTGACCCTGTATTCGGTGTAGACGGGTGGTCGTATGGATCCGGTACGATCAGTCGTCTGGTCACGCCGAGCCCTAGGATAATACTCGGACCTACTTTTTCTTATCAACCTCTTTGAAACAAACCGGGATTGATACTTCCTGCCTATTGTCTGTTACATAACCAAGAAGGCGGTAGCTTATGGGTTAATCGAGAGATATTAAAGTCTCTTTAGGCGTTACCAAATTCTTTAAGAGAACTTAGGGAAGCACTGAATAAATCCCATGATACCGCTGTTGGAGCAGATGCTATTTTCTATCAATTTTTGAAGCACCTGCCCCAAAATCATTCAATTCAATTTTATCTATTTATAATGAAATTTCCTTTTCGGGAAAAGTACCAAATTCATGGACAAATACGTTCGTCATTCCGTTTGGTAACTTGAATAAAATAATTTACTAACAGAATTTCAAAGTGGATTCAGAAACCAACGCAGTTCACTCGATCATCTCGTTCGATCTGAAACTTTTATACGAGATGCCGTTATCTAGAAAGAACACCTTAGAGCGGTGTTTTTGATCTTGAAAAGGTATATAATTCTACATGAAAACATGAGATTTTAAAAGATTTAGGCGACCTTGGTCTCAAAGATAATTTACCTATATTATTCACAGTTTTTTATCTGACAGAATCTTTTCAAATTAAAATTGGGTCTACCTTGTCCCTTGTTCATAAAAAGGAACAAGGTATCCCTCAGGGTAGTATAATGCCTGTTTCTCTCTTTAACATCAAAATAAATAACATGATTGTAAAAACTCTAAATAATGGAGTAGATTGTTCTCTGTATGCGATCGATTTCATTATATGCTATCGTTCCATCAATATGAACACAATATAAAGGCAATTACAACAGTGCCGCAACAAATTACAAACTTGGAGAAACAACAACGGTTTTAAATTTTCACTCACCAAAACAAACTGCATACATTTCTGCCAGAAAAGAACTGTGTACAACAATTTGAATTGTTTCTTCGTACATGTAACATTCGTATTCCTGTCGTTAATGAACCTAAATTTCACTGGTAAAACCAAAGAAGATTATGGGAGCATTGTTTACGGCTCGCTCAGAGATCATATCTCCAGTCGCTAGACGTTGTCCACAACTAGGATCTCCGACTGGCCCTTGGAGCCTTCAGGACTTCACCTGTAGAGAGTTTATACGTTGAAGCTAATGAGCCTGTCATTATACCTTAGACGAGAGATAATTGCGCTTCAGTTCATTAGGAAAGTTAAATCTAATAATAAAAAGCCTGTACATAGTGTAATTTTCAATCCTCAATATAAACACTTAACACAAGCGTCAGCCAGAGGCAATTATGCCTTTTGGTTTCTGGATGTTGGAAATCATACAATTATCACATCTAAATTTAAACCGAGTTGTCGAAAAATGCATTGGAATTCCCACAATGGCAGTTTAAAACTCCCGATTTTGATTTCAGTCTTTGTACACAAAATAAGTAAGAAACAGACCCTCTCATACTACACTCAACGTTTCTCGAATTGCGCAACAAAAATCCTCCCACTATCCCGAGGTACATACTAATATATATATATATATATATATATATATATATATATATATATATATATATATATATATATATATATATATATATATATATATATATATAAGCTCATTTTTATCAAGGGAGATCGTAGGTAAACATTCCGTGATGAATATATTCACAAAATGTATTCGCTGGGGAAGGCGGTATGCGATAATTTGGGTTAACACCGATGGTATGGCTATGCATGTCTGCATTTACACTCCTGATATGTTTGTTGCCCAGTAATGTATTTTGCTGTGTGAAAGTAATTAAAAGTGCACTAACGTAAACTCTGTCAGGATATATCTTAGTCAGCGGTGCAAGCAAAACTTATAAGATCGTTTAAATTTACTTAGCTTTCAATCAAGTTTTGACACTAGCAGTTTTTTTGCATTTTCATTCTATACAGGTAATGTCTACTTGGCTAGTTACAGGTTAAATCTAAAAATACACCCACATGACTTAGGACAACGCAAAGTCGGAAGCCCGTACATATGCTGTCCCAAGATAAAAGGTGGTATCAAATAGTTTCAAATACAAGTTATTTTCTGAAATAACTAATAGGGCTTTTTATCTGAAAAGCTCCAATAAAATGCTGTTCGTTGATATCATAAATCTTTGTGAAAAGACAAGCATAAATCAGCACCCATCATTGCAAATAGGTTTTTCCTATCCGACTCACGCTGCAGGGATAGCTATTTTTAAACTAAGAAAACCACGTGACAACGTACCTTTGAGTTCACATATATCGTCATCCAAGTAGTTCGTTATGACATCGATATCTATTTTGAGCAGAGATCACTATCGTGCATATTTCTGGATTTGGAAATAATGAAAACACTAAGAGTGATTTTTTTTCGCAACTGTCTAACAGTACAGGTAGCGTTCAAAATCGCCATTAGTTAGACTAAAATATGTTTATATAGAAATAAGGCCTAAATTTCCCCCACTCCCAAACAATGGAAAACTGTTGTTACAGTCATATGATGGAGGCTGTATAAATCGGAACTCCTCGGGTAATTCCGTCCACGGGAGCATCATCCCTCGGATGTATCTGGTGCCATGATACTAACAGAAATCACGATCGTTTTGTTCGCCGGAAGTCGGAAGAATATGCTTAAAATTAAGTTCGCACAAAACATAAGCAATGGCGTCGTTTGAAAGCTTTGTCTTTGCTGCGCCGGGTGAATTTAACTCGGATGATTTAAATTTGAAGCAGCCACAAAGTGAAGTTTTACAGGCATCGTACTATAGTGAGCTGCCATCCGAGCCGCCGTCTTTGTTTTGACGTCTGTCACAAAGGAAGTCCCATTCAGGGAGATGGCCGAGGTAATCCAACTACCTACATACATCCGAGAGATGATTCGTGAATTATCCGAGGTGTTGGATACCACCTTTAAAATGTACGTCGCGCTCAATTAGGACCCCACCCCTTGAACAAATGTTCTAGATCCTGCCTACTTACAAAATGTACTTGAGTATATGAAAATATATGTAGTGCTTTCTTAGGTAGTTGTAGGGTGTTTGTTGTTTGTTGTTGTTTGTAGTTGTTTGTAATACGACATACTCAAACAATGGTACTTTTTAATTTCCTACTTCAAATCAAAAATGCATTCTTATACGATCATGTTATTGTCGGATTTGATCATAAACTACCATAAAGAAAATTGTCAAATTTATGATAGTAGCTAAGACAAGACAGTGATAATGAAACCTCAACTCAACAAAACAAAAACGTCTGTTAGTTTTTTTTTCTCGATTTGAGTTTGTCTCTTTTTATATATAGAACCAAAAGGAAAAAATAAATTAGATCCGATATGACTCAGACTTGTACGTGTTCCTCTCAGCTATTCACCGCGTGAGTTCGAGTCCCGGTCGGGGCAAGAACTTTCATATGGAAAGGTTTTCTAGCTAACCTGCGGTGCGTAACATTAGTCTGGGGTATTCCTCCACCATTAATTAGCTGGCCGTCGCCAATATGACCATAAATGTGTCGGTGCGATGTAACACAAAACAAATACAACAACAACAACAACAACATAATATAATTTGGGAAAGTTTGAGTCAAACCAATCAAGTAACATGTTTGGATGATTTGTCTAATGCCGTATCTAGTTTCAAAATAAAAGTCAATAGCAAAACACTTCTCCTAAAGAGGATATAACATAATATTTGGAGTTTTCTTATTTCTAAAAAAGGAGATACATTTATTATCAATTTTAAATGTAAAAAAAATATCCATAAATTCAAAACTGAATTTTCTAAAAAAATGGCATACACTTCAACATGAAAGTATACAACTCATCACTTCTGCTAATTATCAAATTCTAAATATATTCTATCACACTTTAACTTAAAACCAATTTCGTTGAAAAGGCGGTCTGTTTTGTTGTGTTCAATCTGGACAACATGAAGCTTTTAGCAAATCTTTTATGACGAATGCACTGCGAGCGGTGGTAGACTATTCACGTTTTACTGCTTCGACAAAAACAACTAATCCAAGCTAACGCACTGCATACCGAGACATATTTTTGCAAAACATGACCACATTAAAATAACACTTTATAATTTATTCCTCTGACAAGGAGTGTGTTGAGAAAGCGCATACATGTAGGCGTACTTTCAAACGTTCATAAGCACATCGACAACACTGTATCGGAAGTACTGTATACATTCCAATGTGAGGGCCCTATGATAATCCATCTTGTATATATGTCTACAGTGTGTGCATGAACTTATAAGCTCTGTGTCTGAGCTACACTGTATTCATCTCATTGTGTTTCCCCCATGATCATCCATCTTGTATATATGTGAACAGTTTGTACATGAACTCACAATCTATGTGTCTGAGCTACACTGTGTTTATCCCAATGTGTCCCCCCAACCCCCACCCCCCCCACCACCCCCATGATCATCCATCTTGTACATATGTGTACAGTGTGTACATGAACTAAACTCTAAATCCGAGCTACAGAATCGTCATCCAAATGTCACCCCCTCGCCCCATGATCATCAGCTATCATACAAGTTTTATGTGTGTGCATGAACTCATAAACCCTGCATCTGAGCTACTACACAATTTTCATCTCAAAGTGACCGCCCTATGATCATCCGTCTTGTGTTTGTGATGTGGCAGTTACTTGAATTTGCCTTTTTTACATTGCATGGAAATGAAAAAACTATGTGGTTATTATCTGTCGCCTATGATCTTGTTATATGGACACTATTGACACAAACGATACGGAAATAGTGTGGTGCAATTAAAGGTTTCATTAAAATCTGTACACCTGATTACACCTATTGAACAAAGTGCATTATCATTCGTTACAAAGGTAGGGTAATGTTTGTATTGGCTTGGTCTAGTAATAACTCTTAAAGTTGGTCTTTAATTTACAAGTTACCGAGTTTGAACCCGCTATCGTTTATTTATGTGTCCTCTTTCCCATCGTCTATTTCATTTCTGTATATTTTTACATATTTCATTTGCCTTAAAATATAAGTTAATCGTTTTAACACTGATATTTCTTTCCTTAGTTTAGTTTAAAATCATTTTATCTTTCATTAAAATGTTATCTTTTTACATTACACATGACGAACTTAAATAGGCAATATTTTTTTCCATATTAAAGTTCTCTAGTCATTTTTTTCATGAGCCAATAAAATACATTCATTTACAATCAACATATTTTGTGTAGTTCTTCTAAAAGAAATAATTCTTCTTTCTCGTGTAAATATTATACGGGCATTTCTTTCAATGACGTCATTACTTTCGTCATAACATATCAAGAAAACATCAGCGCTTGGACATTTTTTATTCAAATAGATCGGTGTTTTTTCATTGCTTGCATTGAGATAGCCCTCATGAAGTGCGAGGTCAGAGCTCTGTAAAACCGGTTTTAAGCACCCCAGCCAGGTCCTTTTGCCTACTGACCACTCCAAGGCGGTAACTTTTGGGTTTGCTCTTTTTGTTGAATGACTCATCACAGATTTATTGTTACTTTTACATTTGGCTTGCACGTGAATACCTTTGTCTGTGCCTTGTCAGGGATCGGTACATGTTGCAATGCTCATAGGACTTTGTCATGTATTCTTATTA
This sequence comes from Sinonovacula constricta, assembly GCA_007844125.1. NCBI lineage: Eukaryota > Metazoa > Mollusca > Bivalvia > Cardiida > Solecurtidae > Sinonovacula > Sinonovacula constricta. The sequence continues at coordinate 40,793,358 of CM017559.1, read as the reverse complement.
TATCAGATGGATCTACCTAAAGAGATTGTTTAAAAGTGTTGTTTCTCGAGGCGCGAAATCGACTTTAGTAAGAATAAGTTATCTTTGATGACATATGAGTTCCGCTCCTAGGAAACCGCGCATAATGATATTTTTTTTACAAAAGCATAGGCATTAAATGCTTTTCCCATATATATGTATGTTTTTTTGTTGTGGTGTTTAGTTTTTGACGATAAACAAAATTAAATGACGCTACATTGTTTTTTAAGTCAACCTAGGGTGGATGACCAATACCATCATAAATATCGAACACTTTTATTTCTTTTCTTTTATTTCTATTTTCACAATTAACTTAATTGCTTCAATTAACTTTCAAAATAACTCTTTGATTTGCATGCTAAAGCATGTAGGGTTTTTATCGACGAGTTTATTCATCAAAACAGTGTACAAGTTATTAACATAAAGTTATAAGTACAACCGAAAGAAATTAGACTATTTGCATTTGCAATTAACAACTAGTGTAAATGTGTGTCGAATGTTATTATAACACTTCTGGTGAAGTTTAGAAAGTATTTATAGGTATATTATGGGGCGCTATATGGAAAATATATTTTGATTTTGAGTTATATATCACAGAATAATGCAGACATGCAAAGTAATCTTGTCTTGAATGCTGTCAACGTTGAAGTGTGAGACTCCTAGAGTTTGGGATGATGGTTGGCGAGGGAAGGGACGGGGTTGGTTGCAATCGGAACGCATCGGGCAATTCACGAATCATCTCTCAGATGTATGACGGAAAAAGCCCGCGAAAATAAACATGTTGGTGCCTATGACGTCATCAGAATAACAAAGACAAATGTTTTGTTATTTCTGCTGAAAATGCAGTTACAGTTGTATATCTATCGTGATGTGAACAGTTAATAAATTAAAGAAAGTTTATAGGATGAAATAATCCGTTACACTTCACCTCTCGCTTTTTAGGCGTTTACTTTTTCCGGCAAACAAAACGATCGTGATTCTATCAGTATCATTGCACCAGATTCATTCGAGGGATGATTGTCTCGAGTACGGAATTTCCCAAGGAGTTCCAATAGGGGCTAGCTGGTATGCCAGTATACAGTACACACTCTAATAGGCATATGTAATCTCGCAGCTTGGTCTTATCACGGGCTAGGGGTTGGGGAGATGTACAATAAGTAAAGCAATTTCAATGCCTTGCAGTAATTACATAAGATCTGACCAGGGCTGCCTGCAGCACACTTCGGCATGTAGAGAAGTTTGTATGCAATGTTTATTTTGCAGATCGTAGCAACACATTTCTGTTCCAACACGAAAATCCAGCTGTTAGTCTAGAGCCAACAATGTGATTAATCAAATGGCTGACAGTCAGCTAGCAGTCAGTATTTGTTTGTTTATTTTTTGTTACATCCCACCGACACATTTATGATCATACTGGCGACGTCTAGCTAAGTTAAGTTGAGGAAGTACCCCCGACTTATGACTTGGAAGAACCACTGGCGCACTGCAGGTTAGCTAGAAAACATTCCCACATGAAAGTTCTCGCCACGACCGGGACTCGAAACCACGCGGTAAGGGGCCGAGGATTTTCAAGTCAGCGACTTTAAATCTGTAATGGTTTTCCTTCGTTTATATCAGAAACCTTTTTTTAGTATTTTACATTCATTTTTCATCTATAACATGTTTAAGTTCGATTTATTATGACTGGCTGGTGAACGTGTATTAAAATAATGACATATGTCAATGACATATCTTCTTTGATTTTATAATTCGTTTAACACTTTATTACAATACGAACATGGCACTGAAAATCCTTCGGATAACATCTGCCATTTTCACAACATTATCCGATAAGGGATATGATAATGCTAATTTTTATGATAAACTGTAAGTTATTTTACATGACTTCATCTAAATAAAGACTTCCATATTTATTTATGATGTTCAAGCAATTTGAACTAATAATTGATTTTTCAAAGAGTATAATTTGATACTTAACACAAAGTCCAAATATTTGTTATGATTGGGTAAATAGTACGCGCTGACGTGTAGTGGGGTAGAGGGGGGAGGGGGGGGGGGGGAGAGAGAGATGGACTTAGGGGCGCACGTGGCGTAGTGGTAGAGTCGCCGACTTGTAACTCTTCTGACTGCTTAGCCTTTCACCGTGTGGGTTCGAGTCCCGTTCGGTGCGATGGACTGAATGTAAGAAGGTCTTCCAGCTGACTTGCATTTCGCTCGTGGTTCAACCTAGATATTTGTCTGGGGCCTTCCTTCACCAAAATAAAGATTATAACTGGTCGCTCCGATGTATCTGAAAAAACAACAACAACACTTTCTAGGTTGTGAGGCGTCATTAAGTTGGTATCTGACAGTTTGGACCAAAGATCTTTTATTCGTTGATATAGGTTGTGTACAACACCGTCTTTACACAGACTTAAGTATGATTTCATGGATTCAGAGTAAAGGCTTAGGTGGGACACAGGAATATTGAACACGAGGTTTGGTTTCTTTGAACAACCGAAATATGTCAAACGTATGCAAATAGCAAATAATCATTAAAGAGAAGATAATTATGAGGTTGACCTTTATACAGGTATACTGGGGGATATAGACAGAGGCCTCAATAAACAAACCTCAAAATCCAAAGTAGCGATAGATCTTAAACTGTGATTAGCACGAGTTGAACGAGCTAAGCTAAATTGTGCAGATTCCGATCAGTCACCCCCCACCCCACCCCCGGAAGTTGTCGCATTGGTATCTACACTATTTGCTGAGCAGTCTCTATGAGTATTGCATATTCAGTTTGAATGTAGACATAAACAAATAAATTAGAATTTGTATTGGTTAGTTTTAAAAGGGATAAGACCGCCACTTTGTAATATGACGACATGAGTGAATTATTGCCTTTCTTAAATGACAGAGACTAACACCACAACCACATTTTCTGTTTGTCCTCCTTAAACAGAGACAGGACATGATTAAACTAGAAACCAAATTTATAAATTTTATCAAATTATACTTCAACAATTCAGTCCTTTTGTCGACCCTTATCGAACACAACAGTCTCAATTACCGCGAACAAAACAGGACTAAATCTCAGTCAAACGAGATTTGATAAATATTTGTGTCATATTAATTTTAATATAACGATAAATTCTGATGAATGTGTATAAAACATGTTAAAATGAATTACATTCAAAACGCTTTGGGACTTCTTTTTTATTTACAATTGATTTGAAATTACAAAAGCATGGTATCATCCATGGCCTGGTGCTCAGGAGTCATGAAGTGTTTCTTGCAGCATAGCATGATGTTGTTGTTTGGCAACATTAAAGTGGCTCTCGTGCATATTCGCTGGGTTTCTCTCTAACGTTAAGTGGTTACAAACGGATCAAAGAACCTTTATATGGGCCACGATTTCCGTGCGCTTGTTTAATCATTTATTATTTCGATACTAATGAGTCAATCGGAAACACCTCGGATAATTCACGAATCATCTCTCGGATGTATGTAGGTAGTCGGATCACCTCGGCCATTTCCCTAAATGGGACAACTTTTGTGACAGACCTCAAAACAAAGATGGCAGCTCGGATGACAGCTCACTATAGTACGATGCCTGTAAAACTTCAAATTTAAATCATTCAATTTAAATGTACCCAGCGCAGCTGAACACTGCTGTCAAACGAAGCCATTATTTATGTTTTGTGCGAACTACATTTTAGGCATATTCCGGCGAACATAACAATCGTGATTTCAGCAAGTATCATTGCGCCTGATACACCCGAAGGATGAGTGTCCCGAGGACGGATTGACTAATCGGTACCAATCGGAACTCCTCGCCCATTTTTTTTTTCGCCAGAGAAAGGGGAGGTGTTCCGAATGTATCGAGCACCTGTACATCCTCATACGCAGAGTTATCGTTCGTTATTCTCTCATACAGATTAGACGCCACTAAATAATGTTATATATTCTTTAGTAATTCGTGAAACCTTGGAACCAAATATCACCATGACCAAGCTAAGATAGACCCCCATAACCATATATAGGAAGAAAATAGCTATTTGTTGTCCATCAGAAAGACGCAGAAATAAGTCAACTTTTGCAACTTGTAAAAAGGTCCTGCTTCATATAATGCACATACCATCAAATTGTCAGTCGGTAACCCGATTTCAATGAAATATGTACTTCAGGTAAAGGTTGATCAGTCCATTATTGTGCATATGCGTGCAACATTTTTGCTTAATTTTAATTCTACATGGTTTGATACCAGAAGGTTTAGATTACCCTCAAATAAGAAATGTGATGACAAATTATAGCAACAGGCTGTTATTAAGGAGAAAAAGCCCATGTCAGACATTCTACTTCCCCTCGGTATTTAGTGTAATCACCCCTATACCCCTGCAACAAGCTGACGGCCATGAATGTCAAGACTCCGGACGGTGAAGAGGTTTGTTATGTTTTGGAGGTTCATGTATATTGTACACTTTATGTTTAAATATAAAAAAGTTTAGGTCTAAAAACTTCAGATTAATAAAATAATTTAGCAACGTAAATGGACTTATTTTCTGTAGTTTTTATGCAAAGCGGATAGCTACGCGAACGTTAGCTTAACCACTGTATATCTTAACATACAAATTGCAAAATATAAAAAAATACTGACAAGAGTTATTTTAATAATACAAAAACAAATCATCTCCGTCACACTTATTTTCACAAACTTTGTGTGTAGCCGATTTGAAACTTCTATTTCCAAATTACGAACTGACGTTTTACCTGATTACCCGCCTGGTTGGCCTACAATATTTTGAGTCTATGACAGAGGAAAATGTAATGAACCGATAGTGTAAGGGAGTGTTAACTGTGTAAAGATAGCTATACTCTGTTACGTTTCTATTAGCTAGTGTTTTCTTTTCTAACAGACCGGACCTGGTAGCGCAATCGGTAGAGAGTCGGCTCCAGGTACAGCGCTCCCCGGGTTCGATCCCGAGCCGCGACATAACAAAGTCATTAAAAGTGGTAGTGTTAGACTCCCTTGTTATGCTCAGCAAATATAAGGGTAGCTCCTCGACTGGTTGGCCCGGTGTCAGGATAATGTGACTGTGTGTGGTATCATTCACAACATGCTATACACAGTGCAGGCAGCACTATATATGCTTCAAGTGGGCATCGTCTTCAGATAACTGACATACTGTTGGTGGGACAATAAACCTAATAAACAAAGAAACCTACACCTACGCATTTTCATCGCTAATTACAATGCGAAAATGTTAAATAAAGTTAACCAAACTTGCCACAATGGATGAAATGAGATCAAATTGTCAAATGTCCAATGGCAGAAGTGTGAGTTGGCTTCGTCAATGTGTCGTTGAAATGGCAGATTAATTGGATAGGTTTTAATTACTATGGGAATTAAAAAGTTACCAACTGAAAAGTAAAATCGGGCTATTTTAGCTCAGATTTTAGACATTATCTGTGTTTCTGGTGATAATGTATGGGTCATTAGACAGGTTTTATTGATTTAGACAATCTCAGTGTTACTGATGACATATTTGCGTCATTAGACAAGTTTTATTGATTTAGATAATCTCAGTGTTAACTGATGATTATGTTTGGGTCATTGACAAGCTTTATAGATTTAGACAATCTCAATGTTACTGATAATTATGTATGGGTCATTAGATAGTTTTATTGATTTAGACAATCTCAATGTCACTGATGTATGGGCCATTAGACCAGTTTGATTGATTTAGATAATCTCTGTTACTGAAGAGTATGTATTGGTAATTAGACAATTTTTATTGATTTAGACAATATCAGAGTTATTGATGACTAAACGTGGGTCATTAGACAAGTTTTATTGATTTAGACATTCTCGGTGTCACTGATAACTAACAATGTGTGGGTCATAAGACAAGTTTGATTGATTCAGACAATCTCAGTGTTACTGATTATTTTGTTGGGGTAATTAGACAAGTTTGATTGAGTCAGACAATCTCAGTGTTACTGATTATTTTGCTGGGATAATTAGACAAGTTTGATTTATATGCTTGCAAGGACATAACCACATCTTTAAAGTAAGGAAAAGATTGTTGGTAATGTTAGCACTTTATTTCCGACATCCTTACGAGCGATCCGATGTTCTTATCTTGTCAAGGAAGCAGATAAGCGTCATATTGTAGTCTTAAATCGATATCATCGTTCAACTATTCCTAGTCCGATAAGAACTAATCGCACGTATTTCCATTTTAGGGTAGGAAACGAAATTTTATCTTTATCAGAACAGAACAGAACAGAACAGAAATTTTATTTAAGATTTGTACATATAATAGTGTACATCATCTTTAAAACATGTACACATATAGATAATTAACATGTCACGTGAACCAAAAAAAATAATTTTGCTTTATCAAAACTTCAAACATTAATTGTTATAGTGTATATAATAAAATAATATATTACAGTCTAAACAAAGAAAATGTCTATCAATGGTAAAATGGTAAGGTGTCAGTTGTTTAAAAGGTGTTATCCGACAGTTTGGATATTTTTTTCTAAAATAACAAAATAAGTCATTTTTACTTGAAAAGATCATGCAAAACAATCGTCATTGTTGCCCTAGATCTGTGTGAACAGCGAAGTATAGATCCCCTTTTGTCATTGCAAACAGGTATTTCCTATCTAAGTCACGCTGCAGAGATAGCTATTTTAACTACGAAAACCACGTGACAACGAATTTTTTGTAATCACGTTATATCTTTATCCGGGAAGTCCGCTCTGACGTCGAAATCGTTTTCAGGGAGATAACTTTCGTGCTTATTTATTGATTTTAGGAGAGTGGAAATTTTACTGTGTAACAATATAGGTAATGTTCAAAATCGTCTTTACTTAGACTAAAGTATGAATTGATGCAGAAATTATGCATAAATTCCAACAAAAATTGAAAGTGAAAAAAATTGTTACATTCACAGGCCAACTGTAGGATACCACATTTACAATGTGATTACAACAGTGTGTCCAGCCTGATTAAACTAGATATGAATGTGACTGTAAAATGCAACATAAAAGGAGCTAACTTTTACATTTGACTGGCCTGTGAATTCCTTTGTCATGTGGCTTTCAAATGTATATACATGCATATGTTGCAAGTTACATAGGACCTTGTCATATTTTCTTATTATTGTAAAATAGTACATTCAGTTTTCTGGTTGTTTTCTTTTTGTTTTTCAATAACCCATATTATTTTTAAATCGTTCATTCAACCAAGATGTTATTTTTAAAATAATAACCTGCGAAAACAACGATATTAAGTGAAAATACAAGCACACACGCACGCTCGCACGCACGCACACACACATCTTTAATAACAAAAACAACAGCAAAATCAGCAATATTAGCAACATCAATAACAACAGCAAAATCAACAATAGCAGCAGAAGCAATAACAAAAACAACAAAAGCAACATCAACAAAAGCAAAATAACAACATAATACGAGACTCAATCGACTGTAAACAATAATATTACATTTCTTTTCCAGAATGCCAAGGACAAGGAGGCTAACTCTCTAGGAGGGTGGTGTCGGGAGAGCAGCAAGGAGGACGGTGGCCAGCATATGACAGATATGAAACTCGTGGAAGGTGAGTTTACCTTTTAACTTTTTGTGTTGTTTATCTCTCCTTGCCATGAAGAAAGTAGAAGCGGATATAGACGGGGTAAAGAGGGCGGGCGCGCACCACTTCTACCCCGAACCATACATTTTTTTTTATTTTTTACGAAATTTGTAATCAAATTTAGCACAAATCATTCAATTAAAATTCTTTTACAAAATGAACAATAAAACAGCACATAATTCCTTTTAAATCTGCTAGAGTGATGCAAAAATAATTGTCAAAGCGAAAAGGTAGGAAGAAAAAATATAGTTGATCATGCGTGACCATAATGGGATTTGAACTTTCAGCCCTCAGTTTTAAAGCATTGTAACTTCTAATTTTGATAATATTCAATTGGAGGTGTGTAGCATTGCATTTGCTCTACCTTAATTAAAATTGGTATCCTACATTTCAGACCTTTTATTTTTCTCTTAAACAACGAAATAAATTATTGTTGCAAGAAAAGCTCCCGCGAAATACCGTTTTTTATGCCCTACATCTACGTGAAAAATGCAACATAACGCTCCTGTCGTCATTACAAACGCGTATTTTCTATCTGAGCCACGCTGCACAGTTACCAATTTTTAAACTAAGGAAACCACGTGACCACTTACATTTGAAATTACGTTATAGCATCATCCGGGTTATCAGCTCTCACGTCGATGCTCTTTTAGCAGAAATCCTCATCATGCTTTTTTATAGATTTGGAAAATGGACATTCAGAGCGATTTATCTACCAATTTGATCTGTCTTACAATTCAGATAGTGTTTAAAATGGTCTTTTGGACAAACGTTTGGGGTTTATGCTAAAAGTACGCCCCTATTACAACAGACAAAAGTGATGTTGTTAAATGTATTCGATATAGGAAGGCTGTCGGATACCACCATTAAAACGATAGCTTCTTGAAGCTACAAAGTTTAATTGGAAGCGCTAAAAGGACGGTATAATTAAATGGATGAATCTTATTTTAAGTTACTGATTTCCTAACCGTTGTCATCCACTTTCCAGACATCGAAAGCGAGGCCGTTTAAGGCCTGGTCACATTAGCCGTAGTAAGCCGTAGTATGGTTTAACCGTAGTAGACCGTAGTAGCCCGTACTTAACCGTACCGATCGTAGTAGACCGTAGTAGGCCGTAGTAGATCGTAGTAATGAACGTAGTTCGAATGAACTTTTTTTTTTCGTAGAAGGATTAAACATTTTGGACTTGTTCAAAAAATGGCTACGGAGAACTACGACTAAATGCACGTACTGTTACCGTATATAAAACGTAGTTGACCGTGGTTACCCGTACTCAACCTTACCTAACCGTATCAATTACCGTAGCTGCACGTAGTGTAAATGAAGAAACGATATAAACTTCTTGCAACGCTACGGTTAACTAGGGTCTGCTACGGTTGTGCTACGTTCGAGGTACGGTCAAATTATTACTTATGTTAACAATACAAATTGATCACGTGTAACCTAAAATTAAATTGATGTTATTTGTCTTCTACAAAGAGATAATGGTTGACAGAATTTTAATTGTGAAGTTCCTAATACATGAAAATGTTGAACTTTGGCAAGACATATGTCGAATTTGGAAATGTTACAAAAGCTGGAAAGAAGAGAAAACAGAAAACCACGGAGATGGTGGACCAGGGACTGGCTTCTTCGGAGACACCAAAATCCGCCAAAAAGCGCGCACAATGACGGGAAATTTCCTTTGGGCTTGGCCATTCTGAACTTCGCAGGTGCGACCATGATTTGAAACCGCAGCTACACGTAGTTATCTCTAGTTTACCGTACTCACACGTACCTAAACCGTACCTCGTACGTAGTGACCCGCAGTAACACGTAGTTTACCGTACTTATGACTTGGTTTAACCGTACCATTTTAATCGTACTTAAACGTAGTTAACCGTACTTACACGTATTAACCGTATTTTGACACATATATAACTAGAGTTTCTACGTACTTCAATCCTAGTTAACCGTAGTAAGTCATGTAACTACGTGTTAGTACGTTCAAGACGGACTACGTGTAACTACGTGCAAAATCGTAGATGTGACCACCCCTTAAAGATCTTTTTATACATATTTTTTTAAAGTCTTGCACCATCAATAAAGATGATGGTCCGTTCATAAAACCAATTATGATATTAGCTTAATCTCCTTCAAACATTGATCGACTTATCTGCCGCCTTATGTGGCAGAGGTGTTCATATAAATAGTTTCCATTTGATGTCTTAGGCGCTGATAAGACAGTTTAAGGCAGCCATCTTTGAAGGCAGAAGCCAATGTAGGCCGAAATTTGGAAATATGTGCTGTATTAAAGTCACCGCTGTGTTTTTATTTTTCAGTCTATTTACTGAATTTTATATCAAATTTAACAGATTTTATTAAGTATTCAAGAAATCAAAACTTTACTTTGATACACTATTAATTTTGTTTAAGGATGAGCCAATAACTTTATTTGTTTCTGTGTATTTATTCTTTGTGCCTTTATCAATTTTAAAAATGTTGCATTAAAAAAATATGAATTTCAAGAGCTTTCCATTGGTAAATAGCTTTTAATTTTCGGACCACAAATGAAGAAATTACACGAAAATAAAATTTACGCTTCTATACACATCATCTGAAAATCCCTTGAAGTTGCCATCACAGATGGCTGCCAAGATAAGAGTTCTCCACTAATGTGGAAACTGTCCATAGGACTGAGACTTTGGACTCGACTATGCCTAAAGGTAATTTATTTCAGACCAAATGTAGCCGATTTCTCTCCGTCTGTGTTTATCTTCGCATACCATTTCTTGAGCACATGCGAACTTTCCCATACCACCCCTCATAAAGCTTGTGTACAACTGAGATATCACGAGTGTGTTTATTTTGATAGATAAAGACAATGGCACTTAATTTGCACCTAATTGCCTCTTGATAAACATCATTTGCATTTCTAGTAAACAAAGCGAACACGCTCTGCTCTTGTCCCTACTTAACATGGACTCAATCACTTCGGTTATCCGCCACAATAATAAATTATAAATAAATAAATAAATAAATAAATAAATAAATAAATAAATAAATAAATAAATAAAAATATAATTTATTATTATAATATGATATGATATGATATGATATAATATAATATAATATAATATAATATAATATAATATAATATAATATAATATAATAAATAATATATAATATAATATACATACTATGAAGAAAATAAAATATAAAAGTTAAAAAATAAAATGACATAAAATAAAAATGAAATAATAAAAAATATGTTATAATAAAAGTGTGTATACTTCGTCATCCAGGGAATAGACCACTGCTACATTATTATCAACACTTAATAGCATTGCTGGTACATGTACATGTCAATAATATGTTTATGATGTTTACGCGAAAGACAACATAATTTTTGGCAACATCGTCGTCAATCTCGGAGAGTTTAGATCGACCGAATGTAATGTAGTTCGGAAAACAACAAAGCATTATCAAGCATCAAATGGCGTCTAATATATGTTTTAAAAAGACAATAAATTTTTCGACGAACGACAACTCCGGACATCCGGACTTTTAAGAGCCTCATTTAAGAAATAGTGAGCAAATAACAATCTTAAAACACCCGTACAACACAGCTTCCCGTCCCGGTGAGAATGATTCCTGCTTAACCCACGTGGTTCGAAGTTTCCAAAAGCGGCCAGAAGTTAAAATGGTACAAATAAGCCACACCTACTAACCATTCGCAACACCTCGACCATTTCTACAAATAAACTTGTCCGAATACCGCCGAGGAATTACGAAAGACATGATAACTACAACAACAGCCCAGCAACCCATTTCCAAATATCTAACGCATTCCATAAAGTGCGCCTCGACAGGACGGATGTTAATAATAAGGTTCGACATTTGTTTAATTCTGGTTGCAATTCATAAACACAAAACGCTTGTCCCGCCGTTATTTATTCAGGTTTATTGTATTTTACTTTTGTAACGATGCTTTAGACTTAAGGTCAAAACATGTGTATTATGACCCGGAGAATGCGCGTTCGAGACTGCATGGCTGTTGACTGTTTTCATAAGTACTTTATAAACAAGTATGACATTTCATTTTGTGGGAAAAGGTTGCATTAACCTTTATTTTTCACTAATTTGTTTTCTTCTGCATGTGTTTATTGCATTCATATTGAAAAAAGTCCCAAATAGAGCTACGTTACAAAATGTACGAATAAAAGTTGATAACAGATATGGTTCATAATGATACGATATCTTTTAGAAAGACATACAATTGACATATGCTGGTGGCCTACTAGTCTTTGGCCTTATACATTTGATAAAACTCTCCTGCAGGGTTCGAACCTACGGTCCAGTAATGTGGAAGCTTCGGTGTTAACCGCAGCGCCATTCCACCTTACGATAGTCGCCTGTCGTTTTTGTCCTTCATTATGTTAAAAAGTTATTAAACGCATACGTATAAATTGTTTACTATAAAATTTGATGTAAATCGAAGCGCCGTTTGGGCGGTGTAAGTATGCAAACAGTGGTCAAAATTATCCCGTAGTAAATCAAAGGTACGACGCATTTGTAACTGGTTAACCGGCAAGACCTCAGCTGCAAGTTAAGGTATCTAAAATATAGATCATACATTGGAACAAGAGTTACATCAGAGTCACTTACATGCGATAATAGAACGAATTTGAATAAACATTCAATACTTTCTCTAAGATTTAACATTTTAACATTAGTTAGGTATAAAATAAATGCTCACACATGCTACCGGATTTGACCAAAATAAACTGAGTTTGAAGTTAATTAATACCTCTAAAACTCTGTGATTTGAATCTAAAAATCCTGAATGCGTCATTCCTCTCCGAACGTGCGGAGGCTTTAGACTGAGATGCTGAGATGAATCACCTATATCATTACATAAGCTGGTTCAGAGCCGCATAAGGCAGTGAGGCCTAGCACGGGATATCGTTAATATCTCGGCCTAGTAGATAATGCATAGGCAGTGGAACACTAGTTCTAATAGTAATTCGGCCCCTTTCTCTAGGCAATGAATAATAATTGTACGCGGTCCAGCTTTCTCATAGCTTTGGACAAGCGACGCTGCTGAAAAAAAGTGTCTGACCTTAAAACCGTACTACTACATGTATCAACTGTTATTACTTTCAACGACTCTACCACTGAACAAAAATATTTAAATATATAAATCCGTATTTTAGCGCAAGCCAGTATAGTGTCCGTCCCAGGAAAGGTTATGTTAAATTGTTGCCCTTCGGCGGATTCTGTTATATATCATTATTAAAGATTGAATTGCTAAAATAATCACCACATGCAAACGAGTTATTATCCTAGAGATACAAGTTTAATATGTTTATCTTTATTGGGTTTATCGTACCACCAACAATATTTCAGTTATCTGAAGACGTTGTCCATTTGAAGCAGATACAGTGCTGCCTTCACTGTGTATAGCATGCCGTGAACACCTGGAATGATACCACATCAGTCACATTATCCCGACACCGGGCCAACTAGTCGTGGAACAACCCTTATATTTGATTGAGCGTTAGCATGTGAGCTATACCACTACCATTTTAAGGACTTTGGTATATCGCGTCCCGGGATCGAACCCGGGGCCTCCCGTACCTGGAGCCGACGCTCTTTTGCGCTACCAGGTCCGGTCACAGGTATAATACATTTCAAATATGTGCAATATCATTTAAGGCATTGCTGAATGGCTAATTTTAACGCACATGATTGCGTTGTAAGGATTTATTTCGCTATCTAATATTTACCTAAATGTAAACGCCCATGAACATAACCTCCTTGAATACCAAGCTTGTGCTTAGCTTTTTTTGATTACCTTATCAAAGAGACAATGTTTATATAACAGAATTCCTAAAGTGTGTGCTTTCTCTTGGCAGTCAAACTGAGGCACAAATAACATAATCACTTCCTTTTGAAGAGGGTATCTGCACTCGACGTGAAATAACACAAAAGTTGGCCACACGTATCTGTCCCGCGTGCATGGGTCAGACGAACGATTTTGTCTCACCTTTAAGGATCAAAGATACACAAGGTTCGATAAAATTCTTGGTTGGAAATGTTTATCTGATCTTAGTTTGCAATTGTATTTCATCTACATGTATCATCTATTCTCCAAAATATCACAAACTGACAAAATAATCAATATTTGAGTAAAAATCAACCGGAAATCACAACATTTATGAATAAAGTTTATATTTTCGACGATGCTGCATTTCAGTAAACATGTATTTTGTCATTTCAACGATAGGAGTGACTTTAATTAACAAACTCAAAAACGTCTCACTATACACACTAAAACGTATGCTCGTGCTAGCCTAATGACAGTTAGGTGCGGAATTCGCCATTATCCTACGGCGAACGTAGTGTTAAGTTTACCTTTAGCTCATAATTTCGGGAGTGCCTCTCGAATGTTGTATCCGACACTTTGTCTACATCAAATACACGTTACAATTTACAAATTCGGGAATTCAGCATTATTTCGACATTAACTCAATCGTTAGTAATTTGTAAAGACGATTTTAAACACTTCGTGTATGGTAAGCTACTACATGTATACATTGCGCCAAAAAGCTCTCTAAATATTCCGTCTGTCCAAATCTAAAAATCAGCATGATTTTGATCTCTGCTAAAAATAGATATCGACGTAATTTTTGTCCAGGTTACTAGTCTGGGACGTGTCATTAAAAAGAAAAATTGTCCAGCCCTGATATATATATATATATATATATATATATATATATATATATATATATATATATATATATATATATAGATATATATATATATATATATATATATATATATATAGATATATATAGTCATATATATATATATATATATATATATATATATAGTCATATATATATATATATATATATATATATATATATATATATATATATATATATATATATATATATATATATATATATATATATATATATATATATATATATATATATATCAGGGCTGGACAATATATATATATATATATATATGTGTGTGTGTGTGTGTATGTATGCGTGCATTGTACATGCACCGCTATTACGTATTGTTGATAAATGCTCCTAGCGTGAAACTGGTTGTCTTCATCGCTAATTAGAAACCTAGAAACCGCTGTTTATTTGTTACTTGTCCGACTGCCGATTTATGACTTGTCCGGGACTAATTTAATGATCAAGGACGAGTAGCCCGAAACTGCATTTTGACTTGTCCGGGACGTCGGGATACCGTATTTTTCCATCTCGTATACTACGCATATATTCACTCAGTCGCTTTTCTTTGTAGTTGAATATATAACCACGGAGAATGCTGAATGTTGACTGAATAAGCTGAGACGTCCAGATTAAATACGACTCTTTGTTTTGCATGATAGTCATGATGATTGAAATGATTTCCTGTTTTGGTTGAATCCCAACTAGATTTTTAAAATTCAATTCTAGTTAAACAGGACACAAAATCGGTCAATTACGCCAGGAAGTAAAATAAATCAAGTTAGATTATATGTTGCATTAAATTAATATTTATGAAATGAGCAAGCACATAAATGTAATTGATATTTAAAATTTTATTTTAATATATACATATTTAGATTTCAGCTCATCGATGTACTGCACGTGTACAGTCTGTTTTCTTGGATTAATTCAGAACATATTTATGAAGTTGACTCTAACAAGAAATCCATGATATCTGTTTACAGCATTGTCCAAGTTCTTTGCCAACAAGTACGTGGGCAGTTTTGGAGACGGTCCTGGAGCGTACAAACGTGAGCTTCTTAAACTAGGACAGGTCAAAGGGTACGACGCATTTGACGGGGCGCCATATTGCGAGGAGACGTCAGACGGACGGGTCAAGTTCATGGACCTGACCATCCCACAATACGGCCTGCGAATGTACGACTGGGTTATGTCCCTTGAAGTGGCGGAACACATTCCTAAGGAGTTCGAGGCTGTTTACATTGATAACCTAGTCCGACATGCCCGGGAAGGTATCGTTATGAGTTGGGCAGTACCGGATCAAGGCGGACTGGCTCATATAAATCTTCGACCATTTAAATATGTAGTAGATTTACTAAAACATTACGGTTTTTCACACGACCCCGAGAAATCTAAGATTCTTCAAAACAGTTCATCCTTTCAGTGGCTTCAGCAAAATATTAATGTGTTTAGGAGGGTAAATACAACAAATATGGCAATGTTAGAATATTGGTTTACGTGAAAATAAGGTTTTATCTTATTTTGGCTTATAATAAATTTGATGTGCACACACACATGGTAATAGTGGCAAAATCAACATCCCTAAAAGAGTTTTATCTCAAATGTTTTAAACCATACATGCTTATCCAGTACTTTCGTATAGAAGAAAGTGTTTTATTAATGGTTTTATTAAACACCGTACGAGAAATATTCATAACCATAACTTCATAAATAAACATTTTAAATAATACTAATTGCCAGTCGCCTTCCTGCCATCACGCAATTTACGCACGTTGGTAACCTCCATTCGAAAAATCAAAAATCTAAAAGTACCGAAAACACTAAGTCGATGACTAACCCTGATATATTTTACTTTCGTAGTTTCTATGTTATAAAAATGTATTACCAAACCAATCAAGTTGAAAAGATTTAAAATGATTAAACTTATACACGTCAAGATTTTAGTCGTTCATATTTAGCGTTAATTTCCTTGTAATTGTGTGTAACTTCAAAAAACGGCCTAAATATGCGCCTGGTAATGGTTTTCAAACGGGTTGTCCTATAAGTTACCGGACTTAGCTTTGTTTCTGCGCGATAACACATGGCAGATAGCAGTGGACAGTTCCAAACCAGCTGATTTTAACCAATCAGAAAACGGCAACTCATTTTCCCCTTAAAAGGTGCACATAAGCCGACAAGCAAAATCTATGCATACATTGCTCTGTCAGTCATACATATATTTCAACTGTTTAACCGAAAAGGCCCAATTACATACATGATCACTAGTTCGTGTATTCACTTGTATTATGGAGAACGACAAACATAATTTCAAATAGTCATTTTATATTTAATACCAGTGTCTTTTCATTTCAGCACGCTTTATTTTTGTTTTTCAACCATTTACTACGTTAAGTTGTCTTGCAAAACATAACTAGTCCAATTCAAATGAACGCTTGACAACACAAGTCACATTGGCATTTATTTGTCTTTAGATATTTCGTCTGTAGATATTTCGTCGAAATTGTGCAACAAATTATATATATGTATATATTTATATATATCACAACTTTCATTATGATGATTTTGTGTTCGCAATCATAAATAATCAACATATTAAAAGACTTTTAAAATGGCGCTTATAAAGTTTATCGAGTCATTATTATATTCACATGTATGTATTTGTGTATATGTTCCTGTGCATGTGTAATCTGCTTTGTTTCAGATATAGTATCATCAGTAATCATCAGAAGATGGCATTCTTGTGTATACACATTGTCAGTGATTATTTGTATTATTATTTTTTAGTATTTACGAAACTTATCTTTGTCTCGTGGTAAACAATGCGTCTTCCCGCATTGACTTCGCAGGCACAAGGTCGATGCTAGTCAACACTTATAGAACAATTCATTTATTTCCCTAGTTTCTATGTTATGAAATCTTATAAAACATGTAATTGGAGCAGAATAATATACAAAATGTGTAAATGAATTGCTTTATGTTTCCCGGTGTTCACAGTATTCGATAGTCATCTACTGCATTTCAACAAACCCCCTCCCCCTATAAATACTGTACAAGTTCTAAAGATGGTTTGTGCAACATGAAAGCTATCACAGTGTTTTAAAGGTGGTATCCAACAGTTGGTCTCAAATATATGTTACAAGAACATTTCCCTGTTTTGTGATATATGGGCATAGTTTCTGCTAAAAAACTTATGCTTTAGTCTAAATAAAGACGATTTTGCACATTTCCTCAAATGTAACACAGTAAATATCGTAAAATCGCTCTAATCGTTCGTTCTATCTATAAATAATCACAGTGGGGATTTCTCCTAAATAGATACCGACGCCAGAGCGGATTACCCGGATGTTGATATAGAGTGATCTTTTACATTAGTGGTCACGTTCTTTTTCTAACTTCAAAAATAGCTTACAGTCCAGAGTGGCTCAGATATAATGCAGGAAATACATGTTTATAAGGACTAATTGTGATTTATGCTCCTCTTTTAACATTGATGTAGAACATTAATAACCAGCATTTCGTAGGATTTGTTCACGTAATAACTTGTCTAAACTGTCGGGTGCCATCTTTAACGTGCTTAACTGCCGGCAAGGATGCTAAAGTCTTAAAAAGGCGTCTTTACTGTTGAAAATTGTGCTTAAGTGTCGAAAATGGTGCTATTATATAAGCGGCCGTTCTGCCTTGGTGATCGAAAGGGAATTTCATGTAGTACTCAATTATTTAATAATTTTTATGCAAGAAATTAAAAAAAGTTCAATATAATAAACATAGTTTGTTTCAAAGATGTGTTAGCAAACAGATCGCTAAAACATGAATTTATAAGAAACAACAATCCAGCAGGAAAATTATTTGGAAATCAGTAAAGGAAATTAACTGGAGTTATCCGGTTTTCATTCCGTCAGTTACTTTGAACGTATTGGTTAAATCGTTCTTTGTATTGGTTTGCTGTCTTTATAGTTTCAATTTAAAAAAAATAACTATCCTTTTCAAAGTTTCTTTTTTTATTTACTGTTTCATCTAAATTCGTCATGTACACTGTTTAGCCATAAATGTACATGTATACATGTACTTAAATGATTGTGTTGTAGTTTAAATTAACATAATTATAGCGTTCATGATTTAACCATTTTCGAAATGAAAGTATGTATTACTTCATAAAAAGTCACTTTTCTTTGACGAAATGGACTATATGTTTATTCATAGCTTTGCGTGATTTCAGCCTGTTTGTATGTGTACAGATATTGTTTACTCATGCAAAGGTCCTCCCGTAGAAGCTGTTATATTTAACTGTATTATATATAAAATTGTGCATCGTGTTGCTATCAGGAAGATAGAGTAGATGAGGTAGATCAGGTACATTCCATTAGTATACCAAAAAAAAAATCATTGTTTGTGTATAAGTAAGTAAGTAAGTAAGTAATTGGTTTTATACGTGACTTGTGTACATCAAACATGAAATAAATTACATAATAATAGTACTGTAGTTTACACCCGGCCCACGGGCCTATAAGTCAACCCTAAACATTTTTTCTTAATCAAAGTAACAAATACATTTCAAAGTATTTACATATGTCACATGATGGTATGGTAACATTTAAACCGTAAAATGAAACGATACATAAGCTTGAATGCTGAAAATTTATAAAACATGTTTACATTTGACCATGTACAAATAGTATAGTTCCGTTTTGCGATTCGGGATTTGGTTGGAAAAATCCTATCAACTATTCCGCACATGAATTCATGGGAAAAGCGTAATTTTAATATCTCAAACAATATTACTACTTATAATCATGGTAGGAACATATGTATATGTGCGCGTGCGTGTATGAATATACGTGCGCGCGTTTGTAAGTGAGTAAATGTGTGTGTCTATGAGAGCGTGTGATCGTGAGTTCGTGTGTGTGTGTGTGTGTGTGTGTGTGTGTGTGTGTGTGTGTGTGTGTGTGTGTGTGTGTGTATGTGTGTGTTTGTGTGAATATGCAAACTACACACACTTGTATAGTTCTTGCCTGCAAAAAAGCAACACCATTGTGTTGTTGTTGGAGATATACATTAGAATATTTGTAAATAACTTTCAAAAATATTGAATGATAATTTTGTTAATAAAACTTAAATTTGATTTAAGCTTCATTGTTGTTTCTCACCTAAAATTGTACAACGGTTATTTGCGCAACGTGTTTCTATAATATGTAATTCATGACAATACAAATAGTGGTGCCAACAACACCCCAAAGCTACATTGTCACAGTTAAGCGTATATTTATGACCTATTGGACTGCACGATCCGTACCTTATATTGATTTAAATTACTGAATCGCTTTCAAGCCAATCCGTTTACTGCCCATTCCGGAGATAGACGTTTACTCGGTTATTCACCTCAAAAAAAGCTAAAATTAGTTTAAAATCAGTCGTGACGCCTGTTAATTATGCTTATACCAGCCTAAAGACAGGATAATCCGCTGAATCATCCATAATAATCTAGTGACCAGAGGACATATTAGAATTTCTTTTTCAATGTGGTCCATTAAAGGTGGTATCAGACAGTTTGCCTATATTAAATACATGTAGCAATATCTAACTACTGCTTTGGAGAATTGGGTCATACGTTTTGCATACACCCATACGTGAGTCGTTACAAAGACGATTTTAAACATTAATTTTATTTTTTGACTGTACAAATCGCGAAAAAAAAATACTCTAACTGTTTAGTCATTCCAATTCTTTAAAAAGCGCAATAGTTATCGCTGCTAAAAATAGATATCGACGTCGATACCCGATGGCTATATAAAAGAAACTGGTCATGTGGTTTTCCAAGTTTAAAAATAGCCATCTCTGCAGCGTGGCTCGGATAGGAAACACCTGCTTGCAATGACGAGTTGGGATTTATGCTTGACTGTTCACACAGATCTTTGGTATCAATGAAGATCATTTTGCAAAACTTTTTCAGGTACCAATTTCTTATTTGGTTATTAAAGAAAAACGATTTTTGAACCAAGCTATGTGAGCATATATGTTAAATCAAGATATCAAAGTGGTGTACTGTGCAAAAAGAAGCCTAATTGACGTCAACGCCGTCATCAGAAAACGAGCGCGTTTTGCTGATTTTAACGTCATTATTTAAAGATGGTTTGTTTAGCAATAATAGTGTATCAACGGATACTGATGGCTAATACGTGATTAGATAAGAACAGTTTGTTTCTGTTGTTGTTTGTAAGATACATCACAGTGACCAATGATGATCATAATAGCGAAGTCCAGCTATTTTAGTGGAGGAATGTCTGGGTAGAACCACCGACGCACTGCAGGCCAGCTGGAAGACCTTCCCCACATTCAGTTCTTGGCCCAGAAAGGGACTCGACCCGCGCGGTGAGAGGCTAAGCGATCAGAGGAGTTGATATGGGAACACAGCATATGTATCTGAACAATGTTGCCATTTGCAGTTTTTAACCATCCGAATACACAAAACCAAATAAAAATGTATGACAGGAGTTCTTACTATAAATCACAAGAATTGCTGATTTCATCAGTAAGCTCCGTGATGTCGCTTTAATAGCAGCATTTTCTTATGCAAAATCATACTTATATTATATATAGTTATCTTTAAAACTTTGAATTAAATCATATCTGTTGCTAATACTAACATTATTTTTCAAAATAGTTTGTATAAGTGAATTTTCACACAAAAAAAAACACAACAAAAAAAACAAACAACAACAGAAAAAACAACCTAAAACAAACACATACACACACCATCCCCCAAAACAACAATAACAACAAAACATTGCTTTAAGATCGGTAACACGACTCACCACCATTCCACTCCCTACCCCTACTACGTCCAATCCACACAAAAATATAAATGAAATAAAAATAAAATAATGAAATAAAATAACGAAATAAAAATACATAATCAAAATTATAATGATTCCACGCACATATTTTAAAACCAAAAAATGAGGGACTCCGTTGAAAGCTCAATTGCATGACATCCAAGAGCCAAATTTTAGTTATTGAAAAACTAAACGCGCCTATTTATTATAAAGATAAACTCCTGTTTGTTCAATATCATTGAGAAAGTCCTATCTAGCATGTCCCAATTTAGAACATACACGTAGACTACATCTTTCTTTCGTTTGTTACATTGAAAAAATGCCAGTTGTAGTTTAATTGAAAAGTACGTGTACAATGTATTGCGTCATTCGGAAAGTCGCACTTTTTGCTTCATTATAATTAAGCAATGCAAAATCTGTGTTGTTGACTAACAACTTTCTTTCAATGGTAACTATACAAAATTGCTAGAGTGGCAGCAGCAAAAGGCGAATACCCTGAAATAGCTACTAGCAGATACTGCCTGCTCTGGATCTGCACTATTTGCCTTATCCCGGTCGAGTCAGGTTATGAATTAACATGCGCACGCCTATTCATGTATTACTATTTGCCTCCAAATGCGTGAAGCATAATTGCATAACTACTTGGATAGGAAACCGCTACATTATTACTGCCACCAACCCTTGATTAATTGCATGTCAACTGGTTTCTCCGTGTGGCACGTGATCAATTAGGATCGGCTAATCAAAAGGGCAATGATTCAAAAAACGATCAATGTAGCTTTTTCTTAGCTATGTATCATGAACTTGTGTGCGATGTTTTACGAAAGGCAAATACACTAGTTATGAACAGATTACAATAACATGTATACATGTTGGTAAGCATGCAGCTAAAAGATATTACGCAATGAATATAAAGTTAATATCTCGATATAAAAACAAACATGTTACATGTACTAATTTCCTACCAGTCGTAGCGCATTTCTTTATAAGAGTATGTATTTTTGCGGATGGCTGGTAAAATATAAAACTTCCATATTGCTTTTACTGACACAAAATTACGTTATCTTGATCATTTTTACTTAATGCATATTTCGGTACCTTATTATTAAACATTTCGACCGTAACTTTTAAATTTCTCTGCATGTTGTACCTATATTCAATCTTTCATTATTTTTACTGCAGCACCTGTGTAGGTAGAACGGTAGTTAATTTGCTTTTTGTAGCTCAACAAAACCCCATCACAACAACAACATTAAAGTCATCATAGAGACGACCAGCTATCTTTACCTTAATGTCCGGGTAGAACCACCGACGCACCGCAAAACAAATAAAATATATTGAAAAGAAGACCTTTGCCCCGACTGGGGCTTGAATCCGTGCGATGAGAAGCGAGAAGTCTGAGAAGGGACAAGATGGCGACTCTACTATTTGGCCACGCCCCCTCACACACAGAAGTACATATGCATGTTCTGGTACGGCTGTGGTCTTAGGGCAGAGTCGACGAGTCTTTACTCCTCTCACTACTCCGGCTATCTTTATGTGGGTTCGAACCCATGTCTGTGTGAAAGGCCCTTTAATCAGCTTAACCGAAGGTTGTGAAAATGATGTTACATGTGTCCTCCGCTTAACATCGTCATAACCCATGGTAAATATTCCGTTATCACTACAAATATATACCGTGTTTTACTTGGCCAGAAAGACTTCGTGCTTATTTATATATGAATGATGCATTTGATTGGATCCGTGTCCAAAACGGCACGGAAACTCAGCCAATGAAATGATTACAATTGGTAAACAGCAAGTGTCTCTGGTAAGTGCGGTCATCTTGACATTGACAAATATTTTTTAACTTTAATTGAAGAGAAGCGCCGATGTAACGCGCATTTTCTCAAGAGCACTGGTTGCTATAAGTATACATGTACACGAAACGAACTCTTACCAGCACAATATCATACGGCCACCATTGAAGCAGAGCGGTACTAGCGAACGTGTGTTCCGACGATAGCCTCTATAGTGGATATCTGAATGACCAATTAAAGCTGTATATCATATTTATTCTATGACATGCTAGAAAAGATATCTGTTTCAAGCTTTTCAACTTTTCATATTTGCACTGAAAAAATCGTACATATTCATTGAGATAACCAGGCACATAGCTGCCTTCACGCACAATACGCAGCTACGAACACATTGCCCCCAAAAGAATGAAAACATAAACAGAATAAATTGGATAATAAAAGTCTTACCCTAGTAGGGCTTAGTTGTATAGGTTATTGCGATCAGCTAGTGCCCCTACTTACAGCATGACAAAGTTTGTAATGAATACATCTAATGATTTCTATTCTGTGCAAAAACAACAACAAAACAACAACCTGTGGAACAATTTTCATAAAAAAACATAACTTAAAAAATTGCCGCTGGTGTTTGGGTAACTTATCTGTTGAAAGTAAATACAAGTCTGTCATGATTAATACAACTATGGTTTTAATATTTCAATGTAACATAAAATTTTACTTAAATTCTAGTTATATCTTGAAACCTCCCCAGAAGCCACCAAGTACGACCTAGAAACACAATTTTCCGAGGAACGCTCCCCACCCCAGTCCCCCGTTATATAGTGACCATACGTACACATATACATGTATCATGCCTTGCTACGCCCCTGTTTACTTACAATACAAATTGTTGCCAGGTTAAATTCTGTCAATCAGCCTAATTAGTTGATAATTTGTATGTAACCTAAGTAGCAAATGTCAGCTTGATTTGGCTGATAGTTGGGACCTTAGAACATACATCAACTTAAGTAAAATTGTATGTTCATGTTTTGTATACTAGTCTTCAAGGTAGAGGCATATTCTTATTAAATCGCGGACTTTAACGGACAACAACACCCGCCATCTGGGCATAAATTCCTTTGTTAGACAGCAAAACTTAAGGTAAGTGTATTTCATGTAAACTCTCGCGAGATTTAAGTGTTATCACACAAACGAGGTTGATCCTTGGTCACTTGTATGCAAACATAGTATTAGGAATGTATGTTTACTAATGGGTGCTAAAGGTGAGTCAGTTGAACAGGTTTAGAAGTGGCACCCGACAGGTACCCTATATTAAATATATGTACCAATATTTTACCATTGCTTTATTATTTACTGCATAAAGCCATACTGACAGTCTAAGCAAAGGTGATTAAAACACTGCAGTTAGTGTTAGAATTGCTCTAAATGGCCATTCTTTCAAAACCTACAAAATACCTCGATGGTGAGCTGCGCTTAAAATAGATATCGATGTCAGAGCGGATTACCCGGATGACGATATAATGTGATCTCAAACGAACGTTGTCACGAGGTTTTCCTAGTGTACAATTATCTATATGTCTAATTAAGGACCAATACACCGCTGACGTCATTTTCTTAACTCCAATATTGCTCACAAGCATATAGGACCTGACCCGATTTATTTTAAATTATACAAATTAATTGAATAATCGATCGCTTAATATTTAAGAATTGTCGATTACAAATATAGAACTACAGGTATCATTCCCTATATACGAACGTACATGAAAAATTATAGGATTCAATGTGCGTACGTATTTTGTCATTGCATCCACAAATCGTCCAACTCAACTTATTGATGACGCGCTGAAGCGCTGAGTCTACTGTGGTCACGTTTGCCGATTGCCACTGGAGAGTCATGTGGCCAGGATGTTTACCGATAGGATCTAAGCGGTAATCAGAAATACGATTCATCATCAATAATCTAAAAAAATGTCTTAAAAATCCAATGTCGCATTAAAAACTGTCGTGATTATCACTATAAAAAATGTCGTCAGATAATGATTAATATACTAACTGTGCAACTTTGTGCAATTTTTCTACATGAGTTACATCTTGGAAACCCTATTAAATTGTGTTAGGGTTTTTCCACTATTTGCGTCGACTTCAATTCTCCGCATCAAGGGCTTTTCTTGTTAAATTCAAGGCTCACTTGAAGGATGTAGAGGTTTAAAGGTTAATCAAAACATGTCACTCTTCAAACAAATTTACCATGGAACAGTGGTTTTTAATAAGATCAATTACACTGAACTTGACTTGTTAATACTTAAAACGGGGCCATGTCATCAATTTCCAAAATAACAGCCTACTATTGATTTGAGGGTGGAATCCCACAGTTTGCCTATATCTTACATATGTAACAATATCTGAAATCTGTTTGGGGTGTCAGCAAATAATTTCTGAAAACAAAAGTATACTTTAGTGTAAGCTTTTCCACAGTATCTCAACTATAGGGCTGTAAAACTCGTTAATCGCCACTTAAATGTTCATTCTTTTAAATCTATAAATAAGAATGGGATTCCTGCTAAATATAGAAATCGACGTCCCAGCGGATGACGTAGATGAGCTAAAATACGTGGTCACGTGGTTTTCTTAGTTCTAAAATAGCTTACTGTTCGGCGTGGCTCAGATAGGTAATACATATTTGAAATGTCGATTGTGGCGTTATTGTTCCCCATTCAGACAAGTGTATGACATCCATAAACAGCACTTTGCAAGATCTGTTCAGGTAACAATGGTTTATTATGATGTTTAATGAAAATATTTTTGGACCATACTGTCGGATACATGTATTACCTTTAAAGCTGATTGACGTAACCACTCCATCTATACAATCAGACGCAATAAATCAAAGGTTTTTTTTCAAAGACACAAACAACATCTTATTTTTCGTAATCGTGTTTTGAAAAGAAGATAAATAATAGTTACATGGTATATATGTACTTGTAACGCCTAATAACCACTCGCAAGACCTCGGCCATTTCTACGAAAGTGACTTGATGACGACATCAACAGTCCATTACCAAATTTCTAAAGCATTCCTTTAAAGGACGCTAATAATCCCCTTTTCTCACTTTGATCGAGGTTACAATGATCGAGGTACCAATATGCTTATATGCAACCGGAACACCTCGGATAATTCACGAATCATCTTTCGGATGTATGTAGGTAGTCGGATCACTTCGACCATTTCTCTAAATGGAACTTCTTTTGTGACAGACGTGAGAACAAAGATGACAGCTCGAATGAAAGCTCACTACAGTACGATGCCTGTAAAATTTCAATTTGTGGCTGCTTCAAATTTAAATCATCCAAGTTTAATTTACCTAGCACAGCAAACACATTGTTTATGTTTTGTGTGAACTTCATTTAAGGCATATTCTTCTGACTTCCGGCGAACAAAACGATCGAGATTTCTCTAAGTATCATTGCACCAGATACATCCGAGGGATGATTGTCCCGAGGACGGAATTACCCGAGGAGTTCCGATTGGCTTATATGCCGTGATACATGTATCGTTGTGTTCCGTTGTACTTGGTAGTCAATTACGACGCTTTCGGCGTGAGAGTCACGCATACATACCTCAACTTACACTCTCGCGCATGCACAAGCAATTCTCACAAAGAAAATTAACCATTCACGTGTTGCTGCTTTTTATTGTGGAATCTTTTTTTTGCATCCCGATTCTGTGGTGTATGAATACATGACATAAATTGTAACTTATTTTTTCTTTTAAATGGACGAGCCTCGTGCCGTGCAGGAGGAGTTAGAAGCCGCAACCATTAGGAGCCCAATGCCAAGAGGGAGAGGTTCGTTGTCGCCATCGGGAGGGGTCCGATGATACCACCGGGATAGATCAGATGCCATTACCAGGAGGGGTAATGTGCCATTCCCGGGAATACACATCAACATTATTAAGAGGCGCAACATAGCACTTATTACATGCGCGTCTCAAATTTAAGTCGTACCGACCAATACATGTATGCAAGTATACGTGCCTAGACATATTGCTTAAGACACAGCAACAAAAAATGCTGAGTCTGTTCAGACCAGGGGCGGATCCAAAATATTATAGTGGAGGTGTGTGTATGTGTGTGTGTGTGTGTATTTGTGTGTGTGTGTGTGTGTGTGTGTGTGTGTGTGTTTGTGTGTGTGTGGTATGAATCAAGATCCATTAAACTTTTTTGCAGTAAATACTGTTAATATACACAGTAAGGGACCCAAACTTCGGCCTTAGCAGTCAACACACATAATTTACTTTAAAAACTTAGTATTTTTAAGCTCACATGTATGTGTTTTCACAACTCCACTCTTTAAACTGGTTGTTGTTGTTGGTGGTAGTGGTGGTGTGGTGGGTGGGGGTTGGGGTGGGGGGAGTGCCTCCCCCCATCTCCCTCCTGCTCCGGATCTATCCCTGGATCAGACAGTTCTCGGAGGAAACAGAATGAAATGGACATTCACAATTTGCTGAATATCCTACAATCTGTGCTTCAGCCGGCAAACAGCTACGACAAACACGAACTGTGCTGGAGCGTGTATCCTAAAGCCACTAGAGATCTGACTTATCAATCCACTTAACTTTGTATTGCTACAGGTTCAAACATTAACCAACTTGCCGATACTTAGGCGACTTTTATGAGAAAGTTTATCACAACCGACATTAACTTGTAAAAAGAGGGTACAAACGAGTGATAGCCATGTAAACATTGAAAGCAAACGCCACTGTAGGATGTCGTTGACTTCTTAAATTTTGTAAACAACGGCCTTACATATATATGACCTTGACACTTAAGGCAATGTTTGCATGCCAAATCAAAACAGTCAGGGGTTGTTGAGCCACCAAGGTTTCCGGTATGTGGATTGCGGTCAATTTAAGAACATATGAGTATTTTTTTTCTGATTTAGAGGTTCTGGTGAATGCATGTTGTTCAACAACATATAGTACATATGTACATGGACAACGCATTTAATGAATATAGCGTTAAAATGGCCACTGTTGTATCCAAGAGTTTTCCACAACAAATGCATATAACAATATTTCCCCATGGTATCTGGGAATTTATGCATAAATTCTGCATAAATCCATACCTTAATTTGAGTAAAAGATGAATTTGATTACTGCTTTTATTGTTATGCAGTACACATTGCAAAGAAGTAACTCTAAATATTCATTCCTTCAAAATCTATTAAAAAGCACGAACGTGATCTCGGTTAAAAAAGATATCGGCGTCAGCGCAGACTATCCGGATGATAATATAAAGCGTTCTCAAAAATAAGTTGTCACGTGGTTTTCTTCGTTTAGTTATAGTTATTTCTGAAGCCTGGCTCAGATGGGAAACACCTTGTAATGACGATTGGAGTGTAATGCTTCATTTTCACAGATCTAGGGCATCAATGAACAGCATTTATTAACTGGTTATTTGAGAAAAAAAATATTTGGTCCAAATTGTTGGATAATGACTTTAAACGACACCGTGGACTTTATCAAACTTTATGAAACAAAGCATGAGTTGGGGAACAAATTTTTGTTGTATATTGAGACATTCCAATAACATTGTCTTCAGATTAATTTTTTACGTTCAATTTGACGCATATTTTCGCACAAAGGGCGAGTATCGAATATGAATAGCGTGGATATTGCAATACGTGAAAATAGCAGTGGGCGCATGTCTTCGTTGCTACTAATATAACTCCTGACTATAAACCACAAGCTTACATTACTCACTGGTTAAAATCGCGTTTTTTCTGTTGTTTACATAATTGTACTTGAAGGTGGTATCCGACAATTTGGATAAAAAGTTTATCTGAACAGATCTTGTAAAATGATGTTTATTGATATACTACACCTGTCGGAAATGTGTACCATAACGCCACAATCGTCATTACAAACATGTATTTCCTATCTGAACCACGCTGCACAGTTAGCTATTTTTAAAACCAAGAAAACCATGTGACCACTAATGTTTTCCTTCATCTACGCCATCCGCTGTGACGTCGATATCTATTTTTAGCCGGAATTCCAGTCGTTTTTATTTACAGCTATTGTTACATATATAAGATGTAGGAAAACTGTCAGAGACCACTTTTAACATGAAAACATCCGGTGTAAAACAGTAATGTTAATAAATAGTGAATACCAGGTTAGTGTTGATATATATAAATGTTATCATGCGAGGCTAAGAAATTTCGGGCCGAGCATGATAACATTTATCTATATCAACACTAACCTGGTATTCTTTTTATCCCACCATCAACAGCTTTTCAAATGGAATCATTTAAATTTACCGCTACTGCTCCTCCCTTACATGATCTGACATTCCAATGCAATACAAGAAATTCATACGCGAGCAATAGAGTAATTCGGCTATAAGAAATAGTTCTATTTTGCAATAAAAAGATAAGACAATAAACATGTTATTCCTTTTATTTTATTTGCACTATACATAAGGTTGTAATTTTATTGATTACGATAACTAGAATAATAGTTAGAAAAAAAAAAGAACAACAAAAATCACACCCTCGTGTAAAGTTATACATGTAGTGTGTAATGTCAAGGACGTGTAACATTAAAGTTGCTACGCACTTGGCATTAAGAAACGCGAATTACATTCGAGGTTTGTGTGTGTTTGTGGATGTAACAAACAGTAGCTCATTGATTTTAATTGTTGATGACATTGAAATTATGAACATTGAATACAGCGCTTAAAAATTTCGAAGATAGTTTTGTTTTTGACAGGGTGACTTGCGAAATTTGGAGACATATTGGGACTGGATGTGGTGGGTTGGTGTTCATGTTTACGTCTTGAAACTGTGATTTTTTAGCACATTTGTCCAGATCTGTGCAGTCAGCTGTATTTGGTTCGACTAAAGATCGAGCTCTATCTAAACCATTTTAATGTTCATCATGTAACGACATTTGATCATCAGGGTCTGTCCTAAGATTAGGCAGATGATGCAATCTGAGACAGTCACCACAGATTCAAGATCAATTTCCTTCTCAAAAATGTTCGGATTAAAGCCAGACTTTGTCTCGAAATCCTCGTAGCTCATCTCTTCAACACTGCTTAGGTTTTAACACGATTTTTCATCACATTCTTTCAATTCACACTAAATAACATCAAAACAACGGTGACTCGCATGAACTGACATTTCGACAGTTGTTTTTATTTTTGCAGACTACAAAGTCGTACTTTTATTGATTTAACTACTATTACTACTAATCAATTTTTATCATGTTCCTGTAATACATGTTTCATTTTTCTGATGTTTTTTTTTCCAAATTTTCTATATCATTGTTAAATAAATCTTCAAAATAAAGCGACCAACAGTCCGGTTATCTCAGTCGGTTAAGACGCTGCTACTTTAGTTTTCAATCTTGCAGGACAGAGATCGAAACCGCTTTCATCCCCCTTTTTTAAATAGCCTCTTTTGCTCTATTTAACCAATCTTTATGTTATGGACATTTTTGGGATGACCACAAGCATAATTACGGGATAAATGAGTTTTGTTCTCGTAAACATTCCTGATCGTTTCGTCAAAAAAGTAGTCCGGCTTAGAGCAGGTGCGCGAATATCGATTGATAAAGCTCATCTTTATCACACGGGTTATATCAACCGATATTTACAGAGGTGGTGGGATAAAACAGATAATCTACTGTCGCCAACAGCTAAAATTCAATAAGTTAATAGTAATAATCGTTTTTTTAAATGTGTTAAACATCTGGATTCGGCCTTTAAAACAGATAAACTGATGTTGGTGCATCTTCATTGCTGCATTTGTACGGGTTGGAAAAATTGTGGTTATAAAACTGGGGACATAGGCATTTAAAGGTTGTATGTGGCAGTTTGGGCTATACTTTTTTCTCATGTAAAGAAATAAATTATTCTTACTTGAAAGGTTCGTGCTAAATGCTATTTATTGATGCCCTACATCTATGTGAAATATCAAGCAAAACACCCTACAAAAACATACTTCCTGTCCAAGCCGCGCTGCAGAGACAGCTGCTGTTAAATTAAGAAAATTACATGCATACTAACTTTTGAGGTCCTGTTACATAATCATCCGGCACCCAATGTATATAAACAACGGTAAAGGTTAACATTTCTTGGTTTTCCTAACAACTGGTTAACTTTAACTTCCTTGGTTAGTTAACCAAAGTGGTTATCTATTAGTATAAAGGCAGTTAACTGTTTTGTTATTTAAGCAAACTGTTTAATTTTAACCAAAGTTAAATTAACCAAAGTATTCTACAATGCAACATTATAATAGGTTCTGCTAAATAAGCGGCCATTTTTTTTTGGTTATAACTTTTACAGACCATTGGGAGAATGGTTAAAGCTAACCAAAACTAATTATCGAAAACATTTAAACAATTGCTAAGCAGCAAGTTAATCAAAATATAATAGGAAACCAAACTTTAACCATTGGTTAAAATTTAACCACTGTTTATACAATTGGCCCCACGTAATAAAATCTGACGTGTAAAGCGATGTATTTCCCGATTTGCAAAGTAAAGGTAATATTGTAAACAGCTGTTACTCAAACTAAAGTATACGTGTATGCAGCAAAAATGCACAAACAACCGAGAACAGAAGTAAGACTTGTCACAAGTATTTAATATACAAATCAGTGTGTCGGATACCGCCTTTAATATGTCATATGGAATCCCAACTTTCGACTTCTTGATTGTGGTTTGTCTGTATTTTGCCCTTCCTTCCCAAATGTTCCTATGGTAAGTGCTTTTTCTTCCTGGATTGTCTGTATTGTACATGTAAACTATCTCCATGCAGTCGTACGAACAGCTAAAACTCGGTCAATCAGGACACCGGTATCTTCCCTGCTGGAGGGATCACCGGCACAAGGTGTGTCTTTATGTAGCTGTAAGGTGATATAAATGGCATTGCTATTTACATTGCATACCATTTGGGGACGTATCCTTTAACGCTGAATAGAGCTCACATCGGATATAGCTCCACCTAACGATGAGCACATCGGTTATAGCTCCCATCATCATTGTCATCATGATCATTATCATGATCATCACCATCATCATCATCATCATCATCATCATCATCATCATCATCATGACCATCATCATCATCATGACCATCATCATCATCATCATCATCATCATCATCATGACCATCATCATCATCATCATCATAGTCATCGACAATAATAATAATAATAATAATAATAATAATAATAATAATAATAATAATAATAATAATAATAATAATAATAATAATAATCTTGTTTAAATTCACTATCCATGATATATATTTCTGGATCCGCCAATCTGACCCTAACCCTGTCACTTTATGTTTATTGCTCTGCCACTGGTTGTAGAATTAACTACATGTAGCTATTTTGTTTTGTCACATGCATTATGCTAGTCTGTTTGTGCTAAAGTTATTACAATCGTCAGAGCAGACGAAGTCTACATACCATGTATATTCTATGTTCTTGGAAGGAGGAAATAATCAATCAGGAAGTATCAGAGACAAAAAAAAATTCCTATGTGAGATATAATATAAAAAAAAATCTATGTATACATGTATATACATGTCCATAAGTACAACAGTGGCGGATCCAGAAAATATTGGTGGGTGGGGGTGGTGGTAGTGGTGGTTGCTAAACATACAATTACCATACACATACAGACAAACATATTGTATGTAAGAAAGGATGTTTATCACAAACAATTTTCCTTAAAAAAACTATGCATACTGGTACACAATACAAATCCGTTTCTACAACACTTTTCAAAGATAAATTAACTGCCGAAATATCTTGCCAATGTTGAAAGTAGAATTTCGCAATCTAAATGATGTTTTTTTTCAACATCTAAATGATACTATTTCACCATAAACTGATATTTTTTCACCATCTAAATGATCTAATTTCACAAGCTGAATGATAATATTTCACTATCTTACTGATGCTACATGTTCAGCCATTCAAAAGGTCCCGGATATTCTTAAAATACGATTTAAAACTGTTTTGGAGAAGATAAATAGAGATACCTGCATGGCTTTAAAGCAATAAGGTTATCGGGCAAACAGAGCAAGAAAAATAACTTTTGTATACCAAAATCTCGGCATATTTACGGTTATCTCCCATACACTTACTTTCCTTGAGGCATTTCTTGCACATGCGCTTAGATTTTAAGATAATACAAATGAGACCTTGTAAATTACTTTTGTGATCATCATATAGTATATCACACATAAATCTGAAACCTTTACTGTTAATATATTGACTAGTATACATCGACTATAAATAACATCGTTCACCAGTAGGTTTAGGAAAACATATACTTAAAATAGCAACCTGACGCCCCTGGAGTACCGCTTGGAGTCTCCTTTGCTGTAATTAATTAAAAAATAAAATAAAGTGATTATTTTAAAACATATTTGACTTTCGACAAATAGAATGCTATCAACTGATAAGCAACATCTGTTTCCAAATTTAGCAATTGAATATTTGGTAGCTGTAATTCCAACGGCATAACGAATAGTAGTCTAGTGGTCTATAGAAACGTCTTTATATACTCTATCCTATACGTTGACATCGCAATGAAAAAGCAGAATTATATTTTTACGAATGTTATGAAAGGTAATTAGTTAGTAGTTTGTCTTCCGCCTTTTAGAACTTTAAAGCATGCGCAGTATGTTTATTTTTCTGCATTGTTTATGCTGGTATCTTTCAATATGTAATTTCTAATTTTACAATTTAAAACTCCAAAAATCTTGATATACATGCATGGATCATTAACCTTTGATCGATATCTTGCATTTAGGAAATATTAAAATCCTGAATCACGGAAATTTGAAGAAAAAAAATGGCGATAACATATTAAGCATTAGACGATTTATTTGTGATGCCGCTTTCTATTTGGTCCTGTTTTAAATGTTTCAAAACAAATGTAAAAGTGCTCGGCTCTTATTATGTGTTTATGTTATCTAGACGATCAGAAATTTCGACAAATAAAGGAACTTAAATGCCATATATCTGTTTACAGAGATTTCGTGTTTATGCGAGTCAAGCTATATATTTCTTACCAATTTCCACGTATATTTCAATTATAAATCATCTCCTAACATTGAACTGTTATATAGAATTCATTGTTTTTCTTGCAACTATCAGTTACACTAGTGGGTATAGCAACAAGCACTTGCTTAAGTGAAAACATAAAACTGCAAACCTGTAGCCTAACGTTAGCACCCTCTAAAGTCTTAGTCTAATGGATATTTTGACCGACACATTACTATCGTGACCAATCCAATTTTCCATAATTCAAATTATTCCAGCATTGTTATCTGCCTACACCAGGGAGACGTAGCACCATAACCAAGGCGCCGAGTAAGCTTTGATACCAACTTCACTACGGAAAGAATCTATAATTCATTCAACCGAGTACTTACTGGCAGTCTATTTTGCAAAAGAATTACAGAGAAGATGGTGTACTTTTGAAAACAACAACAACAACAACACAAAAACAACAACACAAAAACAACAACACAAAAACAACAACACAAAAACAACAACACAAAACAACAACAACAAGCAACTCTGTTTAATCGCGTAATTGGTTCAGGCGTAAGGAAGCGAGGCTCTTTCGATAAAATTGTGATACATTTGATTGTTTGAAAACAACAATGAACAGACTTCCAGCCTTCTACAAGAACTGTCAACATCGTTTATGTCGGGGCATTGGAATGTCGTCATCGCATGGAATTGTAGTAACAACTTTTAACGGACATTTAGATAAGAACAAGAAAATAAAAATGCATACAGCCTCTCTACTCAATACAAGTTGCTGTAGTTCAATAACTTCAATTCCAGTGCGATGTATATGTAGTCATATCTTAATTACTAGTTCAGTACATAATATTTTACCTAAAATTGCATAGCACAAATAAATAATACATTTATCTTATTCCGAGAAACTCACAACTTGAAAGTAGACACGAATGCGGAGCATTTCAAGCGGCACTTCTATTTATAGATGGATATTCCCGTGTTAGACGCGCCACCTTGCGTCCTATTGTTGAACTGGTGTTGTGCAGTTGACATTTTACGTTAGTGATTTGCGCCTCTAGATAAGTATCTAGTAAATAAGATGCTTGTAAATTAGATACTTGTAAACTAGATGCTGGAAATGTGAAATGTATTCGTGATTTTCGCACTGCGATTTGTAACTTGTAAATTGTATATGTGGGAAATGTGAAATTGTACAAATGTAATGTTGAAATGGGATCGTTTTCATTTGATATATAAAAGTTAGGATGTAATTAGATAGCGATGTTATACATACGCGGCATTACAATTTACAAATTGACATTACAAATAACAAATCCTTGTATTGAAAGTCAGAAATAGCAAGAATATTGTCGGATATCCCCTTCCATATAAATATGCCATTTGTAGAATTGTATTTGTAAATCAAATAAAATTGCATGTAGATGTGATCTTGGAAAAAAATGTTTTCTCTTCAATAAGTTCACTGTCAAATAGACACTGAATATATGTCAAATAGACACTGAATATATGTCAAATAGACTGAATATATGTCAAATAGACACTGAATATATGTCAAATAGACACTGAATATATGTCAAATAGACACTGAATATATGCCAAATAGACACTGAATATATGTCAAATAGACACTGAATATATGCCGTAGGTAAATCGAGTACTTATGACATTAGTGTTTTTATAAATATTTAAATTTATTTTTGTAAATTTTAATTAGTAAATTCTGTATTCCAATGCAAATACATATTATATATATCTATATATATCTATATCGATCTATCTATCTCTCTCTCTCCCTCTCTCTTTCTCTTTCTCTCTCTCTCTCTCTCTCTCTCTCTCTCTCTCTCTCTCTCTCTCTCTCTCTCTCTCTCTCTCTATATATTTATATATATACAATATAAATAATATATATAATATTTATAAAAACACATACTCGTATGATTAGAAGTATATTTTATTCTAAACAAAGTCTTTGTTATACCGTGCTTTTTATTTTCCATCGAAAAATTAATTAATTACTACGAATTTCTCAATAAATACCAAACATACATAGAATTAATCAATTACACAGAATCCACTCATAAACAACAAAAGTACATTAATAAATGACATAAAATACATTGGTATATTATTTAATAAAAAATACAAAGAATATATTAAAAAAAAATAAAAACATTAATACCTTATAAAGAATAGATAAGTACATACAATGTAACAAAGCATATCATAATACGCTTGGGAAAAAATGATAATGGTTTGTCTTTTCTTTTCATTTAATAACTGGCATTGTCCACTTTCGTGACGGCAACGCCTTTGACGAATTTATTTCTAAAATGCCACTGGCGAAGTTCCTTACTGTTATTCTTAATTAATCTTAGCAAGCATTCTCAATGAAGAATTTGGAGTTCAATATTCCCCTAAATAAATCAACAAATGCCTAGTCAGTTGATTAATTAACCAGAGGTCATTAATCAAATAAAGTTACAGGATCGGATGTTGTTTAAACTTCTCCTGACATTATTTACAGTTTTTTTTGCCTCGAAGTTAACACTCGTTCACTCATTCAGCTATTGTTATCTCTCTCTCTCTCCTCATCTATCTCTCCATCTCTCTCTCTACACCTTTCTCTCTCTACATCTCTCTCTGTCCCCATCTCTCTCTCTCTCTCTCACACCCCCTCTCTCTCCTCATTTCTCTCCCCATCTCTCTCTCCCCATCTCTCCCCATCTCTCCCCATCTCTCTCTCTCTCTACGACTCTCTCTCTCCCCATCTCTCTCTCTCACCCCTCTCTCTATCCCCATCTCTCTCTCCCTCTCTCTCACGATCTCACTCTCTCTCCCAATCTCTCTCTCCCCATCTCTCTCTCACTATCTCTCTCTTCCCATCTCTTTCTCTCCTCTCTCCCCATCTCTCTATCTCCCTCTCTCCCCATCTCTCTCTCCCCTACTCTTCCCATCTCTCTCTTCCCATCTCTCCCCATCTCTCTCTCCCTCTCTCTCCCCATCTCTCTCTCTCCCCATCTCTCTCTCCCCATCTCTCTCCCCATCTCTCTCTCACCATCTCTCTCTCCCTCTCTCTCACGATCTCCCTCTCTCTCCCAATCTCTCTTCCCATCTCTCTCTCCCCATCTCTTTCTCCCCCTCTCTTCCCATCTCTCTCTCTCCCTTCTCTCTCCCCATCTCTCTCTCCCCCACTCTCCCCATCTCTCTCTCTCCCTCTCTCCCCATCACTCTCTCTCCCTCTCTCCCCATCTCTCTCTCTCTCCCTCTCTCTCCCCATCTCTCTCCCCATCTCTCTCTCTCTCCCCATCTCTCTCTCTCTCCATCTCTCTGTCCCCATCACTCTCTTCCCATCTCTCTCCCCATCTCTCTCTCTCCCTATCTCTCTCTCCCCATCTCTCTCTCCCCATTTCTCTCTCCCCATCTCTCTCTCCCCCTCTCTCTCCCCCTCTCTCTTTCTCCCTCTCTCCCCATCTCTCTCTCTCCCCATCTCTCTCTCCATCTCTCTCTCCCCATCTCTCTCTCCCTCTCACTCACGATCTCCCTCTCTCTCCCAATCTCTCTCTCCCAATCTCTCTCTCCCCATCTCTCTCTCCCCATATCTCTCTCACCATCTCTCTCTCCCATCTCCCTCTCCCGATCTCTCTCTCATCCCTCTCTCTATCCCCATCTCTCTCTCTCTCTCTCTCCCTCTCTCTCTCTTTTTCTCTCTACACCATATCTCTCTCCCCATCTCTCTCTCCCGATCTCTCTCTCTCCCGATCTCTCTCTCCCTCTCTCTCCCGATCTCTCTCTCCCCATCTCTCTCTCCATTTCTCTCTCACCATCTGTCTCTCCCCATCTCTCTCTCCCTCTCTCTCCCGATCTCTCTCTCCCCATCTCTCTCTCTCTCTCAACCCTCTCTCTATCCCCATCTCTCTCTCTTTCTCTCTCTCTACACCCCTCTCTCGGTCCCCGCCCTCTCTCTCCCCTCGCTCCTCTCCCCCTTTCTCTCCTCGTCCCTCTCTCATCCGCTCTCTCCTTTTCTCTCTACACCTCTCTCTCCCCATCTCTCTCTCCCTCTCTCTCCCCATCTCTCTCTCCCCATCTCTCTCTCTCTCTCTCTCTCTCTCGATCTCTCTCATTCCGCATCTCTCTCTCTCACCTCCTTTTCTTTTTACCTCTCTCTCCCCATCTCTCTCTCCCCATCTCTCTCTCCCCTCTCTCTCCCTTTCTCTCTCTCCCCATCTCTCTCTCTCCCTCTCTCTCTCTCTCTCTCTCTCCCCATATCTCTCTCTCTTTCTCCCTCTCTCCTTATGTGTGTGTATGTGTGTGTGTGCGCGCGTGTGTATCATGTATGTGTGTCTATTTTGTTGTCACAAAACTAGAACATGCTATATTTTAATTATGAAAATGTGCCTCTTTCTTTTTTTACATCACATCTTTACTGGTATACCAGCATTCCTTTACCAAAATACCAACACTTGTCCACAAAACAAGTGTAAAGCGCTTTTTGAAATTTCTTTTAAAATTATTAATTCCATTTTCATGTAATACATTATTAGTAAACGCCTTTGAGCAAAAACCAGAAAGAGCTGGTCATCTTTGTGAGTTATATTGACTTCAACATTAGGCTTTTACAGGGATGGACTTCTGTCCAGTCTGCAATATTACTTTAAACATCATATATGACTCTATATCCAAAATAAAGTATAGTTTGAACTGTTTTGTGCTAGTTTCACTCTTTTTATTTAGTTAAATATATTACTATTTAGCATTAATGTTTACATTTTAGTATGATTTCCAAATTACATGTATTATTTGAGCATCTTCTTTGACATTTATATGGTTGTCTTCCTTAATTCCCTTTCTAAGCGGTCTGATTTAAAATATTATATAAAAGATTATCGAATTTGAGTTACGTGGATAATTAAATACTTAAAAATAGTAGTTGATCTATGTATTAATGGCTACAAAATTTAACTCCTGTCTATAAAGCACAAGTTTTCACCATTACTGGTTAAAACCGTGTATTTTCAATTGTATAAAAATATTTATATATACCGTGGCTCAGTGACGCGTCAAAAGGTTTACAGATAACATTACAGATACAAAACAACAACAACAACAAGATGGCTGACACTAGCGGCTTTGTACTGACAATTCAGTAATAATCGTCACGTGACGTTCCCAATACGCTTTGCACAACCCCGTTGTTTCTAGAAATAGCATTAAAATGCTACGTAGCTTTAAAATGAAAACACCCTGAGTAAAATGGAATTTTTTTTAAAACAGATTATTTACTGTTGACACATACTAACATTCTCTCGGAATAACCGTAATACTCTAGTTCAAATATATTTTAAATATGATGACTATCTGGATTGGGCCATTAACATGTACATGTATAACCAACACATAGGTGAACTATTAGGTCAATTTAAGGTTGTATTTTCATTCTAATCTGATGTACTTCTGTCCAGAGTCTGGCGTCTGTATCATTCTCATTTTAATTTTTTATCTTTCTTCATCACAAACAAGTAATTATTGACATAAAATGTCAATCATGGAAACAGACAGCAATAAAAATATCAACAATTACAATATGCTGTAGAAATTGGCTGAACAAAGAACTTCAGAAAGCTTGTAGCAAAAAAAAAAAAAAAAAAAAAAAAAAAATACGAAGCGAAAAATGACGGGACCGCCACATTTTCCACATTTAGTCAGTGACTAGAGTCTGTATCAATGTTTAATATTTTTTTATCCTGCATTATAATTATGAATCTAAAGTTGAAGTTATTTCATCATTGTTGTAGACTGAGTTTTAACATCTTCATGCTATTCAAGCGTAAAGGTTAGTTTGATTAAGAATTCCCAGAAATTAGGAAATATCAGCTACTATAAACTCTATCGGGTAATGCCTCTCAGCAAAGATGTATTTGTTGTTTATGGAAATTAGAAAAAAAAACAACAACATACTATTTTGTTAGTACCTTAAAGGAGTGTATAGAGATAGTTCCTCGTTAATTTTCATATGT
Organism: Sinonovacula constricta; assembly: GCA_007844125.1. Lineage (NCBI taxonomy): Eukaryota > Metazoa > Mollusca > Bivalvia > Cardiida > Solecurtidae > Sinonovacula > Sinonovacula constricta. Next base: position 40,753,233 of record CM017559.1, on the reverse strand, counting down.
TTAATTCACAGACATCAAATTAGTGATTTAATGTCTACGCAAAAATATTCTTTGAATGAAAATTAAAAATTCTTAACAATTCTAAATATTTCATTCTGCAGCAATTCAAATACTTAAGCGCATATTAGGAATCCAGTCACGATCAAGGAAGGAAGTGCTTGACATTTCCTTAGAAAGCGACATCTTCTCTGCAAAGAGTTTCCTAAAAATACTTTGTCGGATTCTGACAAAAACCTTTCTGAAATTAGTTTTTTTTTTCATTTTAATTCCGTTGAATTGAACCAAAAAACGTGCAATTTTATCGGATTACAGCTTACAACTATAACAAGATAATTGCACTAAATGTGTGATTTTGTCGAAAATTACCGAAACAAGCGATACTAGTGTTTTTTATCGAGTAGGAATGGGATTAAGGATAAGCTGGCATTTTTGCTGATTCTGTGCAACGACATTTCTATCATTATAGCACAGGGGCACTTATGAGGTGTCCAGGGACTGAACCCGGCCGGTCCTATTATACTGATACCGACGAGTCAGGCGTAATGCTGGCCCCTTAGCCCCGAGCGTTAGGAGGGAAGCCACTACTACCAACTTTAAAGTCTTTTTTTTTACCCGGTTGTCCAACATTAATTCAAGTCAAGTGACCGACGTCTCTCTGGGTCCGACATTAATTCAGTGAAGTGATAAACGGTTCTTTTGGGTCCGACATTAATTTAAGTAAAGTGATAAAGAAAGTCCAGAACAAGTAAAACTCACAACATAGGTTATGTTGTAAACTGAATGTAACTATTGTACCAGTCGCAATATATAATAAACTACGTAATAGATACTGATGCAAAGTCTTTGGAGAGCATTCGGTAGAGATATGTAGGCCTACCATACAAAACTTTCCAGTTTATATCTCAAAGAACCCTTGTGTTTTTATATCTTTCATTCTATTCCTTCTTGTGCCATTTTCTTAATTATTTAACAGCTTGCGTGTTTACTGCTCTTAAAATTTTCGGCAAATAGGTTTTAATACGACTTTTAAAACCAAACCACATTAAAACTGTTACTGGAATATTTATATGTAATCAGAAACGACTGTCAGCTAATACAATAAGGCTAAACATTTACATTAAAAAGGAAATATGTCATTAAACACATACTACATGTATGTATAGTTGTTCAGTCCATTCCCTTACCATTATATCATTGAGGTAGATGTAAGTGTCCGTATAAGGTTTCAACAATTATTAGAACTAAACTTGTCATTCCTATGTCTTCAGAAATTCCATTTATTATAATATAAGAAGCCATATTAAACGAAAGAATTTTGCACTGATTTTAATGGCGTATTTAGAAAGATCTGCACTGACAGTTTAAAACAAAACAACAACAACAACAGCAACAACAACAACAACAACAACAACAACAATAACCAAAACAATACTACTACTACTACTACTACTACTACTACTACTACTACTAATACAGAAACCTTTAATTATGGATAAACCTACATCCTCCTTCGACAAAGCCAGGAATGGCCATAATGTTGTTTATTTGTTTGTTTATTCGGTTTATCGTCCCATCAACATTATTTCAGTTATCTGGAGACGGTGTCCACTTGAAGCAGATATAGCGCTGCCTTCACTGTGTATAGCATGCCGTGAACACCAGGCATGATACCACACCCAGACACATTATCCTGACACCGGGCTAACCAGTCGTGGAACTACCCTTATATTTGCTCGAGCGTTAGCAAAAAAGCTATACCACTACAATTTTAACGACTTTGGTATGTCGTGGCCCGGGATCGAACCCGGGCCTCCCGTACCTGGAGCCGACGCTCTACAGATTGCACTACCAGGTCCGGTCGCCATGACGTTGAAGAGACACCATAAACACAACTAAATAAAAGTATGACGTAAGGACAAAGACAGTAACTGTTGCGTTTGCACTTTTTCAATAATGACTCATCACAGATTGGTTCTTACTTCGTTTGGCTTCCATGTGGATACCTCTGTCCTGTTCATTTTAAAATGTTGGTTTATGTTGCAATGCTCTAAGGACTTTTTCATTTGTCCTTATAAAGCCGTCAATCTGCATTGTTCGCCAATGTATTGTTAATTATTTGCTCCAGTAGAAATTGTCTGTCTAGTAATATGAAAACAATAGTTTTTCCCAGTTTTAATAGATGCTGCCCTCCATCTAAAGGGAAGTCTGTTGAAACAAGAAAGAACGAGCTTTATTATTGGAATGAAATCTTCATCGGATTATGAAGCATCCAATGAAATATCAGAAACGGCGAAAAGTGAACTAAACATCCCACGGGCAATGAATGGAGAAGAACGGAATAAATCGGTCGTGCGTGTCCAGCGATGTAAGAAAAGCAAAAACATTGTTAATTACAACTTGATATTATCTGGAAATAAAGAATCTTTACACCAAAATTTACTCAGTTTTAATATACATCCATGATACATTCCTATTTTAATGTAACAACGTACATGTAACCGTCATCTTGTTGTAATGTTGAATGACATTTCAGATTACAGAAATGCTAAAATTCGCTTAATCCGATTGCTAAATAGTTGTCCTAAGAGACGGGAATGGATGCAGGATGGATGCTTTCCTCCACCAGCCAGGTTAAAGAGTTGTGAAAACTCATGCATGTAAGGTCAGAAGTACTAAGCAAAGTAAGTTTTGTCTGTTGATTTTTTGTCTGTATGCTTAAATCGAAGTTAGGGTCCCTAACTGCGTATTTACTGCGATAAATTTGAATGGATCTTGATTCATATCCCCCACCAACAATTTCTGGATCCGACCCTGCTACTAGAATGTTGCTAGTAAATAAATCTGAGTTTGAGTATAGAGAAAATAAGAAGTCTACGAATTTTCGTTTGCATTGAACGTTGTTATACTCTTCGAATACTTGAGGGAATATAAAGACTTATGCCGCCTATTATAGGTTACAATTATTACTTAATAATCTAATTTGGACTTCATCGAACTTTTACAACACTCACCATAAACAACACATCAAATTTATTCAGTGATTCTAAAATGTCAAAATACTTGATTACCAATCAAGTGCATTTAATGTTGAAATGTAATAATAATA